>OY992536.1:285790420-286201175 GCA_963921195.1 Pegoplata infirma | reverse complement strand
TTTTATAAAAATACACTTGTATTGCCATTGCAGAAGCTAGTAACTGTCAAAAAGTGACATTTCCCACATCACATCAACAATCAAAAAATAACAGCAGCAGCAGCAAAAGGCAACACTACAAAATGAAGAAAACCCCTCATATTGAAATTTGTTGTAAAAAAAAAATTAAAAAACAAACATACAAGATGTTAAAAGGACAGACAGACAAAAGATGTTGTTGCAAAGAGTCGAGAGAATGAAAATGAAAAATACATGAATTCAACATTAATTCGCAGTCAAATAGGTTGAATATTTCATGCACAAATGTCGTCATTGTCAAATGTCAACATATGAAGACTAAAGTTAAGGAAAAAACTGGCAACATTCTTTTTTTATTATAAAACCAGCAAAAAACAACAATATTATGTAGATATTGTATTAAAAAAAAATTCCAAAAATTTATGTATGGAGCAGCGTTTGATATTTAGCTTTTAAAAAAATATTATTAAATAGCGGCTGTTAAAATGGACGGCTATTTTTACATGCATAATTTTAACAACAGGCTTTTTCAAAAGCACTGTTGAAATACGATGGAATAAATGTAAACATTGTCGTTAACATTGCTTGGGCGAGTGTTATCATCGTATTTATTTTACTTTTTGTTGTTGGGCTGTAAAAAAGACACTGCATTTAGAGAAATTAAAAATTGGGTTAAAAATATTATACTTTTAACTTATTTTAAAATAATTGAATTTTTATTTGAAAATTTTATTTTGCATTAATATTAATTTTCTTATTAAAAAAAAAAATTAATAACTCATCGAAAATTCTGTTATTGCTGTGCAGCAGTGTTGCCAGATACTTATTTTCCCTCTTAAACCTAGGTAGTTAAAAAAAAACGCTTAACCATCTTGAAATTGAATTAATTTATTTCATAAAAATTAATTTTATCTTATTTAATAAGATAACTCTCAATAAATAAATCTCATCAAAAATTCTGTTTATTTTTTATTTAATTTTTTATGGGTATTTAAAATACTATTTTTTATGGATGTCGCGAATAGTGTATTCGGCAGTTTAGCGAATATTTATTATTCGGTATTCGGTTTGAACCGAATACCGAATATTGGGATTCGGTCATAATCCCAATATCCCATAATCCCAACAGGGAACGGTCCGTTCCCTGTTGGGATTACTACAAAACTTTTTTTGGTCATAACCCCCATTCACATTATGGGGAGTAAGTCCAAAGCAATTTTGGTCATAATCACAGCTTTCTGCAGAGAGGGTGGGTTTAACGAGGCCGCAAAATTTATTAAAATTTTTAAAATTTGAACCCAATCTGAAGTTAACGGTTTTGTAACTTTTAAACCACTGGGCAAATATATATGCCAAGCTTAGGCGGCCTCGGGATTTTTTTTGGTCCCCTAAATCAACAATATGGCCGATATTCCCAGACTCCCTAACTTTAGAATTGTCTCTTTTATGTATATTTTAAGTTTCGTGCAAATCGGTTCACAAGGGTCGAGATACTTCCCTTCTTAGATAAAAAATAATATTGTTTTTTTACAAAACGTTCCTTATTTTTTATTTTATGACTACATTTTAAATACATGAATTGTTATGTTTTTCTTTGTTTTTTTGTTTGATATGATAAAATATGTTTTTTAATGCATTTTATAAAATTTTGAAATAAGTTGAAATTATATATTTTTTTAAGTTATTTATATTTTTCTTAATTTAATTAAATATTTTTGAAAATTAATTGTTCTGAAATCTAGCCAGCATAAAAGGGCTGGCAACCTTAGAGATTAGTTGAAAAATTGCAATCAAATTATAAAGAATTTGCTCAACGTTTCTTTATTTATCAACATTAGAGATTTTTTTGAGAGACGACAGCAAAAAACTTAACAGATAATGAGACTCAAATACAGTTTTCTGTTGTGCTCATTTGATCTTGTATGTAAATTCTGTTACGCAAGCGCCTTTGACGCAGTGTTGCCACCAACAAAATCGTAAATTACACATGGATCATGCCAAAATTACACATGAAATCACGAATCCTTAAAAAAATAAGGGTTTTTCTTAATTTTCAAAATTAAGGATTAAGTCTGGTTTACTCAATGCTTCGTTAAATTAAAATTTTGTATACAAATTTTGACATAAGACACCGTTAAATCGACAGTTAGCAGCTAACTGTACATTGAGTAATTCGTAAAATCATATGCTAATATGAGCCTAACAAATATGATAGCAGAAAAATCTGCTGACTTCTGATAAAATTTCTGAACATCTTAAATGTATTTTTTAAGTATAAAGGACTTTTGAGCCTAATTGATTTTAAAACTCTTATAAAAACGAAAAAATTATATAATTTTAAAGACAAAAAACAGCCGATAATGGCTGATTTAACAGAAAGAGCATGTTGTATTCTTTTAATCGTCAATTTTTTTAGATATGCTGTTTTTCAATAAGTTATTTTTTAATTAAAACTTTGAAAAAAAAACTAATGATAGCTTAATATTTCTGTAAAATTAGCAAAATAATCTACCATTTTTTTATTTTTTGTTTTAATTTTGACACTTTTTAATAGTTAAATTTGACAAAAAAATATACGTTTTAAAAACAAACAATTTCTGTAAAAAATAACCAGCAAACAGAATCAGTAAAATTACATCAAATTTTCTGTTATTTTTTAGAACTCAATGACAGAGAATTTTGTTAAAATATCCATTACTACAGAAAAATCCGCTAAAAGTTAACTTTTTTAAGCCGTTTCACAGATTTTTCGAAATAGTTTTATTTTTGAGTATATATATTCGATTAGAGTTTTATTCTAGTTCGAGGCCCAAAAATATTTCTATTTATGATATTGTCATAATAGAGTATTTTTAATTTATTGCTTTAAAAAAGTTACTCATCTCAGAGTATGTCTGTACTGATCAGTTTCATCCCCACTAAGGAATCTTCAGCAGACTTTAGAGAATCATCGTTGGTCAATCAAACATCAAACCAGACATAATATTTGATATATTTCACAAGTTATTTGAGAAATACTATTATGAAGGTCCGAAATCTGTTTTCCAACAAAAATAACTCTTTTAAAGCAAAAATTGTATATACTAAATCACCATCGGTAATTATTAATATATGTGTTGCTGTTATTTTACAATAACAACAGTACCTAACCAAACAATAGCAATAAATTAAAAATACTCTATTATGACAATATCATAAATAGAAATATTTTTGGGCCTCGAACTAGAATAAAACTCTAATCGAATATATATACATATATAAAGGCCGAATAAATACATTTTATTTTTATGTACCTTTTGGTACTAAAAATAAAAAAACAACATTTATTTTTGAGTTTAAAAATATTTTATGTGAATTAACCAACTTTAGGCAGTCTGGAGTTAAAAATTTGTTAAGTGAAAAATACTTTGTAAAATAATTTTGTGTCTCACCAATGTCTTTCAAAGCGTCCTAAGCGTTTTTTTAATATGTGAATTCGTGATGAAATCCATGTAAAATTCACGGTTTTGCTAATAACTTCTTAACCGAATTTGTTGAAAGATCATGAATATATATCGTCCTAGAACGATATTTCGAAGTATCACAAACTGACCCAGCAAAAACATGGTAATGAGTTGTGAAAAGTAATCATTACCAAGTACATTATTTATAATGAGTACACATTACCATTAACATTATTTTAAGCCCAAAAGTAACTACTTCTCAGTAATATGTTATAAAAGCACCTCTAAGTAATAATATCATCTTGCACGTGCAGTTTTTAACCTTTACAATTCAATTACCTTAAAAAATATTTAAAAACTTAATAAAAATTACGCAATTTTTAATTTTTAGTAAAAACAAGTTAAATTTTAAAAGTTTTAATTAACTAATTATTTTACTTCTTATTGGTAATGGGTTTTTGCTCCTTATTTGTAATCCGAGGAAGTAACTACTTATTTATCTCCATACTCTTCACTAGTTATTTTTGTCTCACGCCCTTGTTAAAATAATTAGTGTTTCATTCAATAAGTAACTACTTATTAACATCTGTTTCGGATTACAAAACCCATTACTAGTAATGTCAATTTTTGCTGGGGAGTAACCCTTATTTAGTAAGTGGTGGGTAAAATAATAAACAAAAATTGTGATTTTTTTTTTTTTTTCAAAAACATAAAAATTTCAACTCATACATAATTTACACATGCAGCCAATTACACATGGGCTACACTTGAAAAAAACACAGGATATGTGTAATTACACACGAAGTGGCAACATTGCTTTAACGAAATATTTGTAATGATCAGGGCAGAACTTCTCAGTTTTTTACGATTTACGCCTATTTAATCAAAATAAATATAGGCATATATTGAATAACATTAAAGGTATTTAAAAGATCTATCTCGTGGTCCTAACAACGTACCTAAAAAAAAATATTTTTCGAATTAACAAAAATGTCCGAAAATTTTGATATTTAACTCAATATAACGAAAAGCTGCGCATGTTTGGACACGTCTTTTACATACGTAGATAGGTTTTTCAAAGACCTTTCATTTGATATGTAACATGACTAGGTTTCTTTGTATAATATAGTAGATACACGGAAAATTACCGTTTCTTCCTCCCTCATTTGCACCCCCTAAATAATTATTTGGGCCGATAAAAAAAATATGTGTTCCTTTATTTTTCCTACTCTACAAAACAAAACCAATTCTATTGAGATCGGCGGGTGACACTAGGGAGACTTCCTTTGTTAGTCATATTTGAATTTAGACACTTAATTTTGTATGAAAATTTGTTTAAATTTCAATATATATGGGCCTTAATCTTCTACATTTAATGAAGGTTAGGGGTTCATTTCTAAAATCGTTTAAAGCTACGGGTTTTTGACAATTCGTAAGACTAAACAAAAACATATCTTGGTTTAATTAAATTAAAAATAAATTAATAAAATGTTTATGCCTTAAAAAAAAATAAAAAAAATACTTATACCCACTTTACACTATTATACTTTTGCATTATACCATGTTACCATGTTAGGGAAAGATTTTATAAAACTTTTTTGCCAGAAATTGTTCACTTATTAGATACGACCAAGTTTCAATCAAAAAGGAACGCAAACATCTTTTAGAAGTTGGTAAATTTTGATGTGTTTAATGGAAAAGTGTGATGGTGTAAAATGGGTATTAGGTTTAAGAGGGAAAATAAGTATCTGGCAACACTGCTGCACAGCAATAACAGAATTTTCGATGAGAGTTATTAATTTTTTTTTTAATAAGAAAATTAATATTAATGCAAAATAAAATTTACAAATAAAAATTCAATTATTTTAAAATAAGTTAAAAGTATAATATTTTTAACCCAATTTTTAATTTCTCTAAATGCAGTGTCTTTTTTACAGCCCAACAACAAAAAGTAAAATAAATACGATGATAACACTCGCCCAAGCAATGTTAACGACAATGTTTACATTTATTCCATCGTATTTCAACAGTGCTTTTGAAAAAGCCTGTTGTTAAAATTATGCATGTAAAAATAGCCGTCCATTTTAACAGCCGCTATTTTAATAGCTGGCTTTTTTAACAGCCGGCTATTTAAATATGCAACATTTTGAATATTTAAATATGCGGCTATTTAAATAGCCAGCTATTTTAATAGCTACATTTCTAAATATTTAAAATTCTTAATATTTTAACAGCTCAATATTTACAATAGCAGAATATTTCAAATAGCCGGCTGAAAAAATATTGAGTATATATTAATATCACGGCTGTATATATATGGCTACCAAACCCTGATTGGAATGAAGGGAGAAAAATAAGAGTTATCTGTTTTTTTTAGATGCCCAATCTCAAATTTAAAAATGGGTTGCCACCTTATGAAAAATGATGGGCTCTCGGGAAAATCCGTATAAAGTCCAACTAGCAGGAATTTCGCCAAACGTTAAAATATGGCTCAGCTTAATTTTAATAGAGATTATTATATATGATCATCTCCATATAAACTACCTCAACGTTTATACATTTTTGACAATTAAGAATTTAAGGAAGCCGAATTCGGACACGACCGATAGTTGTTAAATAGGCCTTTAAAAAAACTTTCGATCTGTATTAAATGTTCCAATAGTTTCTTTTGAAGAAATAGGAAAATCCCTCAAAAAACAAAATAATCTCGTTTTCCCCCCTCTCTTTTGACTCGCTAAATGGTAGATTGGGCAGCTGAAAAAAAGGTGACTATTATTTTGCTCCCCTCTTTCCTACATGGTCCCCTCTTTCCTACATGCTCCCCTCTTTCCAATTTAGGACAATCGGTGGGTGCCCTGTGAAAGACCTTCCTTGTGAGTCACAATTCCTTTGTCAACCCAGCAAAATTTTTAGGAATCATTTTAGACAGTAAATCATAGAAGCAAAACACGGATTAGATAATCAAGAAAGCATACAACGCATCCTACGCATACAAGAAAATATATGGCGCAACTTGGGGACTGGAACTGGCTACAATCTAAAGAAAACTAACTATTTACTTTCACTTACTAGATGGAACTGCCGTACACTTACTGGAGTGACTGCCAAACAGGTTATCATACACAGAAAAAAAAAAATATAAAAAAAAATTTGAGTAAATTTGAAATACTATTAAGTAAAAAATTACTTAATATTGAACCAGTAAACAATTTAATAGTATTGAGTAAATTTTTAATAAACATTTATTAAATGTTTGAAAAAAAAATCAGTAAAGTTTTAATTCACACAATTAAAAATTTACTCAAAATTCATCTATTTTTTTTTTTAAAGTTTAAAAAAGTTTTAAATATTTTTACAAAAAAAAAACAAAAAACTTGTTTTTTCAAAATTTACCAAACATATTTATGTCTCAAAATCATCGGAAAATTTTATAAAGACGATTACAAACTTTCATATACATACACAAAAAACTATAAACTAAACGGGAATTCAAAAAACTATGAGAGTTAAAAAAAAAACTAGTAGTATTAACTTTTTATTAAATTATTTACTTAAATTGTTTCAAAATTTTTAAGTAAATTTTTAATTGCGTCAATTAAAAAAATACTCAATTTTTGTTTTTAAGTTTAAACAAATGATTACTCAAATTTTTTTCCTCCATATCTTTTTCTGTGCAGAAAGAAAATGAAACGGTAGACCATATATTTGACACTGTCCTGCTTTGGCCAGAACCCGCATGCACATATTCGGCAGACTTGCCTTCGAGAGCTTGGAAACGATTTTGAAAGTCGACTAACTCGTTTTATCAGCGTCGTTGAGGAATTATTGTGGTTTTGCTATGGACCAACCAGTCAATGTGAGGAGTCTTTGACTCCGCCACCTCTAACCTAACCTGAGGAGTGTTATCTACTCCTCTAATGTTATTAAGCATTTGCAGAGGATAGGAGTAGTTTAGAATTTCTGATATTGCTTCTGAAATCTGCGGCATTTATAAGTATTTGTCGTTGATGATCCTACTATGTAGACTCTGGTGTCGTGACATAGTCCCCACGGACATTATCCTCATTTCCGTTTTGGGAATTAAGTCCGAAATGAATTCACTCTTCGTTCCCATAAAGCTGGTGGGGCCTATGACCGAAAAAAATTTTGGACATAATCCCAACAACAAAAGAATATTATATCCGGAAATTATTGGAAAAATAACCGCGCAATAAATAGCAATATTCCCCATTAAAGAGTTTGTGTCTACTATGCATTGAAGACAAAAAAAAAAACATTGCAGAGTTAACAACTCCGGCTTCATAAAGGAATTGTCAGTAAAGGCAGAGCTTAGGATTGTTGAGTGCACAGATTGTCTTTATCCCGATCTGGTCTACTTGATATTCCGATCTGGTCTACTTGGTATCCCGATCTGTTCTGGTTGGTATCCTGATCTCAAATTTCAGCCCAGAACGAAGCTCAGAGTGTATCCGACAGCATATCCAAGTTTCCCCTAATTCCTATTGAAGAAAAGATATTGCAGTGACCACTCAAGTTGCGAGAGTTAGAGTAATCGATATTCATGCTACGCGAAGCCATAGTTGCCGTAGATCTGATGAAAATGTCGAGATGTGTGACACCTAAAATGTCTTGTTGGGCCAATGTTTGGCAGGTTTTCATAGTACCCGTGACTAGAGTACAAGCCAGACGCTGTACCTTTCTTAAATTTGCCGCAGCATCCCTCTGCAAACATTCGGCCACCAGAGTATGGCAACGTACTTCATGTCATGATCGGTCCAACAATCATATTGTAGATCAACATGACCATTTTCTGGAT
Source organism: Pegoplata infirma (assembly GCA_963921195.1). NCBI lineage: Eukaryota > Metazoa > Arthropoda > Insecta > Diptera > Anthomyiidae > Pegoplata > Pegoplata infirma. Next base: position 286,192,898 of record OY992536.1, on the reverse strand, counting down.
TATTCCCAAGAAGAAGACTCAAACTTCAATACAATAAAGGCTGTCTGGACTGCCATGTTTCTGAGAAGAGGAAACTGTCGTTCATCTTCTTAGAGAATGTCCAGATCTTTACAACACATATTACAATATGTTTTTTTTTACTGGAAAACCTATCTATGATACAGGGATACAACCCTTATAATGCATCTTAAAGCAACAGACCTTATAAAGTGTCTTAACGCAACAGGTTGGATCTAGAACTACGAAGATCAGCTCATGCCGGCATTTTTTATGAATCTACTTGTTTCCAATTGGAGATGAACTGCCACGTAAACCAACAAACCAATTGGCGACACGGTCGTTAAAATCTTTACTCTGGTAAATAAAAACAACAATCCAGAGACACTTGATTTAGACGAGGAAAGATTTGTCTCAAGCCAACATCTTTCATTTTACAACAGCAAAAGTCAGTTGCCTCAGCATTAGACCACCCAAAAAATGTATGGGATTTGCAAAAGTATCTTTTTGTTCGCACCACCGGCTGAGTCAGCATTGCAAGCTCATCAATATAACATTGTATGATTCTCGTGATTAATGAATCAAATTCAGTAATTGATTCAGAAATCTGATAAATCATGAATCCCTATGGATAACAATAAATTAAAGCTCTCGCAGGACAATTGCGGAGCAAGTGTTAACTAAACAGATAAAAAAAAAAATTTTGTGATTCTTTTCGTGAGATCTGTGTTTTCCAATACACAAAAAAAAATTTTTGTTGTTGTAGTTAACCCCCCCCCCCCCCCCCCTCCGAATACGAAGATGGTCCATTCTCCAGTTGGATCCATCCAGTAATCTAGCGTAACAGAAACATTTGGCAGCCTGGATGACTCAAAAACATGTTCTATGTTTTACCGGATTTTTTAAGAATATTTTTTGACCGATCTGAACGGTTTCTAGTATGTTCAAAGTTACCCAGATGAGGTTCGATCTGCATGAACCTGGTTTCATCGAAGACTTTGACTTAACAAAGAGTTTTTTGGTGACTTTGCATTTCGGCAAGCCATCAGTCCTTCTTCCTAATTTTAACAAACTTTCAAATCTGTAGGTTTTTACGTACAGTTTCATGTCTAATAAACATGTGTCTCTGGAAAAAGTAACACCAAGAACGTCAAGTGGACCTTGGAGCCTATTCGGAAGAGCTTGGGTTTAGCCTTGATGGAGACTGCCAGATCATTGCAGTGTTTACCAGGCAGAAATTCAGGTACTAAAGGAAGTAACTAAAGGAAGTAACTGACTAGTTGAGTTGCATTATATAGTCTACAACCGCAGTCAACATCTATTCCGACAGTCAAGCCGCGGTCAAGTCCCTGGTGTCGGTGTTTCTGAAAACAATATCTGCCCTTAACTACTTAACAGGGAATTGCAAAGCCGATGGGCTTCCAAGACTGGGTAATACCTAACTATGCCTCTAGAAACTTGTAAGCAAAATATACGGCTTTCTTCCGTGATGGAGACTAATTAGAGATGGGCATATGGACGAACGTCTGAGACTACACAACAGATTTGACCTTCCATTAATCAGAAGCGCACAAGTGAGCTGATATCAATCACTTCCAAGAGGAGAGATTTCGACAGTAAATGCTATAATTACCGGACACTGTATTTTAGGAAAGCACGCAGAGCGGTGAAATGTGCCGTCAAATGACTTTTGCAGGTGTTGCATGGACAAGGAGAAGTTGGAAACTATAGAAACACGAAATCAGTTTCGATTTCTTGTGCGGTAAGTAGAACACAAGTGGGAATAATCTGCTGTTCAGAGTAATATTTTGGAAACGGTTATTAGATCCGCTGAAGCTTTTGTGACGGATTCTTAAGGACACATGTTTCTTTTCGGAGTGACAGCTTCCTTAGGACACACGTTTCTTTTTCGAGTGATGATAAGACGCATAATTTTTTAAAACCACGAAATAACTTTTTCTCTTAAATCAGTAAATAAACTTTCATTCCGCCATTATTGGCCATACTCTGCTATTATTTTAATATAAAATTTTTATAAATACAAAATGAAAAAAGGAAAGGGAATCGAATATATATTTTTTTATATATAATATTGTAATAGCAATCTACATACTTTACAAAGCGGTAAACAAAAAAAGGCAACCATGCGTATGAGTTAAGCGAGCTAGTGAGTGTATGAACGAATAAATGAACAAACGTATGAATATTGTAAGTGTATTGATGTTAAAAAAAAAAGTGTTACGGTACTACAACGACGACGAGGACTACTGGTAAAATGTCAAATGTCACTATTTGACATGCATGTGACATATCAGTGACAGTTTTGCATTAATCAAATTCACTTCTTCTTAACGCATTGTACGTTCCCGTTCCCCATTCCATTTAATATGTACCGTATGTAGTATTTGTTACATTCTCTTCCTGCTTTTATCTCTCACACATACTCCCCGTTCGTAGCAAGGAAATGTTTAAATGGTTTAAAAAATTATATATATTTTAATATAAGTTGCGTTAAATGAATTTAGGATATTGACAAAGTGTAACGCAACAAAGTGAGGGGACTTAAAAAATGTAATGATCTTATTTACCAGATATCCGGTTTATGTGGGCTGTGTTAATGTTTGTTGATTGTGATGATGAATTTTTTGTTTTTTTTTCTAAGCAAATTAGTTAAGGGCTTTTGATATTACATACTATATGGTAAAGCAGGGGTTAAGTATTCTATAAGTGAAAGTAAATTATAAATTTTAAAATCTTTATATATTTTTTTTTTTTATTTAGAATTTGTCCACAGATTGACTGTTAATGGGACTAAGATTATAAAATTAGCCTGCTTTCCAAATTATTCCGCTTCAAGTCTGCCAGATAAACACAGAGTTTTCATTAAAAAAATATTTGTTATCGATAACTTTGAATTTTCTATAAAAAAATTTTCTGTTATCGATTTATCGATTACTACAGAATTTTCTGTTATCTTTAACTACAGAATTTTCTGTTATGGATAACTACAGAATTTTCGATATAAAATTTTCTGTTATCGATACATTGGTAACTATTGAATTTTTTATTGAAAAATTTCTGTTATCGATACATCGATAACTACAGAATTTTCTATAAAAATTTTCCATAGAACATTTTCTGTTATCGATAAATCGATAACTATAGAATTTTCTATAGAAAATTTTCAATTATCGATATACCGATAACTATAGAATATTTGAATAAAAATTTTTCTGTTATCGATATATCGATAACTACAGAATTTTCAATTGAACTTTTATTTATTAATATGTATATCGATAGCTATAGAATTTTCTACAGAAAATTTTCTGTTATCGATTTATCGATAACTATAGAGATTTCTATCGAAAATTTCTGTTATAGATTTACCGATAAATTTGGAATTTTCTGTAGAAAATTTTCTGTTACCGATTTATTGAAAACTATTGAATTTTCTAAAGACCCTAGTAAAAAAGTTTTGATATAATGATATATAATTTGATACAATCATATTAAATTTTATATGACTTTTTATATGTTCAGATCTAATTTTATCTAATACATATTTATTGCGGATCCATTTTCTTATCTGAGCTTATACATAAATATATCTGACTTTATGTAATTATATAAATCTATATTAATTTATATAAAATAAGATCAAGTGGATTTAATTGGATGTGACCAAAATTCGGATCTAATTATATCATTTTTTATATTTGTGGTTCTAAAATAATTCAATTAGATCAATATCTGATCAAACTTGATACAGCCAATTTTGAGATCAAATTAGATCTTAAAAGTTTTTTTTTTACTCGGGGATAAATTGTCTGTTATCGATATTTCAATAACTATGAAATTTTCTAAAGAAATTTCTATCGAAAATATTTTTTTATAGTTTTTCCGATAGCTATGAAATTTCCTATAGAAAATGTTCTACTACCGATTTATTGAAAGCTATTGAATTTTCTATAGATAAATCGTCTGTTATCGATTTATCAATAACTATAGAATTTTCTATTAAAAACCTTATGTTATCGATCCATCGATAACTATTGAATGTACTATACACAATTTTCTGTTATCGTTAATTATATAATTTCCTAAAGATAAATGATATCGATAACAATAAAATTTTGTTAAGAAATTATAACTATAAAATTTTCTGTTATCGATATATCGATAACTATAGATTTTTCTACAAAAAATGTTCTGTTAGTGATATATTAGTAAATCATAGAGTTTTCTATAGAATATTTTCTGTTATTGATTTATTGGTAACCAAAGAATTTTCAATAGATAAGTTTCCGTTATCGATGTATCAATATCTAAAGCATTTTCTTTAGAAAATTGTCTTTTCTATACATTAATAACTATCAAATATTTAGAGAATTTTCTATCAAAATTTCCTGTTTTCGACTTTAGAATTTTCTATATAAAATTTTCTGTTATCGATAACTGCAGAATTTTTTATAAAAAAAATTTCTGTCATCGATATGTCCAAAACTATAGAATTTTCTATAAAAAAGTTTCAGTTTTCGATTTACTGATAACAATAGTATTTCTTAGAGAAAATTTTCTGTTATCGATATATCGATAATTATATAATTTTCTCTAAGAAATTTACTGATAACAGATATAACAATAACTTTAGGATTTTTTAAAGATCGTAGTTCTACTATCGATATTTATAGAACTTTCTGTTGAAAATTTTATGTAATCGATAACTATAGAAAATTCTATAGAACGCTTAATGTTCTCGATATATCGATGACTGTAACATTTTTTAATAGAAAATTTTCTGTTATCGATACATCAATAACAACAGAAATTTCTGCTGTCCATAACTAAAGAATTTTTTCTATAGAAAATATTTCTTATCGATAACTATGCATTTTCTATATAAAATTTTCTATAATCGACATATCAACAACTATGGAATTTTCTGCTGTCGTTAACTGCAGAATTTTCTATAGAAAGTTTTCTGTTACTGATTTATCGTTAACTTTAGTTTTTCTATTGAAAATTTTCTGTTAACGATATATCAATAACTACAGTATTTTCTATAATAAATTTTCCATTTTCGATATAACGGTAACTATTGAATTTTCTATAGAAAATTATCGATATACCGATAACTATTTATGGAATTTTCTATAAAAAATGTTCGTTGTCGATATATCGATAACTACAGAGTTTTCGAAAGAACAATTTTTTTATTAATATTTCGATAGCTTTAGAATTTTCTGAAAAAATTTCCTGTTATCGATAACTAAAGAACCCTTTGGAGAAAATTTTCTGTTAAAGTTACATCGTTAACTACAGAAATACCGATACAGATATACCGATAATCATAGAAATTTCTGTTATCGATATATCGACAACAGTAGAATTTTCTATTAAACTATTTCTGTTATCGATAAACCGACAACAGTAGAATTTCTATAGAAAACTTTCTGTTGTAGATATATCGATAACTACAGAATTTTGTATTAAAAAATTGTTAGAAATCGATAAATCGAAAACTATAGAATTTAAAAAAAAAATTGTTACCGTTATATTGATTACAATAGAATTTTCAATTAAAAATGTTTTGTTTTTCATATTATCGACAACTATTGATTTTCTATAGAATATATTCTGTTATCGATTTCGATGAAAATTGTGTGTTGTCGATATATCTATAGACAGTATTTTCTTTAGAAAATTTTCTGTTATCTTTATAACGATTACTATAGAATTTTCTATAGAATATTTTCTGTTATAGATTAATCGATACTTATGAAATTTTCTAGTTATCGATTTATCGATAACTATATAATTTTCTATTGAAAATTTTCCGTTATCGACTTATCGATAACTAAATGTCGATTTATCGACAACTATGGAATTTTCTGTAAAAAATGTTTTGTTATCGATAACTAAAGAATTTTATACAGAAAATTTTCTGTTATCGATACCTAAAAAAAATTGTGTAGAAAATATTTTGTTCTCGATGTATCGACAACTGTAGAATTTTCTATAGAAAACTTTCTGTTATCGATACATCGATAACTATAAAATTTTCTATAAAAACTTTTATAATCGATATATCGATAACTATAGAATTAATAAAAAAACTGTGTTACAGGTATATCCATTACTAGAGAATTTCTATAGAAAATTCTCTGTTATCGATACATTGATAACTACAGAATTTTCCATAGAAAATTTTCTGTTATCAATATATCGATAACTATAGAATTTTCTGTAAAGAATTTTATAGAAAATTTTCTGGAATCGATATATCCATAACTAAATAATTTTTTATAGAAAAATTTCTGTTATCAATACATCGATAACTACAGAATTCGAAAATTATCTTTTATCGATAAATTTATCGACAACTATAGAATTTTCTACAAGAAAATTTCTGCTTTCAATTTATCGATAACTATATAATTTTCTTTAGAGCATTTTCTGTTACATTTTTATCGATGACTATTGAATTTTCTATAGAAAATTTATTTTTATCGATACATTGATAACAATAGAGTTTTCTATAGATTTTTTTGTGTTATCGACATATCGAAAACAATCGATAGATCGATAACTATTGAATTTGCTATAGAAAATTTTCTGCTATCAATATATCGATAACAATAGAATTCTCTATTAAAAATTTTTTGTTATCGATATATCGATAACTAAAAAATTTACTATAGAAAATTTTCTTTTAACGATATATCAATAACTATAGAATTTTTTATAAAAAATTTTCTGTTATCGATAACTATAGAATTTTTTATAAAAAGTGTTCTGTTATCGATATATCGATAACTATAGAATTGTTTTCTGTTATTGATATATCGATAACTATAAAATTTTCTATAGATTTTGTCTCTTATCGATACATAGATAACTATAGAACTTTCTATAGAAAATTTTCTCTTATTGATATATCGATAACTACAGAATTTTTTATAGAAAATTATTTGGTATCGATACATTGATAACTAGGGCAAGTACTTTCATGCGTCTAAAAAACGAAAATATGTGCCTATAATATGCGTCTAAAAATCAAAAATATGCACTAAAAACTTCAAAAATATGCATCTAAAAATTGTTGTTTTTACTAAAAAAAAATAACTTGTCAACATAAATTAGGCTTTTTAAATACTTTAAGGCCCTCGACAATTCTTAAAAATGTTTTTTTGAGTGGAAAAAATTTTTAATTAGTAAAATATTTTTTACTTGAGAAGTTTTTTCTTAGAGTCACAGAATATTTCTGAAGTTAAAAATTTTATAAAAGAAAAAAAAATTATACAATCTATTTCTAGAACAATTAAATTTTAAAAACTTTTTTTGTTCTTTTTTCTAAAAAAAAAAATATTTTTTCAATATTTTTTTTTTCTTTTTTTTTCAATATTTTTTTTCTTTTTTTGGAATTTTCTGATTTTCAAGTCAAAAAATTAACTCAAAGGCAAAAGACCTTACCCCAACTCTAAGCAAAATAAAAACGCAATTTTCCTGTAAAAAAAATCTTAAATTCGAAAACATTATATCTCAGAATAGGAACATTTTAAATAGGAAACATTTCTCAGAATCTAAAAATTATACTTCCAGAATCAATTTTCTATAAAAAATGCATCAGAATACGATTTCTATACGGGGCATTCCATGCCAAATCACTCACTTTTAGGCCCGACCCCCTTCGATTAATTTTATTTTTGGATATGTTTTAGTACGTATTAAATGCAACTTGCAGCCAAATTTTCAGCTTTTTATACCAAGGTGGTGTTGAGTAATCAATTTTTCAAAATGGCGATTTTTTCCAAAAAATGAAAAAATTTAAATTTTCAATCAATTTTGACCAGTAAAAAATATAGATATATTAAAAAAAGATGGACAACATTTTGTTGGTAGTTAAATGTAGTTTTAGAAAAAAAATGTGAAAAATTATTCGAAGTAATTATCACTTGTTTTTTATCGTATAAAAATTAAAATCGACTTTTTGAAAAAGTCCGAAACCTTCGATTTTTTTTTAAAAATGTCAAAAAATTCTACTCTAAATTACGCAACTTTTAAGTCATAATTCGAGATGTGATCGTAATTCGTTCTATTTTTATTCAAATTTTGAAAATTGCACTTTTTTTTTTTTTGACTCTGGTTTATTTTATATGGTGCTCCAAAAAAAATAATTTGGTAAATATTGACCGTAACTTACCCTAGATATATTAACTTGGGTGTAAAAATACGTCTCAGAAAATTTTAGGATGATCGGACATGGGTAAGGCGTGCCGCATCGGCTTTGAAGTTTGAAAATCGGATTACAAGGGAAAATATGCATTTTTTTCTGTTTTCTTAATTTTTTTGGTATTTTAAGTTAATTTTGAATTCAAATGGTTACAGAATTGAAATGTAGAGTAAAATGTCTCTCTATTAAGGTCATAAAAACCGAAATCGGTTTAAAATCAGACAAGTTATTACAACTTCCCCAGGTATCTAACGTGTGGCAGACAACTTGATTAATCAATACAATCCGATTTTTGAAATTCATTGAAATTTTCTACTGTAATAACATTTTTTTATTCTTCAAGTTTAAATGTTATTAGATGACAAGTATTTTTCATATTGTGTTTTGCTAACATTTTTTAAATTAGTGCTAAAAATGCCTGCATTTTCCACACCCTTTTGAAATCTCTATTTTAAAAAAAAAAATTTTTTTTTGTTTTAAAATTTGGAAAAGTCAAAAAAAAATTACACTGAAACATGAATAATGAAAAAATGTTATTACAGTAGAAAATTTCAATAAATTTAAAAAAAGGGCCTCGTATTTTTTAATCAAGTTGTATGGCACACGCTAGATGCCTGGGGAAGTTGTAATAACTTGGCTGATTTTCAACCGATTTTAGTTTTTAGTACCTTATTAGAAAGGCATTTTACTCCACATCATAATTCTGTAATCACTTGAATTAAAACTTAACTTAAAATACCAAAGAAATTGCGAAAACAGAAAAAAATTAATATTTTTCCTTGTAATCCGTTTTTTAAACTTCAAGGACCATGCTAAGCGCCTTACACATGTCCGATCGTCCCAAATTTTTGTGAGACGTATATTTACCTCCAAATGAATATATTTAGGGTAAGTTAGGGTCAGTATCTACCATTTTTTTTTTTTTGGAGCTCCATATAAAATAAATCAGAGCCAAAACATAAAAGGCGCAATTTTAAAAATTAAAAAAAAAATAGAAAGAATTGTGATCACATCTCGAGTTATGGCTTAAAATATGCATAATTTAGAGTAGAATTCTTATAGTTTTTAACAAAAAAATCGAAGGTTTCGGACTTTTTCAAAAAGTCGATTTTAATTTTTAAACGTCAAAAAATAAGTGATAATTACTTCGAATAATTTTTTCACATTTTTTTTCTAAAACTACATTTAAATACCAACAAAACGTTGTCCAACTTTTTTTTAAATATCTATATTTTTTACTGGTCAAAATTGATTGAAAATTTAAATTTTTTCATTTTTTGGAAAAAATCGCCATTTTGAAAAATTGATTACTCAACACCACCTTGGTATAAAAGGCTGAAAATTTGGCTGCAAGTTGCATTTAATACGTACTAAAACATATCCAAAAATAAAATTAATCGAAGGGGGTCGGGCCTAAAAGTGAGTGATTTGGCATGGAATGCCCCATACATAAATATATTTTTCTAAAAGAAATTTAAATTTTCCTAGGGAAGTTTTGAAAAAATATTGATGAAAATATTCAAAAATATGCATCTATACCAAAATATGCAAAAATATGCAACTACAAATCAATGCCATTTTATTGCAAATTCATTGATTCGGATAGATATTTAATTTATGTTATACTTATAGTGCTGAGTAAAAATATGCATTTTCATTAAAGTACTTGCCCTATTGATAACTATCAAATATTCAAAAAATTTTCTTTAATCGACTATAGAATTTCTATAGAAAATGTTCTGTTATCGATAACTTCAAAATTTTCTATGGAAAATTTTATGTTATTTATAAATCGATAGCTGCAGAATTTTTTATAAAAAATAATTCTGTTAGTGATATATCTAAAACTAAATTAGTGTTGTTTTTATTCGACCTTTCAGATATAATTTTTAAGAAATAAAATTTTTGACCTCGAGCTCAAAAATTGTATTTCTTATAAATAATATATCTAAAACTTTAGAATTTTCTATAGAAAAGTTTCAGTTTTCGATTTACTGATAACAATAGTATTTCTTATAGAAAATTTTCTGTTATCGATATATCGATAATTATATAATTTTCTTTAAAAAAATTATTAATAACATTTATATCAATAACTTTTGAATTTTCTAAAGATCGTCGTTCTACTATCGATATTTATAGACCTTTCTGTTGAAAATTTTAGGTAATCGATAACTATAGAAAATTCTATAGAACGCTTAATGTTCTCGATATATCGATGACTGTAACATTTTTTAAAAGAAAATTTTCTGTTATCGATACATAAATAACAACAGAAATTTTTGCTGTCTATAACTAAAGAATTTTTTCTATAGATTTCTATTATCGACATATCAATAACTATAGAATTTTCTGTTATCGATAACTACAGAATTTTCTATAGACAATTTTTTGTTATCAATAACTTTAGATTTTCTATTGAAAATTTTCTGTAGTCGATAACTACAGAATTTCTAAAATAAATTTTAGATATTCTATAGTTATCGCTATATTGATAACTATAGAATTTTCTATAGAAAATTTTCAATTATCGGCATACCGATAACTATAGAATTTTCCATAACAAAATTTTTTTATCAATACATCGATAACTACTGAGTTTTCGATAAAACAATCGAAGAAAAAAGAAAAATTCTAAAGAAAATTTCCTGTTATCGATGTGTCGATAACTATAGAACTTTCTTTAGAAAATTTTCTGTTAAAGATACATCGTTAACTACAGAAATTTCTATAGAAAATATAATTTTCTTTTATCGATAAATCGACAACTATAGAATTTTTTATAGAATATTTTCTTTTATCGATAAATCGACAAGTGTAGAATTTTTTATAGAAATTTTTCTGTGATCGATATATCGATAACTATAGAATTTTCTATAAAAAGTTGTCAGTAATCGGTATATCGATAAATATAGAATTTAAAAAAAAAGTTGTGTATTACCGATATATTAATTACTATGGAATTTTCAATTAAAAATGTTATGTTTTTTATGTACATAGCAAAACTATAGAATTTTATATTGAAAATTTTCCGATTAAAAATTTTCTGTTGTCGATATATCTATAGATAGAATTTTCTATAGAAAATTTTCTGTTATCTTTATATTGATAACAATATAATTTTCTATAGAATATTTTCTGTTATAAATTTATCGATACATATGAAATTTTCTATGTTATCGATTTGTCGATATTTATAGAATTTTCTATAGAAAACTTTCTGTTAGCGACTTATCGATAATAAAAGAATCGATAACTAAATGTCGATTTATCGACAACAATGGAATTTTCTATAAATAATTTTCTGTTATCGATAACTTAAGAATTTTCTATAGAAAATTTTCTCTTATCGATACCTATAAAAATATCTGTAGAAACTTTTTTGTTCTCGATATATCGATAACTATAGAATTTTCTATAAAAACTTGTCAGTAATCGATATATCGATAACCATAGAATTTCTAAAAAAATTTTCTGTGTTACCGATATATCGATTACTATCGAATTTTCAATTAAAAATGTTATATTTTTTTATATATCCATAACTATAGATTTTCTATAGAATATATTCTGTTCTCGATACATAGCAAAACTATAGAATTTTATATTGAAAATTTTCTGTTGTCGATATATCTACAGATAGAATTTTTTATAGAATTTTCTATAGAATATTTTCTGTTATAGATTTATCGATACTTATGAAATTTCTAGTTATCGATTTATCGATAACTATAGAATTTTCTATAGAAAATTTTACATAGCAAAACTATAGAATTTTATATTGAAAATTTTCTGTTGTCGATATATCTACAGATAGAATTTTTTATAGAATTTTCTATAGAATATTTTCTGTTATAGATTTATCGATACTTATGAAATTTCTAGTTATCGATTTATCGATAACTATAGAATTTTCTATAGAAAATGTTCTGTTATCGATAACTAAAGAATTTTATATATAAAAATTTCTGTTATCGATACCTAAAAAAAATCTGTTTTCCGTTATCGACATATCGATAACTTAAAAAACGATAACTAAATGTCGATTTATCGACAACTATGGAATTTTCTATAAAAAATGTTCTGTTATCGATAACTAAAGAATTTTATATATAAAATTTTCTGTTATCGATACCTAAAAAAAATCTGTAGAAAATATTTTGTTCTCGATGAATCGACAACTGTAGGATTTTCTATAGAAAACTTTCTGTGATCGAACTTCTATAATCGATAATTTGATAACTATAGTATTAAAAAAAAAAACTGTGGTACAGGTATATCGATTATTATAGAATTTTCGTAGAAAATTTTCTGTAATCCATATATCGATTACTAGAGAATTTCCATAGAAAATTTTCTGTTATCGATACATTGATAACTAGAGAATTTTCTATAGAAAATTTTTTATTATCATTATATCGATTACTATAGAATTTTCGTAGAAAATTTTCTTTTATCGATATATCGATTACTAGAGAATTTCCATAGAAAATTTTCTGTTATCGATACAATGATAGCTAGAGAATTTTCTATAGAAAATTTTCTGTTATCAATATATCGATAACTATATAATTTTCTGTAAAGAATTTTATAGGAAATTTTTTGGAATCGATATATCCATAACTAAAGAATTTTCTATAGAAAAATTTCTGTAATCAATACATTGATAACTACAGAATTCGAAAATTATCTTTTATCGATAACATAACTTCCTATAGAAAATTTTAAGTTATCAATTTATCGACAACTATAGAATTTTCTATAAGAAAATTTCTGCTTTCAATTTATCGATAACTATAGAATTTTCTATAGAGCACTTTCTGTTACATTTTTATAGATGACTATAGAACTTTCTATAGAAAATTTATTTGTATTGATATATCGATAACAATAGAGTTTTCTATATATTTTTTTCTGTTATCGGCACATCGAAAACTATCGATAGATCTATAACCATGGAATTTGCTATAGAAAATTATCTGTTATCAATATATCGATAACTATAGAATTCTCTATTAAAAATTTTCTGTTGTCGATATATCGATAACTATAGGATTTACTACAGAAAATTTTCTTTTAACGATATATCAATAACTATAGATTTTTTTAGAGAAAATTTTTTGTTATCGATAACTATAGAATTTTTATAAAAAGTGGTCTGTTATCGATATATCGATAACCATAGAATTTTTTTTCTCTTATTGATATATCGATAACTATAGAATTTTCTATAGATTTTGTCTTTTATCGATACATAGATAACTATAGAACTTTCTATAGAAAATTTTCTCAAGAGAAGATTATTGATATATCGATAACTACAGAATTTTTTATAGAAAATTTTTTGTTATCAATACATTGATAACTATAAAATTTTCTAAAGGATTTTTTTTGTTATCGATAGATCGATAACATTAGAATTTTCTTTAGAAAATTTCCTGTTAACAATATCTCGAAAACTATAGAATTTTCTTAGAAAATTATTCATTATCAATGTATTGATAACCTAGAAGTTTTTTTGTTATCGATATATTAATAGCTATAAAATTTTTTAAAGGAAATTTTTTGTTATCGATAGTTCGATAACAAAAGAATTTTCTACAGAAAATTTTCTATTAACAATATATCGAAAACTATAGAATTTCCTTTAGAAAATTTTTCATTATCGATAAATATAATATTTACTATAGAACAGTTTTTGTTAGCGGTATCTCGATAACTATAGAAAAATTTCTTTTTGCAATTACTTAATAACTAAAAATTTTCTGTTAACGATTTATCGCTAGCTATAAAATATCCTATAGCACTTTTTGTGTTATCGATAACTACAGTATAAACGTGTGAATTTGTTTTAAATACATAAAAAAATTTTGTTGACAAAGTCACATCTCCTAGCAAGCAGAAAATATAACATTTCCTGTTCTTAACTTCGATTTAAGTCAACATCATAACGATTTCTTTACAAATCATATAAAAACAAACTTTTAACAAAAATTAGGTTAACAGGAGACGTATTACATAAAAATTAAATACAAAAAATAAACATCACGTACATTCAAAACATGGAATCTCTTACAAAAAAATACTTTTATAAAACTTTTGTGATTTGAACTCTTAAACCCCCTCAGACTCCTGATAATTGTTAATAATGTCCACGAACAAAACGAATTCAAATGGAAGAAAAAAATAAAGTCTCACATACAAATCACAAAGAATAACAAACAATTTAGCAAACAAAAACTAATAATTGTCAAAAAGTCAATTTCACTTTCAACTAAACATGAAAAATAACAAAAATAACAAAAATACCAAAAAGGGATAAAAAAAAATAACGAGAAAAATCTAAAATTCATACAACAGCTGATTGTGAGTTGTTGATTATCATGACAAAAAGGACATATACAGTGGATGTTCAAACAATACGCTAACGATTATTATGATGATGATGATGAGAATGACAATGATGATGAGCTAAGCACAGATGATGAATTTCTAGAATTTTGACAAAAAGTCAACCACCAAATAAAACAGGAAAACCACCAAATAAAACAGGAAAAAAAGGATTTGTTGCAATTTGTTTAAAAAAGAAATCCAAAAACAACAAAAATAAGAACCTTTTAGTTATGAAACGAAATAATTAAACATACAATGGAAGGGAGTATGGTGAATGTACTCAAATGTGATATGTGAACAAAGTCCTGTTTTATTTTAATCGTATACATAGAGATATTTTTGCTTTTTTCAGTTGTATGTGTGTGAAAAGATCTGTCACTTTTGGTCTGTCAGCAATTAACACACTATTCATCAGGGTTTTACTTTGACTCTTTGGCTAAAAAAAAACGATGTGACACACATGACTGATCCTTTGTTTAAATGCAAAAGCACATAGAACTAAAATGAAGAAAGGATATGCGAGTAAAATCTAATTTTCACACAAAAACTGGATTAGCTAACTGTAATCTTTTTAGACAGAATTTATAAAAAGAGATATTAAAAAGGTTAATTTTGTCACGATAACAGAGAATTTTCTATAAAACATAGCTATAGTTATCGATATATAAATAATAGAAAATTTCGTTTACAAATTCTGTCGATAACAGAAAAATTCTGTAGTTATTGATATTGATTGATCGCTAACATACATTTTTTTTAAAAGAAATTCCATAGTTATGGTTATATCGATAACAGAAAGTTTTCTATAGAAATTTCTTGAGTTATCGATAACAGAAAATTTTCTATAAAAAATTTTATAGATAGCGATAAGTAAAATTTTATATAGAAATTTCTACAGTTATCGATTGCTGTAGAATTTCGTCAAAAAATTGTTGAAAAATATTTTTTTCAGAAAATAATTTAATTGAACAGTTCATGCGAATAAGGACGAATTGACCATTTGTATAATTTTACAAATGACGTTAAAAACGCAGGAAACGGATAAAAACTTATATTTTTGTGAACTTTTTTGCATTAATGGATTAGTGCATTATGCAAAAATGTTGGAAAAAATATTAGTTTTTAGCCGTTTCCTGCGTTTTTATCGTCATATGTAAAATTATACAAATGGTCTATTCGTCCTTATTCGCATGAACTGTTCAATTGTCGAAATATCCATAATTAAGTTATCGATAACAGATAATTTTATAAAGGAATCTCTATACTTATCGATATTTCGATAACAGAAAATTTCTTCAAAATTTTATAGTTATCGCTAAATCGATGACATCAAATTTTCTATAGCAAATGCTTTATATAGATTTCGAAAACAAAAAATTTTCAATAGAAAGTTATATAGTTATATATAACAGAAGATTCTGTAGATATCCATTTACCGATAAAAGAAAGTTTTCAAAGAAATTCAATTGCACTCGATATATATTTTAAAGAAGCCGAAAAATTCTATAAATATCGATATATCGATAACAGAAAGTTTTTTGTACAAAATTCCATAGTTATTCGATTTAACGGTAACAGAAAATTTTGGATAGAAAATTATGTTTATCGATAAACCAATAACAGAAAACTTTTATAGAAATCGATAAAGCATTAACTGAAAATTCACCATAGTAATCGATTACATTAGGTTAGGTTGTATATGACTATGAGGCGTGTTTTGATACTACTTGATAACATTACAATTTGCATAGAAATTCTCTAGTTATCGATAAATCGATAAAAAAATTTTCAGTAGAATATTCTACAGTTGTAGAAACAACGACAACAATAAATTTTCTATCGAAAATTCTCTATTTATCGACAAATCTATAATAGAAAATTTTTTCTGTTGAAAATTCTGTAGTTATTGATATATTGATAACAGAAAATTTTCTATAGAAAATCTAGTTATACGAACATCGAAAAAGAAACTCTTTCTTTTTCGTTGTTCCTATCGATATCGAGTTATCGATAACACAAAAAAGATCTATAGTTATCGATATATCTAAACCTGATAATTTTCAATAGTAAATTCTACTGTAATCGAAAAAATGTTCTAGAGAAAATTCGATAAATTGATAACAGAAATTTTTTTTATGGAAACCTCTATAGATATCGATATATTGTAACAGATAATTTTCGATAGAAAATTCTATAGTAAAAGGAACAATGAAAAAACAAAAAATTTCTTTTAAATATTCTATAGTTATCGACAATCGATAACACACAATTTTCTTAAAAAACTTCTAAAGTTATCGATAACCGAAAATTTTCTATACAAAGTTTTGTAGTAATTGATATACCGATAAAGATGTTTTTAGTTATCGATATTTTTTACTTAAAATTGCAAAAATATCGATAACAGAAAATTTTCTATAAAAAAATTCTACAGTTACAGGAACAACGAAAAAAGAAAATCTTTTTTTAAAGTTATCGATAACAGAAATTTTTTTATAGAAAATTTTATAGTTACCAATATATTGATAGCGGAAAATTTTCTATAGATATTGATAACAGAGATATCTAAACGAGATAATTTTTTATAGTAAACCGACAACAAAAAATTTTTGTTTTTTAAATATTCTATAGTTATCGACAATCGATAACACACAATTTTTTTTATTTTTCTATACAAAATTCTATAGTTATTGATGTACCGATAAAAATGTCGTTAGGTATTGATATTTTGTGCTTAAAATTCCAGAAATATCGAAAACAGAAAACAAAATTCTATAGATATCGATAGATCTAATACAGAAAATTTTTTTAAGAACATTATATAGTAATCGATAGATCGAATATAAAAAATTTTCTAGAGAAAATGTTCTTGTTATCGATGAATTTAATTTTTTTTTCCTTCGAAAATTCTATACTTATCGATATACAGTAACAGATAATTTTCTATAAAAAAAATTTATAGTAAAAGTAACAAAGAAAAATGTAAATTTTAAAAGTTCTGTAGTTATCGATTTTTCGATAACAAACAATTCTCTTAAGAAAATTCTAAAGTTATCGATAATAGAAAATACGATGTTTATCGATATACAGTTAAAAAATTTATTTGTTACCGATATTTTGATAACAGAAACTTTCTTCAGTTATCGATAAAAGAAAATTTTTTACTTAAAATTCCAGAGTTATCGATAAGATAAGAAAGAACTATAATTATCGGTATATCTAACCCACAAAAAATTTTCTATATTAAATTCTATATTAATCGATAAACTGATTACTAAATCTTGTTGTCGATAAATTGAAAGTTTTTTCTGTAGAAAATTCTATAGTTATCGATGTATGTATAGTAACAGAAATTTTTCATTAAAAAAATTTATAGTAAAATGAACAAAGAAAAAATTAAATTTTAAAAATTCTGTAGTTATTAATTTATCGATAACACACAATTCTCTTAAGAAAATTCTAAAGTTATCGATAACAGACCTTTTTTTGAAAATACGATGTTTATCGATATACAGGTAAAAAAAGTTTTTAGTTACCGATATTTTGTTAACAGAAACTTTCTTCAGTTATCGATATATCGATAAAAGAAAATATTTTACTTAAAATTCCAGAGTTACCGATAAGAGAAGAAAAAACTATAATTATCGGTATATCTAACCCAGAAAAAAATTTCTATATTAAATTATATAGTAATCGATAAACCGATAACAGAAAGTTTTCTAAGGAAAATTTGATTTATTTATTTTGATTTGGTTTTATTTGATTTATCGGTAACAGCATTTTTTTTATAGAAAATTCTACAGCTATCGATTTATAGCAACGGAATATTTTCTATAAAAAATTCTTTGGTTATAGAAACAACGAAAAAAAAATGTTTTCTAAACAAAATTCTAAAGTTATCGATAACCAAACTTTTTAATAGAAAATTCTATAGTTATAAATAAATCGATAACAGAAAATTTTCTATAGAAAATTTTGTAGTTATCGATATACCGATAAAATGTGTCTTTAGTTAAGGCGCGTTCACACGAGAAAGAAATTTCGATAGAAAAATCGAAAATTTCTTACCTCTAGCATTCTTAAATATCATCTCTAAAAAAAAATTTTTGTTTACGTTAAAATTTTTTTATTAAACAAAATACAGACTTCAAATCAAAATTAATATCAATATCTTCCAAAAATCTGTAACATTATCAAAGAAAGTTAAGAAATAATACGTTTTAGAGGAATTTGATTTGACACAATTATTGAAAAAGTCAAATTCACAGGTACTCAGAGTCGTTTTTTGGTCTTTGTCTAGCAGTTTTCTCTCCCGGGTAAACGCGCCTTTATAGATATTTTGATAACAGAAAATTGTCTATAGTTATCAATATATCGATAACAAACAAATTGTTAACTAAAAATTCCAGAATTATCGATAACAGAAAAATTTATATATGTATGTAAAATTCTATAGTTATCTGTAGAAATTTCTATAGTTATTGATGTCGAGATATCAATATCTGTTCTAAAATTACCAATATATCGATTTCAGAATTTTTTTTTTTTGTAAAGTTGTATAGTTATCGGAATATTTTTAATTATCAATAACTATAAAATTTTCTATTTTTTTTATCGATGACTATAGAATGTTTTACAGAAAATTTTCTAAAGAAAGCTATTTGTTATCGATTTATTGATAACACCGCTTAACAAATCGAAGGTTTTTGGCTCCAGCTTGAAGTTTCACATAAAATTTTTAGAGATTTTGACTCGCTGATTCCAAATCCGTGCTCCAAATTTTTCCACCATGTCTAGAATTTTAATTATTCGCGGTTGAAAATACGAAAAAACGCGATTTTTGCCTTTTTGAAAGCCTGCACAGCAGCCGCTGGGTGGAATAAAAATTTGGCATAAAGCGTGAGAGTAGAATTAAACTATGATCTCAAAAATATGATCAAAAAAATTTGAAGTTGTTACACTATTATTGGCCAAACATTCATTTTAAAAAAACACTGTCAAAAAAATTAGAAAAAGCACCATTTTTAAAAGGCTCTAAAACAAAAACCAGATGATCAATCTTTACTGCGATGAGCTCAAAATTTAGGCAAAAGTTCATTCTTTCTTATCGACTTTTAAACCAACTAAAGATATCTTCCGGTTTATACAAAAAATAACACAGAAACCCTAATTTTGTAAAATATTTATTTTTTGGAGTATTTCTTTAAAAAATATCACAAAACTATGGGTAAATTTTACAAAAATGGCAATTTTAACAGTATCATTTTAAAACGCAAGTAAACCCCAAATGTGTCCTATGTTTGAGACCATAGACAAAAAATACTTTTACGCTTTATACCAGATTTGTATTCCACTGAATGGCTGCTGTGCAGGATTTCAAATAATGCAAAAATCGTAATTTTTCGCATTTTCAACCGTGAATAACTAAAAATCTGGACGTGATGGGAAAATTTGGAGAACAGATTCGGAATCAGGAGATCAAAGTCTACTAAAATTGATCATCAGAATTCAAACAGGAAAATGAGTGTTGGGCGGTGTAATTATAGACTCAATTTTTGTATATCTTTCTTTAGAAAATTCTATAGATATATCGGTAACAGAAAGTAATATACAGAAAATTTTATTGTTATCTCGATATTAAATATTTTTTATAAAAAATTTTATAGTTATCGAAAAATATTCTATAATTTTCTATAAAATTTTTTTCTGAAATCGATATATCGATAACTAGAATTTTACAACGAACATTTTCTGTTATCGGTAACAAAAAATGTTATATAAAAATTCCATAATAATCGTTGTATCGATAACAGAAAATTTTATAGTTATCAATAACAGAAAATTACTCTTGGCAAGAAATTTTTTTATGAAGATTTGTCTTGTTGCAAGTTTTTTTGTTTAGTGTAAAATGTCTGATGCCAATTTGACAGTTGCAAAAAATGTTAAATCTTTTTGTTCCTTATGAAAAAGTTCCACCATAACCAGCCTTTCCATTTATTAAAATTATTATTTGATATTAAATTATTACCACTCCTTTGCTATTCATTATGACAAATCATAATTCTAATAAAACTAGAAAATGATAAACAATGTTGTTAACCATTTAAAGTATTCAAAAGAGATATAAAACTAAAATATATTTTTATTAAATGAACTACAAATCAACACCTTGGTATCATGACACAACGCATTTTAAGAAAATTATGAAAAATACTGACAAAATGACGCCTTCTTTTTGACATAAACGAAAAACGTTTTTTAAAACGTTCTAGTATGCGTAATAAACCGGAGCGATTTTTTTACGATTTTTCAAAAAGAGGCGGATAAACTTTTATGGTTTTGAAAATTAGTTCTTGAAAGTTTTAGCTCAATCGGATTTAGGTCAGCTTTTGAAAAACTTTTGTTTCAAATATTTTTTTCAATTTTTTTTTGTCATCTCTTTTAAAAATCTTTTTTTGTTAATTTTTTAATTGAAAAATATAAAAAAAATATATGGGGGTTTTCGTGTCAACTGACACAACTTTTGAAACCGATGTCTTCCGATCGGGATGAAATTTGCACCAAGGTTAGTCCTATTGGATAGTAGTTCAGACACAATTTTTCAACGAGATCGGTCAAGAACTCTCTGAGTTAGAGGGGGTCGAAATTTGACATTTTGGCCAAAGAGATGTTGATTCTCATCCATGTTACTTCTTACCTATTGTTTTTAGCAAAATGTTTCCCAAAGAGTTTAGATAGCTATTTCTTCAGTCTTTCGAAAAAAAAATATAAAAAAAATAAAAAAAAAATTTTTGATTTTTTTTCTTAAAAATCCAAAACTTTTTTGACTTTTTCCTCAAATTTCCTTTTTTTTTTGATTCAAAAGAAAGCTTAGGTGATTTCCTTTAAGAACCGTGGGGTCGCTTAGTGGGATGCGAGTGGGATATCTATGAAAAATTTTTTTTTTTAACTTTGGAACACAAAAAACGGTTCTTCAATTTGCACTATTAGGCGTGGGATAGCTAACCAGTTTTCGATTTCGATCCGCGATACCCTCTAATTTTTTAAGGTTCGAAAAAGAAAGCACGAGCCAAAAAATGGGGGCGGTGGGGAGGGGCCATATGGCCCCTCATTGGGGTCAAAGTTGGGCGTAAAGAGGTAAAAATCCTCAAAAAGCCCCAAAACTCCCCTAGAAACGCCCCTGGAGGGGTGCAATGTGAGACCGACCTCCAATAATTTTCTGCCCCCAACATTTTTCTTGAACATACCTTACCCCTATTTCCACTTCCTAAGGGGCTCCCATACAAAATGACATTTTTATAAAATTTGCTCCTACCGCTCTAACTGTCCATAGGGTGCCCTAGAGATGTAAAATGTATGACCGACCCCCAATATTTTTTCAACTCCAACATTTTCTTAGAATATACCTACCCTTTATTTTCAACTCTTAAGGGGGTCCCCATACATTTTTTTTTATTATTTTATTAGTTTTTAAAAATACATGTTTTTATAATGTATGGGAGCCCCTTAGGGAGTGGAGATAGGGTGTTATGATGTTCGGACAAAATGTTGGTAACTAAAAAATAATGGGGGTTGGTCGTAATTTTTGCCTCTCTAGGAGGCACGGTAGGGGCGGTAGGAGCTGGTTTAATAAAACAAATTTATAAAAATTAAGAGAAATGTATGGGGACCACCTTAAGGGTTAAAGATACATTGTAGGTATGTTTGCAAAATATGTTGGAATTAATAAAATAATGGAGGTCGGTCATACATTTGGCCCCACTAGGGGCACTTTAGGGTAAGTTAGAATAGTAGGATCAAATTTTTTAAAAATGTTTTGTATGGGAGCCCCCTTAGGAAGTGGAAATAGGGGTAAGGTATGTTCAAGAAAAATGTTGGGGGCAGAAAATTATTGGAGGTCGGTCTCACATTGCACCCCTCCAGGGGCGTTTCTAGGGGAGTTTTGGGGCTTTTTGAGGATTTTTACCTCTTTACGCCCAACTTTGACCCCAATGAGGGGCCATATGGCCCCTCCCCACCGCCCCCATTTTTTGGCTCGTGCTTTCTTTTTCGAACCTTAAAAAATTAGAGGGTATCGCGGATAGAAATCGAAAACTGGTTAGCTATCCCACGCCTAATAGTGCAAATTGAGGAACCGTTTTTTGTGTTCCAAAGTTAAAAAAAAAAAATTTTCATAGATATCCCACTCGCATCCCACTAAGCCACCCACAGCTCTTAAAGGAAATCACCTAAGCTTTCTTTTGAATCAAAAAAAAAAAAAAAAAAAAGGGCCCAATTTGAGGAAAAAGTCAAAAAAGTGTTTGATTTTTAAGAAAAAAAATCAAAAATTTTTTTTTTATTTTTTTTATATTTTTTTTTTCGAAAGACTGAAGAAATAGCTATCTAAACTCTTTGGGACACATTTTGCTAAAAATAATAGGTAAGAAGTTACATGGATGAGAATCAACACCTCTTTGGCCAAAATGTCAAATTTCGACCCCCTCTAACTCAGAGAGTTCTTGACCGATCTCGTTGAAAAATTGTGTCTGAACTACTATCCAATAGGACTAACCTTGGTTAGTCCTATCCCGATCGGAAGACATCGGTTTCAAAAGTTGTGTCAGTTGACACGAAAACCCCCATATATATAAATAATTAAAAATAAATAAAATTTCTTCGAGCTCGAGGCCAGTATTTTCTTGTGAATAAATATTCTTTTATTACATTCCTATATTTCAATTCTCTTTGAGAATTATCATCAGGGGATTTTTGTGTGTATAAAAATTCACTAAATCCTCTGATGATGATTCTCAAAGAGAATCGAAATATTGGAAAGGAATAAAAGAATATTTATTCACAAGAAAAAACTGGCCTCGAGCTCGAAGAATGTTTATTTAAAATTGGAAAGGTCGAATAATAACAACTTTAATTAAAAAAAAATTAAAAAAAAATTGTGTTTCTATTGAAAATATTTTTTCTCCCGATTGTTAAATCTTTAACCTGAATTTAAATCACATTGAGCTGCATCTTTTCACTTTTTTGTCCCTAGCCTATTTTTGCAAATCATAAAAAATTAAAAATCACTCCTAACTACTATAAAAAAATATCTAAACAATTTGCTTTAAATGACAACTACGACTATGACATATAAAATGCAAGTGATTGTGATGTTGTAGTTTATAATAATTTCGAGTGATATTTTGTTTTTCTAGTCGTTTATATGAAATGTTATGAATGATATTGTATATTATATGCATGTGGAAACTCTGTACAACATTGTTGTATACGAGTTGCGTTGTGTGTACAAGATAATAAATCAAAATTGTTTATTAGCTTGGCACATTTATGAGATTTTGATTTCTATTAAAAACGTATACTTTTCATATGAAAATAACAAAAAAAAACAAAAAAATAAATCATAACTGAAAAAGTTAAAAATGACACACTCTAAAAATATATTTGACAGATGGCACGCGTGCGCAATGAAAATAATTTTTCATATTTTTTGTTTAGAAAAAAAAAAACAAAATAATGAATATCATAATAAAGACAATATATGACAAATGAATTATGACATTGCAATTTTTTTTAAATTGATTGGAATGAAAAACATTTTTTGAAATGTTATGGCGTTTTTGGGGAGGGATGAATCATATGTAGGAATTTTAATGTATCCTATACCAGACCGGTATTTATTCTTCTACACTAAAAAACCTTCGTATTATAAATGAAATGGATCTATTATATTTCACCACTTTCTGGATAATTATCCAAAAGTGGTACAATTTTAAAATCCTTGGATAATTTTTGGATAACGAAATTTTTTGTGTAATTTTACCTCAATAAATTTTATTATTTTTTATTTATCATTTATCGACATTATTGGCTTAAAAAATCATTGACAACATCGACTTCAGATGTTTTGGTTACTAAATACAAGATAATAAATGACGAAAATGCATTTTTGGACCACTAAAATCTTAATTTTCTTCTTTTAAAATTAAAAATTGTTCTGGATAATCTCTTTTTTTAAATTCGAAAATTGTTACTCAATATCTTTTAATATTACCATATTGGGGTCACTTTCCCCCACGCGATAAATGTTTGGAAGTTGATTTATAATGATTTTTGCACTTAATTAATACCATTATATCAACATTAAATAAATTATATCATTATTTAATTCATTTTTTTATATCCACGTCTACAAAAGGGGCAGACTGAATATTGTTTCATTTTTAGAACAAGAATACAAAAAAACGTTAGAAATGTCGTTTTCAGAGGTTGGTTTGGTTCTTCAAGGGGAAACATTTTGCCCACTTACGAGCTTAGCCTACTAATGAACATGAGATAAATTCGTGTCAATCTTCCGGAGTCCAGATTTTTTTTATTTTGGACTGCAGTATGTTTTACACAGATGGACGGACATTCACAGCATGTCTTAGAATCGATCAAGGATTAATAATACATGTTCTTTATGGGATCCCCGATCGATATTTTGACTGTGGTCAGAGGATATAATTTGTGAGATTTTGGATAATTTTTTGTGTAATTTCCAATTCTATAGGTGGCAACACTGATTTTTTATGCTCTCAGCTGTGTGTTTTGTTGACATTCGTGTTGAATAGCCGAATGTGTTCGGGAACCATGTGCAATAGGTGCCGACCACTGGGGTACAGCCACTTAAAACGTAACCTGAAACCAATATCAATAATATTCTACTTTATGACTCCTTAGACCCATATTTCGATACTTTAAACACGAAATGAGAGGTGTGGTTGGAGGTGTCGAATAGTATTTAAAACGTTTTTAATAATTACAGTTTTTAAATTTTTTTTTTTATTCTTGACCCAAAATAATCACTCAGAAAATGTCTATGGACATTTTTTGTATGACAAATAAGTTTTTCTATTAATTTTGAAAGTCAGGGCAAATTTGTTTTATCCTAGGCCTAAAACTTAAGTGGTACAAATTTGAGCTCAACCGGATTAAATTAACCAGTAGCCCCAGGCGATCAAAATTTTGGATTTTTGAAAATTAAAAAAAAAAAAATTATGTCTTGCGACACATTAACAACTTATTAACTTTGATGCGCAGAACATCTAGAACGGTTTTTCCTGCGTTCTAGAAATTTTTTTAAAAAAATCTCAAAATTTCTGGCCCTTGATCTTTCATAGAGCTTGACACAATCTTTTATTAAACTTATTTGAAATCGGTCGAGCGGTTTTCCAGTCAACGCCATTTAAAATTTGTCATAAATTTCCAAAAATTACGGTTTTTTTCTGTGTTTAAGAAATGCCTCAAAAACCGTTCGACCGATTTTAAATTTGTTTTGTTACTCGTGTTCAGCGCATCAAAATTAATAAGTTTGATGTGGAAAGTGCAAATTTTCCCCCAGACCAAATTTCAAAAAGAAAAAAAGAAAAGAAGAAAAAAAAACAAGAAAAAAAAATAAAAAAAAAGAAAGAAATTTTCTAAAAAAAGTTTCCGTAGGAAAAAAATTTCGTAATCCGAAAATTGTTCATAGAAAAAAATCTGAAAATTTTTATAGGGAAAATTTGAAAATGTTTAAGCTAAGTACTATGTTTTTTACGGTGAAAATTTTACTTAATCTTTAAATGCCACAAATCGCAATAAAACATTTACACACAGAAAACAAATTTAACACGATAATTTCCAACTGAAAATCAGTTGTTGCAACGAAAATTCGATTGATGCATTTGTATTTAGGTTGTAACAACTGACTATCGACAGTTACAACTAAATATTGTTAATACAACAGTCTTTCAATTGAAACAACTACAAAATTTGTTTGCCACATCGAAATGTAGTAGGAGCAACCGAATTGTGTGTTGATACAACTGAAAAATTCAGTTGGAAATTTATTTTTCTCTGTGTAAAAATAAACAACTTTTGACGATTATAAGAAAGAAATAATCATAAAATAAACAGAAATGTCACTTTTTCACGGCAATGTAAATTGTCTTGTATAATAAAAATGCGTGAAAACTTGTTTAACAATTTCCCTATAATTCCTCGCGTTACCAAAATTTATATTTTTTATATGGAGTTTAAAAGATTTTTTCCCGTGAAATCGAACAGAGTACTATGCTATAAAGGAAAAATGTGACTTAATACGAAAATTTTCTGTGAAAAAATATCTATCAATTATTATGAATTTTGGTATAAAAAATGACTTGGAATATGTTTTTTTTTTTTTGTATAGAAGAAAATTATCAGAAAAAAGTTCTTAGAATCTTAAAATTTTTCTATACGAAAAAAGTCTCAGATCCTTAGACATTTTTCGTAAAGAGGAAGTCTTAGATTCTGAGACAATTTTCCTATAAAAAATAATTTCGTCACGAAAAATGTCTCAACATCAGATATTTTTTAAGTATGAAGAATTGCTTCTATTGAAAAATTCTCAGATTAAGACTTTTCTATAAGTCAAATGTATTAGAATCTGAGACTTTTTCTATGTTAACGAAAATGTACAATTTTCTTTTAAAACAAATTAAAAAAAATTATCTCTACCAAATACATACATATATTCATGAAAAAAAAAACATCTTCAGCAAAAACTAATAAATTTGTAAATTTTATAGCTTTCCCATCACTTTTTTGCAAAAATATGGTATCCCTGTTTTTGCTCGTTCGAAAAAGGTGAATTTTCGATTTTCTTTATTCGAAGTAAAAGACATGGCACTAATATGTCTTATATTCCTAGGCAGGTTAAGTTCGGAAATGGGCAAAATCGGACAATGGGGAAAAATGTTCCCCCTTGGAGAACTAAACCAACCTAAGAAAACCCGAAATTTTTGGAAAGTTTTTTGTACTTTTGCTAAGCAAATGCAAATTCTTATCACAGAAGAAGTTCAAAATAGCAAGCGGAAGGTGCCCCCTAACGTCTCCCAACAACCCCCCGCCCCCCAAAAAAAAAGACGCCCCTGGATTTTTTTTATATTGCTTTTTTTACATTTTGGAGGGTATAAATGATACGGCGCAGCCGAATGTAACACTCTATTTTGTTTTATTTGATTTTTTTTTTAATTTTTAAAAATTTAAAACTTTGATCGCCGGGTGGATATAACCCGATTGACTTTAAATTTGAACCACATATTTTTTAGGTCCACATGAATAAAAATTTGCCCGGAGACTTGGGAAAACCAAAAGATGAAGAAAAACTGCCACTCTATTAGGAATGTATCGTGTATATATTAGGGTGGCACAAATTAATTATATAGCATATGAAAGTTTTAAGATGCTTTCTTAAACGCAATTGGGTTTTTCGAAATTCAAAATGTGTTCTTAATATCCTGAAATTGATCGATTCTAAGTCATTGTAGAGATGTCCGTCTTTCTGTTTTTAAGTCCGTCTGAAGAAAGCACGATACAGTCCATACCAAAAGCCCTAGACTACTACAGTTTTGGATAAAAACGTCTTATGTTTATAGGCTGAACCAAATCGGAAAATAGGGGAAAAAATATCTCCCTTAAGGAATTAAAACAACCGCATTTTTTACAGGTTTCTTGTACTTTTGATAAACGAATAAAAAGTATTATGCAATTGGACCATTTTTTTTGGTCCGCAATGGGGAGGGCGTCCCACCACCACCAGGATCTATGTTTTCTAAGACGTCACCTTCAAATTACTTTCCCTCCAAATTAGTTCCAACCTAATTTGGCTACATTTTTATATACTATGTATTGCATTTAATATTTAAAATTTCATTCAAATGTCAACAGTGTTGACACAAACATGACAAGAACTTGCACTTTTGGATTACAAGTGGATGAATACTGTCGTTGGAGTAGAGTAGACACAAGAGGAACTTTTTTTTGCATAACTTTCGAATCAGAAAAAACATTTTTATAATGGAGAACGCCAAAAAAAAAGGAAATGAAATGAAGGAATAAAAAACAAATAAACGACTTCCTCGTAAATTGAAAAATGGCGTAAAATTGTTTTATTTCGTTTTTTTTTTTGCAGTACAAGTGACATTTTATTATTGTTGTTTGTTTATTTTTTAATATACTACACAGCCATTTTTTTGCTCATTTATTTCTTCATGTAGTCTTGTGTAACAGATCATATGTCAAAAAATCATGCCAACACATGGAATATCTGGTAAAAATTGTTGTTTTTCTTTTATACATAAATATTTTATTAAATTTAATTATTTGTTTTTTGAGCCATAACCTTCATTTATGGATTGAAGGTACTTATAAGTTTTATATTTTGTTTGTAATGAGTCGAATTATTGATTTTAAGTTGATTTGGTGACATCCATCTGTCGATGTGTCTGTTGTAATCGCAATAACTTTCGAAATATAAATTGGAGGTATCTGAGGCTAAGCATACATACTTGTGATAGTTCTACTCGGGTTGGTATTGAATTTCACCAAAATCAGTCCAGCGGATAAAAAGTTGTAGGTAATAAAACTAAAAATATGCAATTTTATGGATGTGGTTATTATATCAAATCAAATTAATTTTTTTTTTTTTGAATATTTCGGCCTTAAGAGTATTTAAATTTTAAGTTTTGCTTTAACATTTGCGTGTTTTTTTTTTTTTTTGTTTTAAATAAATATTTTAAAATATATCGCTTCTATAAAATTTTAAACAAATTTATCCAATTTGTGGTTCATATATCTTTTCATACCTCTCTACTCTTCCTAATTCTATGTATTCAAAACATCTTCATGTTTTATTTTATAATTCTATTTAAAATCATTTCTATTTCATTTCTAATACATGTATGTTTGTATGTAGTATGTAAAGAACACGGCATTGGTTAACAGTTTTCGTTGTTGTAATAAATTTTATTTCAACATTCCTGAGACTTCATAGACAACATCGTTTATCTTGTGTGAAATATATACATTTTGTTTTAGAAAAGTATTTTTTTTTTTTTTTCTCAAAATTTGATTTGAATTAAATTTTTTTGTTTATTTTAAAATTTATTGCAATTTTTCTTAAAAACCATAAAACTTTGATCTTTTTAATTAGTTTAAGAATTTTTTTGTTAAATATTAATTTAGAGCAAAAGTTCATAAATACTAGAAATTTTGAAAAAAAAAAGATATAGAAAGCTTTAAAATTAGAAAAAAAAATCATTAGTTATCGATAAATCGATAACAGATAAAAAATGTAGAGAAAATTTTGTAGTTGTCGATAAAACCAAAACAGAAAATTTTCCTAAATTAATTAAATGACAAGCTTGAGGACACAAAATTTTCTTAACCACATTCTATGGTAATCGATGAATCGATAACTGAAAAATTTTCTATATAAAAGCCATCGATAAATCAATAACGGAATACTTTTATATAGAAAATTTTATAATTATCGATAAATTGATAAAAATTCTATAGTTATCGATAAATCAATTAATTAAAATTTAACAATTTCAAAAAAACAAAATTCTTAAGTTATCGATAACAGAAAAAGTTTTTAAAAACTCGTTGAAAATCGCAAAACTTTAAAACGAAATATCTCTTCATTTTGACCTGACCTGGTAAAACGGAGAATGCCACTGGATTCTTCGACTAAAAATTAAGTTAACATGTCTCGGCGTTTTCGTGTGTCATTTCAAAAGTTAAAATTTTACTAACAGTGTTATCGATGTATCGATAGCAAAGAAATCTGTAACTATCGAAAAATCGATAGGAGAAAACTTGTATATAGAAAATTCTAAAGCCAACGATTACAGAAAAATGTTCTCTAAAAATTTTTATAGCAGTCAAACCAGACAAATTTTATATAGAAAAGTCTATAGTTATCGATTACTTGATAACAGAAAAATTGTCTGTGGATTATTTTATGGAAAATTCTTTAGTTATCGATATATCGATAAAAGATATTTTCTATTGAATTTCCTACTTATATAACTTTTTACAGAATTTTCTATAGATCGATAAAATAGCAGAAAAAACATTGCATTGTTCTCGATATATCGATAACAGAAAATTTTCTATGAAAAATTCTATAGCTATTAATCTATCGATAACAGAAAATTTTCTGTAGAAAATTCCATAGTTATCGATACACATATCGATATCAAAAATTTCTATAGAAAATTCTATATATAGAACTATAGTTATCGATAAAAAAATTTCTATAGAAAATTCTATAGTTATCGATATATCGATAACAGAAAATTTTCTTTAAAAATAGAAAACTTTATAGTTATCGATATATCGAAAACAGAAAATTTTCCTTTAAAATAGAAAATTCTATATTTATCGATGTATCGATAACAAAAAATTTTTTATAGAAAATTTCATAGTTATCGATATATCGATAACAGAAAATTTTTCAAAGAAAATTCTTTAGTTATCGATAACAGAAAATATTCTATAGAAAATTCTCTAATTATCGATATATCTATAACAGAAAAATTCTATAGAAAAATATATATTTATCAATATATCGATAACAAAAAATTTAATATTTTCTATAGTTATCGATATATCGATAACAGAAAATTTATATAGAAAATTCTATAGTTATCGTTATATCGATAACAGAAAATTTCCTGTATAAAATTCTATAGTTATCGATAAGTCGATATCCAAAAATTTTCTATAGAAAGTACTATAGTTATCGATAATAGATAATGTTTTATAGAAAATTCCATTGTTATCGATAACAGAAAAGCTTCTTTAAAAAGTTTTTTAAAAAGTTCATATGATATTCTATAGAAAATTCTATAGTTATCGAAATATCGATAACAGAAAATTTTTCATAAGAAATTTTATAGTTATCGATATATCGATAACAGAAAATTTTCTATAGAAAATTCTATAGTTATCGATACATCGGTAACAGAAAATATTCTATAGAAAATTCTATAGCTTTCGATATATCGATAACAGACAATTTCTATGGAAAATTCTATAGTTATCGATACATCGATAACAGAAAATTTTCTGTGGGTTATTCTTTGGTTATCAATTTTTTATTGAACATACTATTGTTATCGATATATAGATACCAGAAAATGTTCGATATAGTTATCGATATATAGATACCACAAAATGTTCGATATAGTTATCGATATTTCCTGTATAAAATTCTATAATTATCGATAAGTCGATATCCAAAAAAATTTTTATAGAAAGTACTATAGTTATCGATAATAGATAATGTTCTATAGAAAATTCCATTGTTATCGATAACAAAAAATTTTTTAAAAAGTTCTATAGTTATCATATAGTTATTCTATAGAAAATTATATAGTTATCGATGTATCGATAACAGAAAATTTTATATAGGAACTTCTATAGTTATCGATATATAGACAACAGAAAATTTCTATAGAAAGTTCTATAGTTATCGATGTATCGATAACAGAAAATATTCTATAGAAACTTCTATAGATATCGATAAATCGACAACAGAAAATTTTCTATGGATTATTCTCAAGCTATCGGTAAATCCATAACAGAACAATTTTTATGGAACATACATGTAGATGCCAGAAAATTTTCGATAGAAAATTCTATAGTTATCGATTTACCGATAACAGACATGTTTCTATATTTTTTTTGGAAATTCTATAGTTACCGATACATTAAGTACAGAAAATGTTCTATAAAAAAATTCCTAGTTATAGATGACATACATTTTTCGATAGAAAATTGTATTGTTATCGATACATCGATTACAGCAAATTGTCTATAGAAAATTCTATAGTTAGCGATATATCAAAAACAGAACATTTCTAAAGAAAATTGTATAGTTATCGATATATCGATAACAGAAAATTTGTCTGCAGTTATCGATACATTCATAACTGTATATTTTTTGTAGAAAATTTTATTGTTGTCGATATATCGATATATGTATAGAAAATTTTAAAGTTATCGATAGCAGAAAATCGTCCATAGAAAATTCTAGTTATCAATATATCGATAGCAGAAAATTTTTTATAGAAAATTGTATAGTTATCGATAAATAGTAGCAGAAAACTTTCAGTAGCAAATTCTATAGTTATCGACATATCGATAGCAGAAAGTTTTCTATAGAAATTTCTAGTTGTCAATATATCGATAACAGAAACATTTTGATAAAAAAAAAATTTAGTTATCGATATATCGATAATAGAACATTTTCTATAGAAAATTAGATAGTTATTCATATACTGATAACAGAAGATTTTCAATTAAAAATTCTTAAGTTATCGGTAACAGAAAATTTGTAATATATAACTATTAGTACATCAATAACAGAAAATTTTCAATAGAAAATTCTATAGTTATCGATATATCTATAACAGAACAAATTCTTTAATTGATATTAATTTTAAGAGTCTAAAGCCATCGATAAATCGATTGGAGA
Source organism: Pegoplata infirma (assembly GCA_963921195.1). Lineage (NCBI taxonomy): Eukaryota > Metazoa > Arthropoda > Insecta > Diptera > Anthomyiidae > Pegoplata > Pegoplata infirma. Next base: position 286,159,953 of record OY992536.1, on the reverse strand, counting down.
AAAATGTTCTGTGGAAAATTTTATAACATAAAATTGATAACATAAAAATTGTCTATAGACAATTAGTAAAGTAAATACTTTTTTATCGATATTAAAAAAAATTCTATAGATAAATCGATAACGGAAAATTTTCTATTAAAATTTCTACAGAATTTTCGTTATCGATATATCGATAAAAGACAACTTGTTTTAAAAAAATCTACAGTTTTTGATATATCGATAATGGAAATTTTCTATAGAAAATGCTATAATTATCGATAACATAAATTTTCTCTAGAAAATACTGCAGCTATCGATATATTGATAATGGAACATTTTTTATAAAAAATTCTACAGAAAATTGTACAGTTGTCAATATATAGATTACAAAAAATTTTCTGTAAAAATTCTAAAGTAATCGATATATTGATAACAAAAAAATAACAGAAAAATGTTTGATAGAAAATTGAATAATTAATAACAAATCGATAAGAGTTAATTTTCTTTTAAAAATTCTTTAGTGATCGTTACATCAATAACATTAAATTTTCTATAGAAATGTTTATATTGCGATTAGGGTGTTCAGCCGATTAATTTTTGTTCGATTAATCGAACAATTTTAGACAAATAATTGTTCGATTAATTTAAAATTGCTAATTTCGATTAAGGGGTTAATCGAAGAATTTATGCCGATTAATCGATTAATAATGGTTTTTCTCTAAATTTGTATAATTCATGCCAGTCATGTTTACTAGAGTGGTTCTTATTTTATTTTTTTCGGATTTTCGCTGCTCCTGAAGTATTGGATTTGTTAAACGACCTAAAGTTAGTACCTGATAAAATTTTGGACCAAATCGGTTAACTATGTGACCGCGCTAGGATCTGTCAAAGTTAATTATAAAAAAAAATTAAATTTACAATTTTATAAATATGCACAAAACTAAATATTTTTGGTTTAATATTTTCCAAAATATATTTAGATAGTAAATATAAATTTTTTGTGATATCGGTAATTCATATAAATTTGGCAACAAAAATATTTTTTTAATTCTAAAAATTTTTCAAATCTCTAAATTTTTTTTTTACTTTTCCAAACAAAATTGCAGAAAACTTACATTTTGATACATTTTGTAATGCTGTTATTTGTTTCTTTTTTTGTTAATAAAATGTTAAAATACTTGTAATTAATATTGTTTATTTACTTAAGTACCAATTTTTTCTAAAATTGTCGAAAAAAAATCTTGTAATTTTGTATTTGGAATTATTCGATTAATCGATTAATTTTAAAATTTGTTTAGATTAATCGAACAAGTCAAAAATGCGAAATGTCGATTAATCGTTTAATCGAACAATAAAAAAACCCGATTAAATGAACACCCTAATTGCGATAGAAATGTAGAAAGTTGCGTATTTCGTATAAAAAAATTCTACAGTTATCGTTTGTAATCCTTGTTTGTTTGGACATTTCTTATGGCGTACCTCATATACACAATTTAACCTCTATCACTTCACTTTAGTCCATTTAACTAATTTTCAAATTAATCATTAATTCGTTGCGATTTAATATTGATGTTTCTCAATTAGTAAAAATTTTGTGCTACAAAATTCATCAGCAATACCTTCCAGTTAAATATTTTGTTTATTTTTTTTTTAATTTTAATTAACAAAATTTTAACATTAACCAATTAAGAATTCAAATGAAGCCTTAATTAAAAATCACTCAAGAAATATAAATATAAACAAACACAAAAAATAAGGTTCACCATTTTTAAAAATTCATTTAAATCATGGTTGGTTACCGTTACCCTTATTATACCGTTACCGATTCAAAACCCTTTCAAATCGAATACCGTTACCGATACCGCTAAAAATATTTTTAAAATACCGTTACCCTTACCGTTACCGTTATAATTATTAGAAGTTACCGGTATTGTACCGGTATTCAAAATTTTACCTGTTTTAAGGGATTTTAACGAACAAAAAAATAAAATCAAATTGCTAACATAATTTTAAATTTATAATTTGCAAATTATCATAAAATAAATGACAAAAATAATAATCATATCAAATCTATACTGGTTTTTGGGTCTATAAAATATTTTTAGCTTTCAGTTCTATCTTTTTTCAAATTTTTAACTAAATTAATAATACCGGTACGTACCGGTTTGGTTGGTTCGGTACCGGTACATACCGTTACCGAAACGATTTGAAAACACTTACCGTTACCTTTACCGAAATAAATAAAAATTAGATACCGTTACCGTTACCCTTACCGTTATTCGTTTCGGTAACCAACCTTGATTTAAATCATTAACGAATAGTTAAAACAAAAAAACTAAATATACGAAATTAAAAAAAAACAAAAAACGGTTTAGCAGAAAGGTTCAATTTTTTAATTAGCTAAAAATATAAAAAAAAGCTTGACAAAATAAATAAAAAAGCTAAAAATATTTAAATTTTATAAAAAAAGCTACACCGAAAAAATATGGTAGTATTTCAAAATACAAAATTTTTTTAACAAAAATTAATTATAAATTTTTAATTTATAATTCTAAAGCAAATTAACAATAATTTTGTTTTTGATTATATAACTAAACTTACTACACATTTTTTTCAGTGTACTACCTTTATACATTTAAAAGAAAGTTGTTTGTCACATAAATTCCTAATTTTTGCTACCAAAGTTGTAATTTGTTGTTATTTCGATTAAGGTTGAGTGAACTGACATTTTAAATGTTGGTTTTATGAGATTTTATGTGTTTCATAAATTTATTTAATTTTTAAAATATGTTAAATAATTTTAACAAACTTTTTAAAATATTTTTTAATAATTTTATTTGGACAGATTAAAAATATGTTTATTAGTGTGCCATTTGTTCAGGCGCGGATCCAGCTCTTGGATTTGGGGGGGGAAAAATTTTTTTTTTGCTAATTTTTTTTTTTTTTTTTCAGGGAATTGCAGGTCGAATTTGAATCATTGGTTAAGGTTTTTTTAGTGTTCAACTCTTTTTTATTATGTTTTTACTATAGAAACATTTTCAAATTTTAAAAATTTATTCCTATAATAAAAAAACTTAAATGTTTGATATTTTGAAAAATGTCTCTTCAAGAAATTTAAAGCATTTTTCTGATAGCAAAAGACCCAGATTCTGACATTATTTTTAATAGAAAATAAGTCAGGTTTGAGATATGTTTATTCACAAAAATTTTTCTGATTTGGAAATTTTTCAGAGTCATTTTCTTAAAGAGAAAGTTTATAATTTTGAGACGGTATCCAAATAGGAAAATTTTGAGGCTCTGAGGCATTTTGATACAGAAAAGGCTTTAAAATTTATACAAAAATATTTGGAGCAGGTTTATTCAGGCTCGAGGTCATTATTTTCATTACTTTTTAAAACTGTGATATTCTCACAGAATAATTTTTAAAAAATTATTCTATGGGAATATCATAGTCTAAAGAAGTAAAGGAAATTATGACCTCGAGCTTGAATAAACCTACTAAAAATATAATATTTTAAAGGTCAAATGTAACGTCAAAGGTCAAATTTTTAAATAAAATTAATAAGAATTAATACAAAAAATTTTAAATTCTGCACACAGAAAACAAGTCAGTTGGAAAACGATTAAGACTTTAAAAAGTCGATTACTAAAATTTAAATTTATTTGTAATTATATATTTTCTTTTATAAGAAGTGTTAACCTATTGTAATAACTGAAGGAATTGCATTTTAACTAAATGAATGTCCTAACAATACAATTATCGGTTGGCTAAACTAACAACAAATTTAAAAAATCGTTATTAAAATAATTAGCCAGCACAATAGTAAAAAATATATTATTGGTCACAGAAGTCAATAATTTGTTATTACAAAATATTTTTAGTTCCCTGCATTTGAAATGTCAAATAAAATAAAAATGTATTCAATAAAAAAAATTAAAAGTTTATTTCCACAAAAACTTAAAAAAAAAAATTAAAACAATTTAAAAAAGAAGTCCATCGAATGAAACAACAAAAATCATCGCATATTCATGTAAGTATTATAATAAATATAAAACAAAATGGAATTCATTGACATGAAAATTTTATAATCTTCCAGTTTCTTGGTGGGCAATTTCTATGACATTTTCCTCAATGTCCTTATTTGCGGACAGCTTTAGAAGGAAACTTTATCTTCAATTGTGCATAGATGTTTATGTGTATAACATGCAGGCTTGCAATAGGAATCTTAAGCTGGATGTCATATGAATACATACATTTATTAAAGAGTCTTTGAAATCCCAATAGAAATCCCAATGGAACCGCTTTTTCTCAGAAAAACTAGAGGGATGGGTCATTAGAATTATCAAGTTCAAATAAACGTTCAGTCCGGTAATTTTTTTGAAATATAGTAAACGCAAAATGCCTCAGAATCAGAGTCCGAGAATTTGAGAATTTTGCCATAAAAAATGTCTTAGAATCTGAGATTTTTCTTGCAGGCAAAATGTCTCTAAATATTCTATAGGAAAAATGCCCAAGAATCTTAAACTTTCTATAGAAAAAAAGTTTCAGAATCCGAGACTTTTTCTATAGAAAAAAATGTCTCAGAATCTGAGACTTTTTCTATAGGAAAAATGTCTCAGAATCTGAGACTTCTTCTATAGCAAAAAAGTCTTAGGATCTGAGACTTCTTCTATAGGAAAAATGTCATAATCTGGGACTTCTTTTATAGGAAAAATTTCTCAGAATCTGAGACTTCTTCTGTAGGAAAAATGTCTCAAATCTGAGACTTTTTCTATAGGAAAAATGTCTCAGAATCTGAAACTTTTTCTATAGGAAAAATGACTTAGAATCTGAGACTTTTTCTATAGGGAAAATATCTCAGAATCTGAGACTTTTTCGATAGAAAAAATGTCTCAGAAACTGAAACTTTTTCTATAGGAAAAATGTCTCAGAATCTGAGACTTTTTCTACAGGAAAAATGTCTCAGAATCTGAGACTTTTTCAATAGGAAAAATGTCTCAGAATCTGAGACTTTTTCTATAGGAAAAATGTCTCAGAATCTGAGACTTTTTTTATAGGAAAAATGTCTCAGAATCTGAGACTTTTTCTATAGGAAAAATGTCTCAGAATCTGAGACTTCTTCTATAGCAAAAAAGTCTCAGAATCTGAGACTTTTTCTATAGGAAAAATGTCTCAGAATCTGAGACTTTTTCTATAGGAAAAATGTCTCAGAATCTGAGACTTTTTCTATAGGAAAAATGTCTCAGAATCTGAGACTTTTTCTATAGGAAAAATGTCTCAGAATCTGAGACTTTTTCTATAGGAAAAATTGAAAAATTTTAAAATAGAGCTTTATAAATTACAATTTTATTAATTTTTATCAAAATTCTATTTGTGTTTGCATAACAATGGATTCGCTTTTATGTTTAGATTATTTTTATACAACTTAAAAAGTATTTTTCTAGAAAAAAAAACAACTAAAATATTTTTTATACACAGAGTTGCATTTTATGGTTATATTTGTTGGTTAAATTATGCGTTTCTAATGAAAAAATACAACCCTGAAAGTATTGAGTAGTTACTTTTGAGTATTGAGTACTCGAAAAAATAGGCAGTATTGAGTACTCAGTACTCAAATACTCAATACTTTTACAACACTATCTGAGACTTTTTCTATAGGAAAAATGTCCCAGAACCTAAGACTTTTTCTATAGGAAAAATGTCTCAGAATCAGGCTTTTTCTATAGGAAAAATGTCTCAGAATCTGAGACTTTTTCTATAGGAAAAATGTCTCAGAATCTGAGACTTTTTCTATAGGAAAAATGTCTCAGAATCTGAGACTTTTTCTATAGGAAAAATGTCTCAGAATCTGAGACTTTTTCTATAGGAAAAATGTCTCAGAATCTGAGACTTTTTCTATAGAAAAAATGTCTCAGAACCTGAGACTTTTTCTATAGGAAAAATGTCTCAGAATCTGAGAATTTTTCTATAGGAAAAGGTCTCCGAATCTGAGAATTTTTCTATAGGAAAAAGGTCTCCGAATCTGAGAATTTTTCTATAGGAAAAATGTCTTGGAATCTGAGACTTTTTTTATAGGAAAAATGTCTCAGAATCTGAGACTTTTTCTATAGGAAATATGTCTCAGAATCTGAGAATTTTTCTATAGGAAAAATGTCTCAGAATCTGAGAATTTTTCTATAGGAAAAAATGTCTCAGAATGTGATACTTTTTCTATAGGAAAAATGTCTCAGAATATGATACTTTTTCTGTAGGAATAATGTCTCAGAATCTGAGAAATTTTCTATAGGAAAATGTTTTAGATTCTGAGACTTTTTCTATTGGAAAAATGTCTGAGACATCTTTCTATACAAAAAATGTTTTAGAATCTGAGACTTTTTCTGTAGAAAAAATGTCCCAGATTCTGAGACTTTTTGTATGGAAAACTGTTTAGAATCTGAGAGTTTTTCTATAGAAAACAATGTCTCGGAATCAGAGACCTTTTGTATAGGATAAATGTCTCAGAATATGAGACTTTTTCTGTATGAAAAATGACTCTGAGTCCAAGACTATTTCTATAGGAAAAATGTATCCGAATCTGAGACTTTTTCTATAGGAAAATGTCTTAGATTCTGAGATTTTTCTATAGAAGGATGTCTCAGAATCTGAGAATTTTCTATAGAAAAAATTTTCTCAGTATCTGAGATCTTTTTCAATAGGTAAAATGTCTAAGAATCTGAGACTTTTTCTATAGGAAAATGTCTCAGAATTTTCTATAGAAAAAACGGTTCAGTATCTGAGAATTTTTCTATAGAAAAAATGTCTCAGAATGTGATACTTTTTCTATAGGAAAAATGTCTCAGAATATGATACTTTTTCTGTAGGAATAATGTCTCAGAATCTGAGAAATTTTCTATAGGAAAATGTTTTAGATTCTGAGACTTTTTCTATTGGAAAAATGTCTGAGACATCTTTCTATACAAAAAATGTTTTAGAATCTGAGACTTTTTCTGTAGAAAAAATGTCCCAGATTCTGAGACTTTTGGTATGGAAAACTGTTTAGAATCTGAGAGTTTTTCTATAGAAAACAATGTCTCGGAATCTGAGACCTTTTGTATAGGATAAATGTCTCAGAATATGAGACTTTTTCTGTAGGAAAAATGACTCCGAATCCAAGACTATTTCTATAGGAAAAATGTATCCGAATCTGAGACTTTTTCTATAGGAAAATGTCTTAGATTCTGAGATTTTTCTATAGAAAGGATGTCTCAGAATCTGAGAATTTTCTATAGAAAAAATTTTCTCAGTATCTGAGATCTTTTTCAATAGGTAAAATGTCTAAGAATCTGAGACTTTTTCTATAGGAAAATGTCTCAGAATTTTCTATAGAAAAAACGGTTCAGTATCTGAGAATTTTTCAATAGAAAAAATGTATCAGAATCTGAGACTTTTCTATAGAAAAAAAGTCATATAAACTAATTGTAAGACTTTTTTAAATTTTTTCAATGAAAAAATTCTTAGATTCTGTGATATTCTTTTTACAAAAATTCTCTTATAATATTTTTCAGAAGTAATAATTGTTTCCTGATTACTAATTTATTTATTGTGTTAGATGTATTTATTTCGCTTGTTAAATTGTAAAATTTTATATAATTATCTTAAATTAATAAAATTGTTTAAAAAAAAAAAAATATATTTCAATGGAAACAGTGTATAAAAAAATATTGATTAGAGCAACCATATAACGCTTTTTAAAATTCGATCACTCCAACCAATGTAAATTTTAACATAAAAATATTCGGTTCTTATGATAGATTTTTACCGGTAGAGACAACTGAATTGGCAGTAGAGGCAACTGAATATTGTGATAGTTGGTGCAACCGCAAAAATTCAGTTGGCAAACAATACAGTTGCAACAACTGAATCTATTTTCTGTGTGTGATATACCTTTATATACACTCAAAAAATTATGTAGGTAAATTCCAGTGAATATTCACTTAAAACAAATGAAATTTTATTTAAAAACTATTCCACTGTTTTTTCATTTAAAATAAAAACATATTACAGTCAATTTTAAATGTTAATTTAATGACTTACCAAAACATTAAAAAACTAGTGAATATTCAGTTATTTTGTATTGAAAAACAGTAAAACTATAGAAGAAATTTTTTACTGCCGAAATTGAATGTAACAGAAAATTAATTTTTAAGACAGTAAATTATTTTTTTAAACTACAGAAACAGTAAAAAAATTAAATCCTTTATAAAATAAATGATTTTTCTTTTAAAATAACTTTACTGATTACTTTTTAAAATAACCTACAAACAGTTAATGACATAATTTTCTTAGTGTAGAAAATTCTCAGATACTTATGGAATTCTCACACCAAAAAATTTCTGTATTAAGATACAATTTTCGTAAAGAAAAATTCTCAGATTAAGTGATTTTCACATTGAAAACTTAAAACGTCCTTAATATTTTTTTTTATTCTATTTTTCTACAAAAAAGGTTTAAGAAAAAAAGTCTCAGAGTCTGAGTCTCCGAAATTTTTTCTACAAAAAAAATCTTGGATTCTCAGACATTTTTCAAATTAAAAACAAATTTGGAATCTAATATCTTTTTTATATTCTGTGATATTTTCTCTAAAATTCTCAGAATCTCAGAATTTAGAGAAAAATGCTTAGATTCTGAGTTATTTTTTCTATCGAAAAAGTCATAGATTTTAGAATATTTTTTAATATTAAAACTCAAAAATTCAGAGATATTTCTTCTTTAGAAAAAATCTGAAATTTTTATTCTTGTATTCTAGGACTTTTTTCTATAGAAAAGGTCTCAGCTTTTCCTAACTAAAAAGTCTTAGATTCTGAGACATCTTTCTAATAAAAATAATCTCAGATTCTGATACATTTTTCGAAAGGAAAATACTTAGATTCCGAGAAATTTTTCCTATAAAACTCCCAGATGCTGTATAATTTTTCCTTTAGAAAAAGTCAAAGTTCTATTGCATTTTTTGTATAAAAAATTCTAAAATTTTCCCTGAATAAAATTCTTATTTTTCCTACAGAAAAATTTTATTTTTTTTTTCTGTAAAAAAATTTAAGATATAAAAACATTTTTTCTAAAGAAAACTTATGATTCTTGAAAATTCTAGAAAAAATTCTCACTCATTGCATTTCCTCTATTCTTTTTACCCAGAAGAATTGTCAAATTTTCCATATAGAAAATTCTCAGGTTTTTCCTATAAAAAACTATCAGATTTTTCCTATAGAAAACTGTTAAATTTTTTATATAAAAATTGTCAAAGTTTTAAGATTTTTACTATAAAAAAAATTCTAAGAAAAATTATCAATTTTTTTCTATAGAAAAATTCCCCAATTTTTTATTTAGAAAAATTAAAAAAAATTTCGTCTAGAAAAATTCCGAAATATTTCGTCTTTAAAATTTTTTGTATTTTTTATAAAGAAAAGTTTAATCACGTAGACAAAGTTTAACAGTCAGAAACATTTTAGGATTCTTAGACATTTTTCATAGAAGAATTTCCATAGAAAAATATTGTCCTATAGAAAAATTTCTAGATTTTTCCAATAGAAAACATTTAGGGATTTTTTCAGATCGTTGGACATTTTTCATAGAAAATTTTTTTTTTTCAGATTATTTCCTTTTCACTTCCTTTTTCTCTCTTCTCTTCTTTTCTTTCTTTTCTTTTCTTTCCTTTCTTTTTCTTTCTTTTTTCCTTTTTCGTTTTTTTTTTCTTTTGAATTCGGTTTGGGGGGGGGAAATTTCCTTTTTTCCCCCCCCCCGTGGATCCGCGCCTGCATTTGTTGTAAATATAATTTAATTAAATCAATTAGAAAAGTTAAATTCGACTTGGCCGAATCTATGAATACCCTTCACAATGCCTTTTTTAAGTGATAGTAAATTTTCTAACGTGAAAAAATAACATTTTTGATTAGAAATATTTTATTTTGTGTAAAAAAAACTTTTTTTTTGTAATTTTTGAAAGAAAAAAAATTTACTAAATTTTTTTTTGAGTGTAAAATTTTCTTGGAGTGCAAAAATTTTTTCGAGTGTTTTTTTTTTTTGGTGTAAAAATATTTTGAAGTGACAAAACTACGTTTTAAAATATTTCTGTGATCTACCAATGCTTTTAAAGCATGTTTAACGAGTTTCAATACGTGAATTTTAGGTGAAATTTATTTGAAATTCACGGTTTTGCTAATAACTTTTGAACCACTGGATGGACTTGGCTGAAATTCAATACGAACCAGGCAATGGGAACGACAAATATATATGCCAAGTTTCAGCACTTTCAGTCTTTTGAAAGTTAGCCTGTTTTTTATCTAGTAAATTCACGAAAAACCCTTGCCGAAATTCACTCTTTTGCTGATAACTTTTGAACCACTGGACCGATTTTGAGGGATTGCAACACCAACCTGACCAGGTAAATGGCCAACATATACGCCAAATTTCAGGAGCCTCCGTAAAGTCTTTCAAAAGTTAGCGTATTTACAGCAGACATGCAGACGGACGGACGGACATCGCTATATCGTCTTAAAATCGATCGAGGATCATGAGTATACAGTGGGCGACAATACATTGGAAATTTTTTTAGAGGAGATGCAATTTATTAAAGACAAAGTTAACAATACTAAATGTTATTATCAAATGAGTATTTTTATAAAAAACTGTATGTAGCAGGGATGGAAAATCGAAATTTTGAAATGGTACTGGAGCTCAACCAAAAAAGTACTTTTTCGCCATCGATGGTACTAAAAAAATTAAAGTCGAGTTTCTGTACGACAAATGCCGTTCGTGTGTGACGAATAAGAAGAAACTAGGCACAATTAAATATAAAAGTTCCTAAATTGAGGACATCCTTATTCATTCATTTCTTTTTTAGAGAAAACTTCAATAAAGGTTGGCTAAAATCAAAAATTTCATTTATTTGAAGCTTTTGAAACATTTTCCAATGAAAATCGGTCAATTTTCGGATATTTTTTGAAAATTTTTGGAATTTTGGTTGAAAAATGAATGAAATTGTCTGGTATAGAAAAGGTACTAAATCAGTCGTGGGGGTACTACGGTATCTTTGAGAGTGAAAAAGTACTGAAAAAAGTACTAAAGTACTAACTTTTCCATCCCTGGTATGTAGGTAATATATCAAGCTTTAATTTAAGCTTAATAGCGTCCAGATTGAGTAAATAATAAATGTGCTACGAGGGTCGATCTGGAAAATGAAATTATTTATAGACATTTTTTAGAACATTTTTTTAAAAATATTTCCGAGCTGATTTTTCCCAAGTTCAAACATTAGAAATTAAAAAAAAGGTCCAATAGTTTTTATTCAGTGCTCAAATAATTTTTCCAACAATACAAACAAAGAGTGAAATTTTTTAAGTACAGTAGAAAAAATCCACATTTTTTGACCTCCAATTCTTTTGCCCACCAATTTTTTGTAAACAAAGAAAAATTATAATTTTATTTATGTTTCATTGACTTACACTTAGGCGTACTAAGATTAATAAACAATAGCATCTTTTCTTTGTTTACAAAAAATTGGTGGTCAAAAGAATTGGAGGTCAAAAGATGTGGATTTTTCTACTGTACTTAAAAAATTTCACTGTTTGTTTGGGTTGTTGGAAACATTGAGCACTGAATAAGAACTATTGGACCTTTTTTTAAATTTTTGATGTTTGAACTTGGAAAAAGTCGGCTCGGTCTATATATAATAATTAATTTCATTTTCCAGATCGACCCTTGTAGCACATTTATTATTTACTCAATCTAGACGCTATCAAGCTTGATAAATTACCTATATACATTTTTCTATAAAAATACTCATTTAATAATAATAACGTTTAGTATTTATAATGCATTGTCGCCCACTGTATAAACCTTATGGGGTCCCAGACCAATATTTCGAGGTGTTACAACCGGAATGACAAACTTATATATACCCTCTATGATTAGAGTGGACGGTAAAAAAATGGCATATTAATGATTGTAATAAAACTTTTTAAAAACCTGCAAAATGAGTTATTTTCATTTTTTGCTACTTCCTACTTCACGAGAATTCCTAGTAATTTTACAAGCTTTTTACCAATAATTTCGTAAATTTACTAGCTTTTTACCAATAAAATTGTCAATTTACAACTTCTTGGACGCGATAAAACTTACAAGGAATTCTTGTTACTTTACTAGATGTATTGCTGGCTCCTATTTTACGAGAATTCCTGGTAAAAATTACGAGATTTTTTTTTTTAATTTTACAAACTTTTCACCAATAAAATTTTAAATTTACATTTTTTTGGCGCAATAAAACTTACAAGGAATTCTCCTAAATTTAATAGATATTTTTTACAAAAAAAATTCTAATTTTACAAAAAAAAATAAAATTTTGATAGAAAATTTTTTGTTAAAAGAACAAGGAAAACTGTCAAATATTGGTAAAGCTCCTATGACACTACATTTTTTTGTTTTTTATTTTTTATTAATTGAAGGAATGAAACAGCAGAAGAAGAAATGAAAAAGAAACATAAAATAAACAAACAAAAAGTGGTGATTACTTTCTTTTTGATAAAAACCCGCAGAATAAATTAAAAAAACCGCCAAAAAAAAATCGCTTTATTTAATGAAAAACAGAAAAGTTGGCAACACTTAATATCATTAATGCATAAATGTCAAAAAAATATATAAAATTTTTACATTTTTTTTGACATTCAGTCATTTGATAACCAAATTTATCGATAACACAAGAATAAAATTTGACGTTTACTATTTTTTATTAGTATTCTTTTACTCTTCACACTTGTTCAGATTTCCTATAGTGATATATTTGCCCTGTTTACATAAATTTCATCAATACAAAAAAAAATTAGTGTCATAGGGCCTTATGATGGGATTACGAGATTTTTTCTAGTAATTTGACAAGGTTTTTTTGGAGTGTAGTTGAAATTGAAGTCCATAATTTCACCACTCCACACAGGGCCAAACAGATATATTTTTTGAAGAAAAAATGCAACATCCTTTCCACAGAAAAATAAAATAAATTTAAAACCGACTTTTAATTTTATTTCCATACAAATTCAGCCTTACCATAGAAAAATAAAATATATTTAAAATCTGGTTTTAATTTTATTTCCATACAAATTGTTTTTGTTTTTAAAATCGACTTTCAAAAAATGTATTGAAAATTTGAAATTTAAAATAAAACTTTTGTTAAAATAGACTTTTTGTTTTCTTGTGGAACGGGTCATTGTTTTTGTTGTTAAAATCGACTTTCAAAAAATGTATAGAGAATTTAAAATTTAAAATAAATTTTTTGTTAAAATAGAGTTTTTATTTTTCTTTGGTACGGGCCTAAGACTTTTTCTTTAGGATTTTCCCAAAAATATATTCATAAATCTTTTTTTCACATTTTTGACATTTTTTTCATCTCTGAAATGTTGATGTTTATAATAATAAAAGCTTAAATTAAGTCATCCTATTACATTTAAATACTCTTAACATTTAGGGATTTTTTTTTTTTGGAAATATATCAAAAAAATAGCATTAATATTCATGTTGCTCGAATTTTTTCTACCATAAAACTATTGCATACTAGGGTGGCTCGTTTTTCGGCTTTTCTCTCTGATCAAATTCTAATACCCGCCAAAAGTGTCGGTCCCCTAGGGGTAACTCACATGCAAAATATCACTCCGATCAGAGTTTATCTTCTGTCTCCACTTTGAGCCTCAAAATTGGGGTTTTCGCAAAAAAGGACTTTTAAAAAAAAAAAAAAAAAATTTAAGTTTTTTTATTTAAATAATTAAAAATTATTTTTGTATAATATTTGATCGTTAATACTTAAATATGAAATTTAAAGATTTTACGGTATCATTAACCCGTTCAAACTTGATACCAAAAAAATGGCATGATTTTGGGGGCGTTCTCAAAACACCTTTTTTCAAAATTGGAAAATTTTATTAAAAAAAAATTTTAAATATACCATTTTTTCTTTCTGAATTCATTAAGAACACCTTGGAGAAGAAAAATGTGAAATATGGTGGATATCCGTCGAGCCACTTTTTGGGAATCGCGGGGGGAAGTTAGCGGATTTCACGGAAATGTTGGTTTTATCAACAATTTGGATTAATAAAATCTTATAAATTTCATTTTTATGCAAATTCACGCTTTTTTGGTGTCGTGGCATTCTATTAGATAACTTTAAGTCTGTCATGAAATCTTACAGATCTAGGACGTCTTAAACCCACATTGGCTGGGGGTCAAAAATGACCCCCGCGGAAAATTTGAAGTTTAGAGCTTAAATTTTGTGCTAAAAACAAGTATAAAACGGCTTTTATGTTTTTTACCCCAACTTTTATTTCGTAAAAATATATTATCTTTAAAAAAATCGTTAACCCTTCTTGGTAGGGGGTCAAAAATGACCCATTCAATAAAAAGTATATATTTTTTCATATAAAATTAATTTGTGGCAATCTATTAGATAACTTTAAATCAGCCCTTAAATCTCACATATTTAAGATATCTTTAACCCACATTGGCCAGGGGTCAAAAATGACCCCGGCAAAAACTTTGAGGCATAGTGCTTGAATTTTTTGATATAAACAAAATATATATTTTTTATTGAATGGGTCATTTTTGACCCCCTACCAAGAAGGGGTAATGATTTTTTTAAAGATAATATAATAATACGAAATAATAGTTGGGGTAAAAAACACAAAAGCCGTTTTATACTTGTTTATAGCACAAAATTTAAGCTCTAAACTTCAAATTTTATTCGGGGGTCATTTTTGACCCCCAGCCAATGTGGGTTAAAGACGTCCTAGATCGGTAAGATTTCATGACAGACTTAAAGTTATATAAAAGAATGCCACGACACCAAAAACCCGTTAATTTGCACAAAAATTAAATTTATAAGATATTATTAATCCAAAGTATTGGTAAAACCAACATTTCCTTGAAATCCGCTAACGTCCCCCCGCGACTCCCAAAAAGTGGCTCGACGGATATCCGCCATATTTCACATTTTTCTTCTCCAAGGTGTTTTTAATGAATTCAGAAAGAAAAAATGGTATATTTAAAAATTTTTTTTAATAAAATTTTCAAATTTTGAAAAAAGGTGTTTTGAGAATGCCCCCAAAATCATGCCATTTTTTTGGTTTCAAGTTTGAACGGGTTAATGATACCGTAAAATCTTTAAATTTCATATATAAGTATTTACGATCAAATATTATACAAAAATAATTTTTTAATTATTTTAATAAAAAAACTAAAATTTAATTTTTTTTTTTTATAAAAAGTCCTTTTTTGCGAAAACCCCAATTTTAAGGCTCAAAGTGGAGACAGAAGATAAACTCCGATCGGGGTGATATTTTGCATGTGAGTTACCCTTAGGGGACCGACACTTTTGGCGGGTATTAGAATTTGATCAGAGAGAAAAGCCCAAAAACGAGCCATCCTATTGCATACCAAATGCACTCTACCATGATGTTGATGATGAGTATGATAGTGCTGGTGGTTCTTCATGCAACTCTGAAATGACTCCCACTTTATATTCCTATGTATTTGTATAATCATAACATACACATTCTCTGAAATATGGCGTTTAGACGTCAAGGGGAATTATTAATTTTGTGCAAGAAAATTTTTATTTTTATGTTTGGTCGGTTTTACCGATAAAATATTTTGAAGTACTCTATGCCAGAGATGAGCATCTCCATATTATTTTTTATGTCAAGTCCGGGTTAGGCGAGAAAATCCATTAATTTTCGATCGTGCCAAAAATTCCAATCACTGTTTCAAATTATACACAAAAAATTGTATTGTAGGCTCATTTTCAATTTAATCGTTATTGCATTAACAAACAATTTAATATATTGACAAATTTTGTTGTTAATAAAAATATCAATTATTTTCTTTGTCAATACAATTAAATTGTTTGTTAATACGAAAACAAGTTAATTGAAAATGAGCCTACAATGAAATTTTTTTTCTTTGCAATCATTCGGGCTTTAAATTGCACATTCCGTTAAAAATTTATAACTTCGGAGAGTTACTTGGTTTGAAATGGAGCATTTGGTTAAAATTAACTAATTTCGTGATAATCTAAATGGGGTAACATCCAAACTGATGCTGCTGATACTCTGTACTGCAGGTTCATATTGTCACAATTCCGTATAAAGTTTATGACAAGAGTAAAATTTAATTGTTTGTAATTATAGCAGATTTTTTTGATATGAATTCTCATAAACATTTATGCATTTATTCACACATTTTTTGTATTATTAAATTTTCAAACACACATTTTTTTACAACAATTTATTAACGGTGTTCACCGTAGGAATTTAAGTCATGCAAACAATTTTTACAACAAATTATCAAAAAACCGTTGATCAAGAAATGTCAGTTCTTTCGTTTTTCAATGAAAAACGAAAGAACTTCTTAGGATTTCCATCTATACAGCTTAACTGAAAAAATTTAAAAGTTGAAATTTTGTATTGACAAAAAAATTTCGAAAATAAAATAAATCAGTTAAGTGGAATAAGTTCACAATTAAACTGAATAAATTTCTTAAATTAGTTAAATATCATTAAATATTTATAAATAACACTGTACAACACGACTTTATAACTTGAATGAGATGAAAAAAATTAAAGTAGACTACCATCACATAACAAACACAGTTGTCATAACCGTATATATTCCAACCTCATTTTTAATGTTTTTCCTGTTGTAACAACTGCATTTCGGTTGTCACACCGTATTAAGGCTGTCATATCCGTATTGAGGTTGTGACAACCGCATGGCCGGTTATAACAACCCCAATAAGGAGGTTGGAATATTTACGGTTGTGACAACTGCATTTGTTTTGTGAGTGCAGTACTTCAAAAAACCCCAGAGAGTTTTGAAAACTTCGCTGCAGTTATTTTTATGGTCACTTGACCAGTATTTTTTTTTTATTGTGGCAAACAATTTTTTCTTTCGATTTTGAACGTCCGGTCAACATTTTTATTTTCCTAGGCCTAAAACTTATTTGGCACAAATTTGATAACAATAGAATTAAATTAACCAGAGGCGCCCGGCTATCAAAGTTTTTGATTTTCAAAATTTAAAACAATAAGTCTTGCGATAAATCATGTTTGTTAATTTTAGTGCACTGAACACGAATGTCAAAAAATGTTTAAAATGGGTCGAACGGTTTTTGAGATATCGCTATAACAAATTTGCAAACGGGCAAGAATTTTTTTTTTTAGTCTCAATTAATTTCTTTCATTGTAGCTTAATTTGAGCCAAATCCGATAATTTTAACATGTGGTGCCCTTCGATCAAAATTTGGTATTTTTAAAAAAATTGGATTTTTGAAAAATTAAAAAAAAAACTTGTGATACCAAATTTTTATTAATTTTGGCATGCTGACCACGAATATCATAAAATTCTGTAATCGGTCAGACTATTTTCGAAATATCGCTATTTTTCGCTATATATCTTATTATTTTTTATTCACCTCATTTAGTTTTAATTCACCACTCCTTTTTAATTTACACATACAGAATAAAATTAGTAGTGTCCGACCGAACAGTTCGACCAAAAAACGTCATTTCATCAAAAATTTGGTATTTGGAAGTACTTTTAACAACTTTTTTTATATGGGGTAGAATTGTTGAGGCGATGGAAGACGATTCTGAGTGTAAAATTTAAGAACGAGTACGAAGTTAAGCCACAACTTCGAAGTTCGGTAACCGAACTTTTTTCAATTTGGCCGAACGTTCGGTTACCGAACATCTAAATTGGTGCTTAACTTCGTCCTCGCCATTAAATTTGAAAGTCAGAATGGTCTTCTATCGCCTAAACAAACAAACGGCCATCAGAAAAAGCTGTTAAAAATGCTTGAAAATATTAATTTTTGGCCAATACCGTTTTTTAGCCGAACAGTTCGGTCGGACACTAAAAATTAGCGAATTATAAGTGGGAACCCACACAGAGAAAACAGTTTAATTGTGCCAGCCGAATTTAGAGCCAACTGCATGGTTTAATTACAACAACCGAAATTTTTGGTTTCGATTACCGAAATTTATTTGAAGCAACAAAAGTAAAGTTGTAAACAAATTTTGGCTATCGCAACCGAAAATATCGGTTGTTGTTATTAAACCATGCAGTTGACTCTAAATTCGGCTGGCACAACTAAACTGTTTTCTCTGTGCAGTATAATATTATACCGGAGGTTTTCAAATCTGACCCCGAGGCATTTTCATTACTCCTAGAACCAACAGACCTTCGAAGGCTTTCATTCCTTAATTCGATTTGGCATTCTGAATGAAAATTTAGTGATTGCATTCCCCAATCACATTTTAGCGAATTGACTGAATTCACTTTAGACTCATTCGATTTATAAATATCGAATGCATTCGATTTTTTTTCATTCGACTTTCAAAAATCGAATGCATTCGATTTTTTTTTTCATTCGACTTTTAAAAATCGAAAAAAAAGAAAATCGATTGCATTCACTTGCGAATACAATCGATTTTCTTTTCATTCATTAGAGCAAAACGGAGCCAATTTTTTGTCCATAGTATCGACAACACTCTTCACACTTTTTGTCGTGTAGGCAGTTAATATGTGCATTTTTTAATTTTCGGGAACAACAATATTTTTGGATTCAAAATTAGAGCCCATTAGGGTCATCGTATGTAAAGAGAGTCGACGATACTATGGACCAAAATTTGGATCCGCTTTGGTCTATCTATTTAAAAAATCGATTGCATTCGCAGTGGAAATATAAACAAATTTAATGCATTCGATTTTTCTAAATCGAACGAACAAGAAATCGAATTCATTCATTTTTTTCCATTCAATCGAACGTATTCCAAGGACTGCATTCAATGTTGATTTATGAAATCGAATGCATTCACTGACTATGAAAATTGAATGGATTTTTTTGAGAATTTATTCGAAAAGGATTTTATTCTTCGAAGCTCTGATTATAAATAGGGTAAATTAGTTATGAGCTTTTAAACTACGAGCTTTTCATTTTATTCTGATGCCATAGATAGCTCTTAAAAATGTCTGCTTTTCGCAATCTTGAAATTACAGCTGTTGTGAACACCCCTAATAATCAAATGAATATTTTATTCTCGGTGTATATGACGTGTTTAACTGACAGTGAATATAATTTTTTAACTGCACAATTACTGTATTGTGTGATATTTTGTTTATTTTTTTAACATTTTGCTTTTTATATTACAATAATTTTTTTTTTTTGTAATAAATTTATGTATTCAATTTAAATATTCATTTCAACAAATGAAATGAAATATTTTAATTTAAATGCCTTTTAAAATATTTAGTATGTAGTATTTCATATCTTGAACATTTTTCATTTAAATGTTGTTTAAATGTTAATTAAACTGGTTTTGCGATATTGAATTGAAATTAATACTGATTTGAAAATTTACTGTATTTGCTTTGGACTTTACAATTAAGCTGCTACAACAGACATTTCAAATGACACCTTTTAAATTATATATCGATACTGATTTTTCAAGATTAAAAACTGATTATAAAAAAAAAAACGTGATACTCAAAGAGTTTGGACCGCCAGTATTGGAGAATTTTTATTTGTTAGTAATACAAGGAGAAGAAATATGATTGTGGCAATCATACTTTAGGAGAGTCTTTATATATAAAAGAGTTAGGTGACTGAAGGACTGAATCATCAGCGCCATGTTGAAACCACTAAAGATAGAGAGTTGAAATTCAAAATGTAGATGCTATTCCCGGAAAATATATCTACACTCAAAAAAAATATATAACTAATATTTTGGGAAAAATTTTCTCCTAAGTAAATAGTTCATAAATTTTCCTAAAATTTTGAAAAAAAGAAAAAAGCTTCAGTTCACATACTCGTAAACAGTTGACAGTTTTCTCAAAATGGAGTTCTCTAATATATGAAAAAAACTCACTTAACACACTTAAAAATTTCCTTCAAATGGCAGTTACTGAAGATTCAATTAGGTATGCCTTTTCGTCCTTCGATAACTACAAATCCCCTGGTCCTGATGGTATATATCGCATTATGCTAAAGTGTGGTGGATATATCCTGGTGAATCTTGAAAGAATCTTCTTGGCGAGTCTGTCCCGCGATTATGTTCCATCATCCTGGTGCGATGTCAAAGTCGACTTCATTCCCAAACCGGGAAAGGAGGGCAACACTTTGCTGAAAAGTTTTAGACCAATCAGTTTGTCTTGTTTCCTACTGAAAAGTCTTCTACGAATGGTTAAGAAATTCATTAGTTATGTAACATTAGTCGAGACTCCCTTAAATAATCAGCAACACGCTTACCAAAGTGGCAGATCTTGTGAGTCGGCACTTCATGATCTTGTTTTCAATATGGGGCGTATTTGTGGATATTGAGGGGGCTTTAGATAATGCTGCCTTTTACACGATCAAGGCTTCTGCTGAAGAGCATGGTGTGGACCCAACACAGACTAAGCCAACTAAATGGAACGAAGCTGTCCGGTCATGAGAGGGCGTCGCTATCATGGGCGAAAGGAGTCATTGAAGAACAGGACAAACTTTCGGCACAGTCAACAGTCTGGTAAAAGGTTGCGCTCGACCGACGAGAAACCTTTACCTAAGAGATCTAAAGTGACCGGCAAGGTCTGGACTCAGTCTTTTAGTGAAGTGGTGAAAGGTAACTTCGTTAGGGCTGTGTATGCCGGATTTTCTTCCTACTACTGTCAACGCAGGTTGTTATCAAGGGAAATATATGCAGCCGTGTTTAAGGTTGCCATTACCCAAGTGGAAGAGTTATGGTCTGGAGCCTGACTGGACGTTGCGGAAAAACATGATATCCCCTCACAACCCAGAGCTCATGCATGGATTCTAATGGCTACAAGTGACACTGAGGTCATTTTAAAGATGATAAAAGTCTGCAATCCTGACCTTCCAACTAAGAATTGGCAAATTGCCAGATTGGGTGAGATGGAGGGCGCTCGTCGTCAAGTAGTTGTATTGGTAAATTAGGAATCGCTTTCGCTTTTAGCCAGGACGGCATTATTAGATTTGGCTTTTTTCATATAGGAGTCAATGTTTAGAAGGGCCTATTTTGGACGCATCCAAGCCAGTGGCAGAGTTAGCTGGGGAGGAGAATCTGGAAGACGTTGATATTCAGCTGACCTATTCTAGGCTGATGGGAGATGCATCTGGCATTTTCAAAACCGAATCTGGTAACGAATGCGACCTCTGTGATGGGTGATGACCATAGGGGTGAAACGAACAAGTTTCAAATATGTGTATGTATTAGTGACGGCACGCGCGTGTAACTTTTGACGTTTCATACAAAACGTAAACAAACAACGAAAATACAGATGCAAAAGCTCACACGTACAGGCACACGTATTCTAGGCAGAGAAGTAAATTTAGTAGTATTTTGTATGCGTCCATATTGAAAGTACCAAAATAAGCACTCGTGTTGCATGTCTATATGGTCTGTGGTGATGACTGACATTCAGGACGAGGCCCATGCAGTGAGGAATTCGAAGAGTTCTGTTGCCTCCGATTCAGAACAAATGGGACACACATCTGGCTTATTCGAAACCGAACCTGGGGACGAATGAGACCTCTATGATAGCACGGAGGATGAAGCCAATAACACGGTGGTGGAAAGGATGGAGGAAAAAAAGCAAGATGTTGCAGTTCCTACAAATAAACCTCCATCACTTTAAGGCAGCCTCAGTTGCACTTTTGCTCCGCCTGACGGCAGAAGCAGTTGACTTGGTTTTTATTCACTCTCCTCCAGTGGAGAGTCGCTTGATCTCCTTCTAAACACGCATTGGATCTACATATCCAAGGGGTAGTAAAGAAATATACTGTGTATACTCCGTAAAAATGGATCATGACATGAAGACTACAATGCAGGACATAATCTGTTGTTTAATGAGGTTTCGGCACTTTTTCCGATGTTTGCCATGCCCTTAGACAGTATGACGCCTTGCATAGAGTTTGGTAGTAAGTTCAGTGTAAACTTTCCGAGAAGGGAAGACTGGTGCGATCCAGATAAACTTCACAGAAATTACTCTGATACTTTCTATACGGACGGATATAGTACCCCAGTTGGCTCTGGAGCAGGTTGGTATTTGGTGACGAAACCAAATATTCTCATGCTATTTTTTATTTTTTTTTTATTTAGCGTATGGATTCCAAAATACAGAGAAAGGATACATTATTTATTTATATATATATATTTTTTTTTTTAAGCAATTTGTAAAATAAATAGTTGTCACAAGTTTAATGACTTCAGCCAGGATATTGCTTCAGGTGAGATATTTTTAATTTCGTCGATTTCGCCTGGGAAGGATAGCACTGGGCAGTTGTATATTATATGGTCTACCGATTGAGATGGATGGCCACAAATACAGCTGGCGTCATTTGCAAGTCCCCACTTCGTTAGGGATTCCATTGTTCTTGCAGTGGATGTGCGGAGGCGGTTTAAGTTACACCAAGCTTTACGGGGTAGTTCAAACTCGGTGCTTCGTTCGTCAGTATTGAATAAGGGACTACTTCGTCCTGAGTTATTCCACTGAGTTGTCCATGCGGTTTGGATATTAAAGTTTTCCTCTTGTAGTTGTTTAGCTAGCAGTAAAGGTGGATGTCTCGATTTTAACCTTGACTCATAGCGATTATAAAGTTCCGAGTTCAGCGGTATGTTGGGATTTGTGCTGATTTTAGAATACTCCCGAAGGAGGGCTTGTCGTCTTCGAAGATGAGGAGGTTGGAGATTTGTCAGCATTGGGAGCCACTCAGTGGGAGTAGCCTTTAGGGTCCCCGAAATTATTCTCATTGTGGTATTCAGCTGGGTATCGATGCGCTTCACATGGTGACTATTCAGCCAGATTGGGGCACCGTATTCGGCGGTTGAATAAACTAGAGCAAGAGCAGACGTTCGAAGACAGCTAGCAGATGCACCCCAACTTGTTCCTGCGAGTTTTTGGATGATGTTGTTTCTTGTCTTTATTTTCTGTGCTGATTTGTCGAGGAGAAATTTAAATGATAACGTTCTGTCTAGAGTTATACCCAGATATTTTGGTGAAAAGTTATGTGTGAGCGTGGTACCGTTAAAACGAATTGTTAGTTTCCTGTTTGCCTCTATGTGGGTAAGGTGGAAACAGCATACCTCTGTTTTAGCTGGACTGGGTTTTAATCTCCAATTGCTGCAAAAGAAAGATATTTTATGTAGGTCATGTTCTAGCACTTTTTCAAGCGTGCCAAATTTATCGTGTTGGAATGCGAAGGCCATATCGTCTGCGTAATTGAATTTTCGGGAGATGGTGGCAGGTAGGTCATGAATGTATAGATTAAAGAGTGCCGGGGCCAGAACTGAACCCTGTGGCAGACCATTGTTGAGCTTTCTCGTTTTACTGTGTGTATCGTTCAAATAAACATTGAAATGCCGGTCACTGAGCATCGCCAGTATTATATTGCAAATTCTGCTACAAGGGATTACCTTGTTTAATTTCAGGATGAGGCCCTTTTTCCACACAGTGTCGTAGGCTGCTGTTAAGTCAACAAATGCGACAGCAGTTTTTTTCATCTGATCGAAGCCATTTTCAATGTGATTGGTGAGGGATAAAATTTGATCTGTACAACTGCGACCCTTTCTAAAACCCGCCTGTTCAGATGGGATGATTTTTTCTAGGTCTACTTCTATGCGACTTAGGATTAAACGTTCAAAAAGTTTAAAGCATACAGAAAGTAGGGCGATGGGGCGGTAATTTGTTGCATCTGCTGGATCTTTTCCTGGCTTTAGTAACGCAATAATTTTGGATTTTTTGAATAAACCTGGGAGGTTGCCAGATTGCAGAATGTCAGTGTAGAATCGAGAGAGCCATTTTCTAGTGTGAGGACCACTGTATTTTATAAATTCTGGGTAGATGCAGTCAACTCCCGCTGCTGTGCCATTCTTAATTTTTGATAGCGCTTCATTAATTTCGGATACTGAAAATGGGTGAGAGTATGAGTCATTTGGAGATGTTTGGCTTCTTAGGGTCTTAAGTTCCAGGCTGATCTTTCGGGTGAAAGGTTTATCTGAATCCGCTTTGGATACGTTGACTATATGGCGGGCGATGAGATTTGGGTCTATTGGTGGTTTTGATGGGGTGGATGGGTTTGCAGCCCCAAGTTTCCGAAGAAGACTCCATGCTTTACGGCTAGAGTGCTTAAAATCTATTCGGGATACGGTGTCCGACCACTGCGATTTTCTTGCGTCGTCCAGACTTTTTATAAGTTCGTCAGCAACATCTGGGTTTTGATATTCACGAAACTCTTCGTAAAGCCTGTCGCTATCCTCGTTCCAGCATGGAATGTATTCTTTACGATAGCCTCTGGGGATGCAGTTCTTGGCTGTGGCAATGACTAGGCCAACGAAACGCTCAAAGTTTTTTACAGTGGGTGGGATAAAACGAATATCGCAGTCCAGTTTAGAGGTGAATTTTGGCCAGTCAGCTTTTTTGAAATTCCACCTGGATTTTGGAGTAGATTTTACGATGGGTATTGTTACGCCGATGTTTACGAGTGCTGGACGGTGCTGGCTTTGTGGGAAGTCGGATAGAATAGACCTCGATGAGGGTAAGGGTTTGTCATTGACTGTTGAGACGAAGCAGAGATCAGGATTGGAGTCCCTGTTCCATCTGGCAGAATGAAAACTGCCGCGGTCTTTGGCATCGAATAAAAGTTGTAGTCTATTATTTTCAGACCATTGGACTAAGAATTCTCCATTATCGTCATCGGTTGCGTATCTCCAAAGGCTGTGATGGCTGTTAAAGTCGCCGCAGTATATAGCCGGGTGGGGAAGAGTGGGAATAACATTTTCGGGCCAGGTAACTGCTGGAGGTTTATAAATGTTCGTAATGTATAAGCCGTGAACTCTGGTTACAATGATTGAGATGTCTTCTATATTGGAGCTTGAAATGACTTCTACGTCGTGTATATTGTTGTTTATATACGTAGCAATTCCGTATCTAGGGTGGTTTATGGCTGCTAGAAGCTTATAGCCGGGGATATTTCCTCTTTGTTGTAAAATATCTTGAGATGATGTGTGAGTTTCCTGAATTAGGACTACGTCTACTTTTTCATCTATCAGTAGTCTTGATAGATAGTCGGACTTTGCTTTGCTTATGCCCTCTATATTTAATTGGAATATGCGGACCTGGGGTCCTATTGATTTTGCAGTCTTTACCATATTCATTATTATTTTTAGCGTAATTGTAGCTTGTTTACGTGTTAAGATTTCCTTGTAGGAATCGGAGCGATGTATAATTTTCTTTTCAATTAAGTTGTTTGATGATTTTCGTATCTTTCTCTGTATTCGATAGCCAGGAGGTTTTATCTGGTATAATTGATTAAACGTAAACTTTGGCTTCCGATTCGCAGTAGTTCATTTAGCGTTACCCAGGATACACCGCGAGGAGGCGAACTACGGTTGTATCCCAATTGAAAATAGATGGAGGGTATTTGTAGTGACAGTTAAGCTGCGCTCAGGGCATTGGATTCTGCAGGCACAACATCTAAAATGGTCCAAGAGTGTAGGCGCAGACAAAATGAGTTCTCATGTGAGAACAAGGTCTGTCTCTCGTGGGTTCCGGGTCATAGGGGTATAAGGGGAAATGAGATTGCCAATTCCTAGGCAAACATTGGCTCCAATATAATTCCTCACAATCCGGAACCTCAGATTGGTATAGGATTAATTTGCTCAAGTTTGTGAAAGCAACTGAGAAATTCTGAAAAAGTACTCTTCACCGCGCTTTTCTTAAACTCTCTTCTAACCCTTGACTAATTTCCTTTTACGGGTAAAGTACAACGGACTATTTTTTTTTTTTTTTGACTTAACCAACACTCAAGGGATGTCCCCTATAAATGCAGTGCATTGTGTTGGTAATTAGGAAAATAGGTTATGGGAAGGAGGAAAGAGGGAGTAGTGTTTGTGGATATTTGATTTGAATTTTTCTAGATTGCAGTTAACAGGGAAGACGTCTGCAGGAAGTATATTCCACATACGGATTGTTCGACTTATAAATGAATTTTCTCTGTAATGCGCTGTGCGGTACACTGGGCAATCGGGCAGTGGTTGATTTCTTTCCGGAAAAAAAAAAATTTCTTGCAAAAAGTCCGGTCAACAGGTTAGCTTTATCAACCGATTCAGTGAATACTTTGTCGTCTTTTAAAAGAGTCAGAATAGAGGAACTTGCATATTTTCTAACTCTTTTAACAAACGAAGGAGCTGAAAGAACTTTAGCACGAAGACGCTGTTCGTATGGAAGCTTTTCACAGTTAGTACTTTAGCACACTCGGATTTCAGCTGTTTGTGTAGCGGATTAGTATTAGCGTTTTTGGTGTTACGGTCATTTCTGAATGCTTCCTCCATGGATCTGAATGCATTTCTGCAAGTCTGGTTTAAGCAACATTTACCCTTTGACTAAAATCCAACAATATTTTCTTTTTCGTGGTAAGTTTGAAATTAAAAGCTTCATTATGTATCTTCTTTTCGTAAGATCATGGTTACTCAAATCTCAAATTAATTTAAATTCATCATTTATGATTAAACTATTTATTTTAATCAAAAACCCTCTTTCGTAGATATCTTTAACCAGCATCAAAATATTTTCAAAAAAAACGAAAGAAGAAAATAAATAATAAATAAAGAAGCACTTGGCATGTCATGTTTTGATATGTCAATTTAGTAAAAATGAAAATAGATTAGGAGAGAAACTAGAGAATACAAACAATTTAATGATTGACAGACTGATTTATACAAACATTCATCCATCCATCCATCTATCTCATCATGATGATGGTGATGGCACCATATAACCACCAAAAATATACTTAAAACCTTCATCATGTTTTATTCACTCCCATTCACAGTGCTTGATCTAATGTAATGGAATTAAACAATCCATTCCAAAAACGAAAATATAAAAATAGTTTTATTATATTGGAGGTGTTTATATTTCAATTAACGCAATAATATGAGGGCATTTAAAGCAGCAACAATTTAACTTCAAATAATTAACAGCCATTAGGGAGAAGCAGCACAAAAATTCATATAATGAATTAAGAAAATTTACTACATTTTAACCAAATTAACTTTTTCTCGCTCTGGATCTGCCTGCGCTGTTCTGTATTTCACAAATTGATTTATTTACAAAAATTGTCACTAGTACGTGTGAAAGTCATAAATAATTTTTATTTTGTGTAGTATAGAATTGGTGGGTTTCACAACATCGCAATCCACAAATGACATTTATTGTTCACACTTTTGTTGTTATGTTTAAGTTGCTGTTGTTGTCCTGGTCGATATTGTTGTTGTAAGCTAATTTGTTGTACATTTTTCAAAAGAATATTTTGACAACAGTGGTGTGACGAGGGAAATGTTAAAAGGGCCCATTTTTTGAGAAGTATAAGGTCGGTATACAGAAAAGAAAAAAAAATTAATTAAAAAATTCGTAGATTTAGTTAAAAATTAATTAAATCCGGACCAATCACTATAATGCGCATTTTTTTTCTAACGTTAAAAATTTTTACGAAAGTTTTTACACAGATGGATCGAGGCTGCACGAACGAGTGGTCTTTGGAGTCTATTCGGTAGACCTTGGATTGAGCCTGGCTCGAAGATTGCCAGATCATTGCAGTGTGTACCAGGCAGAGATGCTGGCAATAAATGAAGTGGCTGACTGGTTGAGCTGCAATGGAGTTAAAACACCTCAATTCAACCGAAAAAAGTAGCATTTTTGACCTTACCTCTTTCGAATTTGATGAAACTTGGAATATAGTTGGTCCCTTACAAAAAAATCACAGTGCCAAAATTTTGGACTTCTGGTAGTTTTTCTTCGCGAGACATGGGGTCTTGGAAATTGGCAAAATCGTATATATTTGACAAAAGTGTTCTGAGATAAATAAAGATAAATCGAAAAGTAATAACAATACAGGCCATAGTCAGGTTGCACATAATAGGTAATGAGACAGCCTTTAAAATGGCGTTCCTAAAGATTTTTTTTGAAAAAGGTCAAAGGTCATTGGTTTTAACCTTAATTTTTGGAGAGCTATATCTCAAAAAACGATATTTTTAAAATTTTGGAAAAAATATATGTTATTAAGGATCACCTATACTACTTAAGTTTAAATTTTCAGGATGGAGACTTCATTGGAACTTTTAATATTAATAGAAACATAATGACAGGGAGGAAAAAGCGGTGTTTTTCCCCTTACAGAAAAAAACAATTTATTTGGTCTTTGAGATTCTGGTACCAAATTTCACTTTTCTGAATGTTTTTGACGTGCTGAGTCCAAATATGACCTTTGAACTGGCCTATCGCAATTAGTTTTCGAGATATCTGCACATTAATGTGTGAAAATTGCTAAAATGCTATTGCTGTGTTTTTTGAACATTTAGGTGCTTATATCTTGAAAAGTAATAGCGATAGGCCAGTTCAAAGGTCATATTTGGACTCAGCACGTCAAGAACATTCAGAAAAATTAATTCTGGTACCAGAATTTCACAGACAAAATAAATGTTTTTTTTTTGTAAGGGAAATTCAACGATTTTTCTTTCCTGTCACAATGCTTCTATTAATATAAAAATGTCCAATGAAGTCTCCAGCCTGAAAATTTAAACTTAAGTAGTATGAGAGATTCTTAACAACATATATTTTTTCCAAAATTTTAAAAATATCGTTTTTTGAGATATAGCTCTCCAAAAATTAAGGTTAAAACCAATGACCTTTGACCTTTTTCAAAAAAAATCCTGAGGAATGCCATTTT
Organism: Pegoplata infirma; assembly: GCA_963921195.1. Lineage (NCBI taxonomy): Eukaryota > Metazoa > Arthropoda > Insecta > Diptera > Anthomyiidae > Pegoplata > Pegoplata infirma. Next base: position 286,131,181 of record OY992536.1, on the reverse strand, counting down.
AAAGGCTGTCTCATTACCTATTATTTGCAACCTGACTGAGACCTGTATTGTTATTACTTTTCGAGTTATCTTTATTTATCTCAGAACACTTTTGCCAAATATATACGATTTTGTTAATTTTCAACACCGCATATCTCGAATACTGGAATGACCAGAAGCCTGAAAAATTGGAAAAATCTCTTTTTTGTAAAAGTAAACCCCAGTACTAAATTTCTTTAAATTTGGAGGGGGTGCGGTCAACTCCTCGGTTGAATTGAGGTGTTTTAGCTCAATGTCTTGTCTACAAGCCGCGGTCAAGTCCCTTGGATTCAATGTTTCTGAAAACAAGATCTGCCCTTAACTGCCGCACGTCTTTAAATGAGATGGCTTTAACATACGACTCAAATGGGTTCCAGGGCACAGAGACATTCCAGGGAATTGCAAAGCCGATGAGCTTGCAAGACTAGGAACTACCTTACAGGTTCCAACAGAATTGGAATGTGTTGGTATGCCTCTAGAAACTTGCAAGCAAAACCTACGGCTTTGTTCTGCGACGGAGACTAATCAAAGATGGGCAAATGGATGGACGTGTGAGACAACACGACTGATTTGGCCTACTCTTCATCAGGGGCGCACAAGTGAGCTGACATCGCTTCCAAGAGGTGAGATTTCGACGGTGGTTTCTATAATTACCGGACACTGTCTTATAGGGAAGCACGCAGAGCGGTTAAATGTGGCGTCGAATGACTTTTGCCGAAGTTGCATGGATGAAGAGGAGTTGGAAACTATCGAACACTTTATTTGCCATTGCAAATAAAAGTTTCGTGTCAACTGACACAACTTTTGAAACCGATGTCTTCTGATCGGGATGAAATTTGCACCAAGGTTAGTCCTATTGGATATTACTTCAGACACAATTTTTTAACGACATCGGTCAAGGACTCTCTGAGTCGAAATTTTACATTTTGGCCAGAGAGGTGTTAATTCTCATCCATGTAACTTCTTACCTATTGTTTTTAGCAAAATGTATCTCAAATAGTATAGATAGCTATTTCTTCAGTGTTTTGAAAAAAATTAAAAAAAAAAATTTTCGATTTTTTTTTTTTAAATCCAAAACTTTTTTGACTTTTTCCCCAAATTGGGCCCTTTTTTTTTTTTTTTTGACTAAAAAGAAGCTTAGGTCATTTCCTTTAAGAGCTATGGGGTCGCTTAGTGGGATGCGAGTGGGATGCGAGTGGTCGGCACAAAGAGGCATATGAAAGTATTAGTGTTTTAATAAAAATATGCATGTGTTGGTGTATTTCTTCAACAAAGCGACATCAACCTGCTTTGAAGAAAGTCAGCTTGCTACTGAATAAAATATTTGTTTTTTTTATGCTCTTTGTTGATTTTTTGTTGACATTCGTGTTGTATACATGTGAATTACCGATTGTGTTCGGCTCCAGCGTGCAATGGGTGCCGATCACTGATCTAAAACACAAAAAACGGTTCTTAAATTTGCACTATTAGGCGTGGGAAAGCTAACCAGTTTTCGATTTTCATTCGCAATACCCTCTAATTTTTATAGGTTCGAAAAAGAAAGCATGAGCCAAAAAATGAGGGCGGAGGGGTGAGGCCATATGGCCCCTCATCGGGGTCAAAGTTGGGCGTAAAGAGGTTAAAAACCTCAAAAAGCCCCACAACTGTCCTAGAAACGCCCCTGGAAGGGTGCAATGTGAGACGAACCTCCAATAATTTTCTGCCCCCAACATTTTTCTTGAACATACCTAACCCCCTCTAACTCAGAGAGTCCTTGACCGATGTCGTTGAAAAATTGTGTCTGAACTACTATCCAATAGGACTAACCTTGGTCCAAATTTCATCCCGATCGGAAGACATCGGTTTCAAAAGTTGTGTCAGTTGACACGAAAACCCCCATATGCCAAGCTTAAGCCGCCTCAGAACCTTTCAAAAGTTTGCATGTTTTCTACAGACTGGCGAATATGATTGAGGGTCATGAATATATGCCAAATCGGACACTTTTTTTCCCCCATTTTTTACAGTTTTTAGTACTTTTCGAATACTCTTTCGTGGTAAATTTTCAATTTTTTTTTGATGAAAGATGTCGGATTTTTTAAAAATTCGGAGCTTTTTGATTTACTCAAACTTCTTTTATTCATAACTTCTTCAAAAATGGTCCAAAATCTATTTTTTTTAATAGTGTGTCCGGAGCTTGTTCCTTTACTCAAACTTCTTTTACTCATAACTTCTTCAAAAATGATCCCAATTGCAAAATTTTCAAATGGAAAACTTGTACTTTTTAAAACTATTGAACTTAAAACTCTAGCTCATTAATATTTGACATGTGAGGAGTCGCAGAACAAAACGTACTTTTTCGCATTTTTTGACAAATTGATTTTTTGTTCTTTTTATATTATTTGGTTCGAAATCTATCAGAAAAAATTTCCATAGCGTGAATTATTTTTGTTTTTCATCAAGAAAATGGATTCCTTAAAAATTGGTGTGTAACAAAACGTACTTTTTTGTTAATTTTTTATCAAAACGTACTTTTTTCATTGTATTTCATATGCAAGATTTTTCATAATTTTATAATATACCATTTTACTCTTATATTCCATATACATATAAATGCACACCAAGATTTTTCGAGGCCTTCTTGCAGGCCAGTGAAGGATTTCCCCCTTATTCTTGTTATTGGTCTGTTTACACCCCACAACCACAGTATGGGGGTACATTAACTTTGCCAATTCGTGTGTAATGTATCTAAATATGGGCCAATGAGGCTCTTTTGTAGTTTTTAATAAATAAGAACATTTTTAAAACACCCGATCAAAATAGTATCGTCTAAAAATATACGCACATCAAAACGTCGTTTTTCAATTATTTTTAAACAAAACGTACTTTTTTCATTATTTTTTAACAAAACGTACTTAAACGTAAAGTGGTTTTATATTAAACATCCTTAACATATAATGAGGTGACTTATGGCAGTTTGATGCATCTCTTGATAAGCAAAAAAATTGTTACCATATTCAGGTTCATGAAGTTTTTTAAAGGGGCGAAATAAATAAACCTCAATTTCCCAAAAAATTTTAATATGCGAAAAAGTACGTTTTGTTCTGCGACTCCTCATGTAGGATCCTCCTTCTCATACAAAAGAAGGGCATATTTAGAAATTTATTTTAAGGGCAGTTTACATGTTAACTACCCTTGACCACCCTTATCTACTATTTCCCAGTATTGGTGATACGATTTGCCGGGTTTAAATAATTTTGTATGAAAAATTATTTGAATTTGACAATTGTTATCCTCTAATACTGGGAAATAGTAGATAAGGGTGGTCAAGGTTAGTTAACATGTAAATCAAGCTTTAGTTATTTTAAATTGGGGTAAACGATGGGTAAAAGTTAGTGTTTCCAATTCGGTTAATCGATTAACCGATTCCTCGATTAATCGCCTCTATTTCGGTTGATGTCGAAACAAATAATTTAAAACGCAAATAATTATTGTACCCGATTAATCGGTTAAAATGGTTTGATTAACCGGTTAATATTACTATCTCTATATTCTACTATAATTTGTTTGAAACACTTCCACTTTTTTACAAACACTTCCGAAAAAAGTCAAAACTACAGGAAAAAATATTCAGAAACCAACAATTAACATTTTAGAAAAGCAAAATTAAAAATTTAATAATTTAAAACTCAGAAATCCTAAATAAAGCTTTCAAACGCCATATTGAAAATCCCAATTAAAATTCAGAAAATGTCAATTCAAATTCAGAAATCCCAATTGAAATTCAGAAATCCAAATCGAAATTCAGAAACGCCCAATTAAAATTTACGAAAGCTCAATCCAAATTCAGAAAAGCTTTTTGAAATTTAGAAATCCTAATTGATATTCAGAAACTCCTAATTTCACAAAATTGAAATTAACAGAAGCCTACTGAAATTAAGAAATCTCAATTGAAATTTAGGAAAACAAAACTGAAATTAAAAAATTTTAAATGAAATTCAGAGAAGATAATTCAGTTTCTTAAGAGCTAATAAAATTCAGAAATCTTAATTGAAATCCCAATTGAAATCCCAAATGAAATTTAGAAAAATGAAATCAAATTATATAAATCAAAATTAATATTTAGAAGACACAAATTAAAATTCTGAAATTAAGAAATACCAATTGAAATTTAGAAAAGCCAACTGAAATTCACAAATCTGAATTGATATTCGTTGTTTAGAAAATCAAATTTAAAAATTACAATTATAAGTAAATTGAAATTTTGAAATTCCAATTGAAATACAGAAATGGCCAATTGCAACTCAGAAATACCAATTGAAATTTAGAAATTTCCAAATAAAATTTAGCAATTTTTTTATATCTAAATTTCAATTAGTTCCGTTTTGGGTTTCCCCTTTAAAAACTGCACACAAAAAATTTAAAAAAAAAAACTTTTCATTAAAAATTTTAAAAAGTTCGATTTTGTTTTTAATAATTTTTTTAATTAATGTGATTAAATTTTTTAATAGATTTCGAAAATTTTCGTGAATTGAGAATAAATGCAATTTGCGATATTAAACTTTTACAAATTTTATTAATTAATACTATTTCTTTCGTGATAGATGCAAAATCAATTAAAATAGTAATTGAAACTCATTGTATTTTTTTGTGTGTGTGTATAAAGACTAAAAATGAAATTTTACTTAAAATACTTTTATTTTTTGTTACATTACTTTTAAAAAATCGTTAAAAATAATTGTTCATTGTTTTTGACGATTAATCGATTAATCGCCACTTTTTTCGATTAATATACCCGAATAACCGATTAACTAATTTTAGTCAATTTTTGAATAATGCCTTAACCGGTTAACCGGCAGGATCGAATAATTGGAAACACTAGTAAAAGTAAAGTAAACCCAACTAAAAAAAAAATAATATGGCGCCATATATCCTTCGATACCAAAAATGGAGGATCCAAAAATATATGATTATGTCTTATTAGATCTGGTTTGATATAATTAGATCCTAAAAATGGAACGGTAAATATTATCTAATTTCATATTATTATATTATTAAAAATGATATCTAATAAGATATAATAATATATAATTATATCTTATTAGATCTAACATGATCTTCAATATTAAATCAGATGAAATTTACCGTTCCATTTTTGAAATCTAATTATATTTAATTATATAAAATTAGATCTAGCAAGATATAATGATATATTTTTGAATCCTTTATTTTTGGGGTCAAATGGTTGATTAATTTATATTTAATTATATTAAAAAATATATGATTATATCAAAACTTTTTACTCGGGAAGTGACACTTTTCATATTTATTGAGATAAAGACTCTGGAACTTGTTACTTATTTAACTCGTGTTATACGGAAACGAATGAAATCTACATGGAACGAAATGAAATGGAACCGGAAATGAATTGGAATAATTAGGGTAACAAATTAAAATAAATCAGTGACCGAATTGCAATAAGGCGGGGAACGTTATAGAATAAAACGAGATTGAATTTTTTTTTTTTTCAAAATTTGTTTGGTTTAATTTTCTTTTTAATTCAATTTTTTTTAATTAATATTTTTTCCACTTAATAATTTTTTTTACAAAACTTTTTTCACTCAAATTTTTTTCACTAATTTTTTACTTAAAATTTTGTTTTTTCACTTAAACTTTTTTTCATTCGGACTTCTTTTTGAAATTTTTTTTCTATGCGCTTTACTCACAGATTTAAAATATGAACTAAACTACCAGGCCTATCAAATTTGTTCCTCTAAACGTCCCTGTTTTCACCAAATGAATGTGCAAAGTAATTAAACACTTATATTTGTTGTTAAATATATAAAAATGATATACTACTACTTTATACATATTTTATTTTGACCAAGTTCATACAGGCCAAATCCATAACATAAGAATTAAACCAAACATTTTTGCTTGAGCAGGACTTTTGCATGTGTCGTTGGCATAAATTATGACTGTTTCATGTGGTGACTCTCTACATTCAAACACTTTAACATAAAAAAAATATTCAAACATACTCGAGCATTCAACAACTTGACATTTGTTGTTTGTTTTTCGTGGTGTTGGCGAAGTTGTTGTTGTTTTTGGAGTTGTTACTTTTGTTTTATTACTGTGTTGAATGTTTCACATGATTTGTGGCATTTGAAATTTTGGAGGTTGTTACCACAATCCACCATAGGAACAACAACGGCAGCAGCACCAGCAGTAGAAAACTCAAATGAGTTTTTGAAAACATAAACAATAAATTTTTCAAACAAGACCAATTTCTATATGGAGGATACTAACAAATCCACATACAGTCGAGGTAGGTCAGTTCCAATTTCAAAATCCAAAATAGTATTTATTATCTTGAACAAAATATTTGAAATTTTGCCAGTGTTTAAATCTTTCAAACTAAATACCCATTAGTAAAATTGCATGCAACACATTCACACATTCTCTATTCTATTCGTAATTGACTGCTTAATGTTAATGCTGCTGCTGCCTTGGCTGCTTCACATGATTAGCATAACTATGCATTTTATTTTTCTCCAAAAAAAATTAAAAAAAACAAACAGTATTAAGTAAAATTTGGCCTTACCGAATATAGGATACCCACCTTTTATAAAAAGTACCTTTTATAAAAAAAAACTTTTATAAAAAGTACTTTTTATAAAAAGTACCTTTTTATAAAAAGTACCTTTTTATAAAAAGTACCTTTTTATAAAAAGTACCTTTTATAAAAAGTACCTTTTATAAAAAGTACCTTTTATAAAAAGTACCTTTTATAAAAAGTTCCCTTAATTAAAAGTACCTTTTATAAAAAGTACCTTTTATAAAATGTACCTTTTATAAAAAGTACCTTTTATAAAAAGTACCTTTTATAAAAAGCACCTTTTATAAAAAGTACCTTTTATAAAAAGTACCTTTTATAAAAAGTACCTTTTATAAAAAGTACCTTTTTTAGAAAGTACCTTTTATAAAAAGTACCTTTTATAAAAAGTACCTTTTATAAAAAGTACCTTTTATAAAAAGTACCTTTTATAAAAAGTACCTTTTATAGAAAGTAACTTTTATAAAAAGTACCTTTTATAAAAAGTACCTTTTATAAAAAGTACCTTTTATAAAAAGTACCTTTTATAAAAAGTACCTTTTATAAAAAGTACCTTTTATAAAAAGTAACTTTCATAAAAAGTACCTTTTATAAAAATTACCTTTTATAACAAACACCTTTTATAACAAACACCTTTTATAAAAAGTACCTTTTATAAAAAGTACATTTTATAAAAAACACATTTTATAAAAAGTACCTTTTATAAAAAGTACCTTTTATAAAAAGAATCTTTTAAAAAAAGTACCTTTTATAAAAAGTACTTTTTATAAAAAGGACCTTTTATAAATGTACCTTTTAATAAAAAGTACCTTTTATAAAAAGTGCCTTTTAAAAAAAATTAACTTTTATAAAAAGTACCTTTTATAAAAATTACCTTTTATAAAAAGTACCTTTCATAAAAAGTACCTTTTATAAAAAGTACCTTTTATAAAAGTACATTTTTTTAAAAAGCACCTTTTATTGAAAGTACCTTTTACAAAAAGTACCGTTTATAAATAGTACCTTTTATAAAAAGTACCTTTTATAAAAAGTACCTTTTATAAAAAGTACCTTTTATAAAAAGTACCTTTTATAAAAAGTACCTTTTATAAAAAGTACCTTTTATAAAAAGTACCTTTTATAAAAAGTACATTTTATAAAAAAATACCCTTTATAAAAAGTACCTATTATAAAAAGTACATTTTATAAAAAGTACATTTTATAAAAAGTACCTTTTATAAAAAGTACCTTTTATAAAAAGAACCTTTTAAAAAAAGTACCTTTTTTAAAAAGTACCTTTTATAAAAAGGACCTTTTATAAATGTACCTTTTAATAAAAGTACCTTTTATAAAAAGTGCCTTTTAAAAAAAGTAACTTTTATAAAAAGTACCTTTTATAAAAAGTACCTTTCATAAAAAGTACCTTTTATAAAAAGTACCCTTTATAAAAAGTACCTTTTATAAAAAGTACCTTTTATAAAAAGTACCTTTCATAAAAAGTACCTTTTATAAAAAGTAGCTTTTATAAAAAGTACCTTTTCTAAAAAGTACCTTTTATAAAAAGTACCTTTTATAAAAAGTACCTTTTATAAAAAGTACCTTTTATAAAAAGTACCTTTTATAAAAAGTACCTTTTATAAAAAGTACCTTTTATAAAAAGTACCTTTTATAAAAGGTACCTTTTATAAAAGGTACCTTTTATAAAAGGTACCTTTTATAAAAAGTACCTTTTATAAAAAGTACCTTTTATAAAAAGTACCTTTTATAAAAAGTACCTTTTATAAAAAGTACCTTTTATAAAAAGTACCTTTTATAAAAAGTACCTTTTATAAAAAGTACCTTTTATAAAAAGTACCTTTTATAAAAAGTACCTTTTATAAAAAGTACCTTTTATAAAAAGTACCTTTTATAAAAAGTACATTTTATAAAAAAATACCCTTTATAAAAAGTACCTATTATAAAAAGTACATTTTATAAAAAGTACATTTTATAAAAAGTACCTTTTATAAAAAGTACCTTTTATAAAAAGAACCTTTTAAAAAAAGTACCTTTTTTAAAAAGTACCTTTTATAAAAAGGACCTTTTATAAATGTACCTTTTAATAAAAGTACCTTTTATAAAAAGTGCCTTTTAAAAAAAGTAACTTTTATAAAAAGTACCTTTTATAAAAAGTACCTTTTATAAAAAGTACCTTTTATAAAAAGTACCTTTTATAAAAAGTAACTTTTATAAGAAGTACCTTTTATAAAAAGTACCTTTTATAAAAAGTACCTTTTAAAAAAAGTACCTTTTATAAAAAGCAACTTTTATATAAAGTACCTTTTAGAAAAAGTATACTTTTTATAAAAGGTACTTTCAATAAAAGGTGCTTTTTATAAAATGTACTTTTTATCAAAGGTACTTTTTATAAAAGGTGCTTTTTTATAAAAGGTACTTCTTATAAACCGTACTATTTATAAAAGGTACTTTTTATAGGAGGTACTTTTTATAAAAAATACTTTATATAAAAGGCACTTTTTATAAAAGGCACTTTTTATAAAAGGTGCTTTTTATAAAAGGTACTTTTTATAAAAGGTACTTTTTATAAAACGAACTTTCTATAAAAGGTACTTTTTATAAAAGGTACTTTTTATTAAAGGTACTTTTTATAAAAGGTACTTTTTATAAAAGGTACTTTTTATAAAAGGTACTTTTTATAAAAGGTACTTTTTATAAAAGGTACTTTTTATAAACGGTACTTTTTATAAAAGGTACTTTTTATAAAAGATACTTTTTATAAAAGGTACTTTTTATAAAAGGTTCTTTTTATAAAAGGTACTTTTTATAAAAGGTACTTTTTATAAAAGGTACTTTTTATAAAAGGTACTTTTTATAAAAGGTACTTTTTATAAAAGGTACTTTTTATAAAAGGTACTTTTTATAAAAGGTACTTTTTACTTTTTATAAAAGGTACTTTTTTTAAAAGGTACTTTTTATAAAAGGTACTTTTTATAAAAGGTACTTTTTATAAAAGGTGCTTTTTATAAAAGGTACTTTTTATGAAAGGTACTTTTTATAAAAGGTACTTTTTATAAAAGGTACTTTTTATAAAAGGTACTTTTTATAAAAGTTACTTTTTATAAAAGGTACTTCTTATAAAAGGTACTTTTTATAAAAGGTACTTTTTATAAAAGGTACTTTTTATAAAAGGTACTTTTTATAAAAGGTACTTTTTATAAAAGGTACTTTTTATAAAAGGTACTTTTTATAAAAGGTACTTTTTATAAAAGGTACTTTTTATAAAAGGTACTTTTTATAAAAGGTACTTTTTATAAAAGGTACTTTTTATAAAAGGTACTTTTTATAAAAGGTACTTTTTATAAAAGGTACTTTTTATAAAAGGTACTTTTTATAAAAGGTACTTTTTATAAAAGGTACTTTTTATAAAAGGTACTTTTTATAAAAGGTACTTTTTATAAAAGGTACTTTTTATAAAAGGTACTTTTTATAAAAGGTACTTTTTATAAAAGGTACTTTTTATAAAAGGTACTTTTTATAAAAGGTACTTTTTATAAAAGGTACTTTTTATAAAAGGTACTTTTTATAATATGTACTTTTTATAAAAGTTACTTTTTATAAAGGGTACTTTTTATAAAATGTACTTTTTATAAAAGGTTCTTTTTAAAAATTTTCTTTTTATTAAAGGTACTTTTTATAAAAGGTACTTTTTATAAAAGGTACTTTTTATAAAAGGTTCTTTTTATAACAGATACTTTTTATAAAAGGTACTTTTTATAACGCATATTTCGATAAGTTACAATTGGAATGCCAAACTAATTACGTCTCTCACTTGGTAGAGGGTATCCAAATATTTATCCTTAACTTGCAACAAATGCAGAATTTTCACAATCACCAGAAGAAATAATAAAAAAAAAAGATTTTTATTTATTGTAAATTTGCCATAAATTAAATCATTGCCTCTCTGTTTAGTTTTGTGGCAACTACACTGAAAGTGTTGCATAAAAGAACTTTATTTTTCCGTAGATTTATTGTGCGGGAAATAATTCATGACACTATTTACGGTTTTGCAGGTTTAACGTATCGCACTTTTTTTTTAGATTTCTTTCTCAAACGAACGCACACGCAGTTTCACCTACTCTCCATATACATTTTTTTACCACCTCATAAACTAAAACAACCTTAGCAGTGGAATTGCTGCATTATTGCAAAAGCCATATTTGGGGCTACACATTTTGTAGCCAAAAGTTCATAAATACTATTTTACTGGTAACATGCGTTTAAATGCAATGACAACCACGAAAATCGTATATGCAGTTTTTTTACGTTTTCAATCCAAAGGAATTTGTATTTAACACCTTTTTTTCTTGGGTTAACAAGTCAATGGTGTATTTGAAAAGTGGGGGTTAAAGGAGACATAAAATATTTGTAAATAATTCGATTGGGATTTCTATTCAATTTGTCTTTTATCGGTGAAAGTTTGAAATTGTGCTTACTGATGGTTTTTCTGGAGATCATCGCACTCAATAAAAAGTATACTGAATTTAAGAAAATAATCTAAAGAAGATTTTGCTGTTTCTGAATATTGTATCCTTAAAGTGAGTAAAATTTCATTTTAGTTTGCTTCTTTAAGTTCAAAAGGCAAAATGTCTTTCGATCGATATTAGTATATTTGCCTTATACTTAAGTTTAAGTGTGGATTACGGTGGGTCGATGATTTGCATATTTGCAAATCTCGTTAACTAATAGCAAAAAGTCGGTGCGTATTTTCGAGCTGATAACGGGAAAAACTATAAAATAATTTTGGGGGGTGCTTGTAGTCCTCTAAAAGCGGTTTTAGTTCTCGGTATTTGGAAAATGAAGTTGACTTATTTTAGGGAAATTCTTTACATTTAAGTTTCACTACGTTCCTGTTTTTTATGCAGTTTCAAATTCATGTGATTTAAATTCAATTCAGTTTGTTCCATTCTATGGAATACATTACACTCAAAATAATCACTCTGTTAAATTACAGAGATACTCTGCTGAGCCAGCAGAAAATACCATAGATTTCCAACCAGCAAGATTTTTTGTTATTTTACGAAGAAAACTCTGTAAAATCATTTCGATCAAAAAAAAACTGTAAATTTACAGAATTATCTGTAAAATACTGATAAAACCAAGAAGAATTTTACCAAAAAACTCTGTAAATTAACAAAGTTTTAGTTAAATGCATTTATGAGTTCAAAATTTTACAAAAAAAACTGTAAATTTACAAAGTTTTAGTTAAATCCATTTTATGAGTAAAACTTCTCTGCTTCAAAAACATTAATTAAAATTAAATTAATTAAAATTAAAATTTTGTTAAATTTTCCCGCTTTAATGCTTCCAAATTGTAAATTTACTTTTTTATTTTTGTGAGAATTACAAGTTTTTAGCGAGTAACTCCAATTTTACAAAATTTTGTTTTTCGGTCACAAGAAAATACGAAGTATTTTCTTAAAATCTGTATTTCGACAGATAACTTTGTCAAATATCTGTCGAATTGAGATTACAGTCACTTTACAGAGTATTTAACAGAGTAATTATTTTGAGTGTAGAATAATGGTAACAAAGTTGGTTTTAATTTTATTTACATTTTCCTAAATCAAATGTTACACTTAATATTTATGGGTTAGTTTTAGATTAGATAAGTATATTTTAATTTAAAAGAAAATTGTGCGCGAATATGTGTTGTAATAAATTTATAAAATCAAATCTTAAAGCAAATGTATTCCTGCAAAAACTCGATACTTAATTAGGCAGATTTAAAGAGTATCTGGTGCACAGAAAATAATATTAAGAAAAACACTTTTTTAAATTAAAAAAAAATTAGTAATTTTTTAATTGACGCAATTAAAAAATTTACTCAAAAACTAAAACAAAAAATTGAGTAAATAATTTAATACAAATTTAATATTTTTTTTATTTATTTTTATTCTCTTGGCGTTTTGAATTCACATTTAGTTTTTAAGTGTTTGTATATGTATATGAAAGTTTCATCTTTATGAAATTTTCTCATGTCTTTAAGACAAAAATATATTTGGTAAAGTTTGAAAAACATTTTTTGGAAAAAAATGTAAAACTTTTTTAAATTTTGCGTAACTATATATTTACTTGACAAAATTAAAAAGTTACTTAGAAAAACGAAAAATTTTAAGTAAAGTTTTACTTGTGTCAACTAAAAATCTACTCAAATTTTTTAGTAAGCATTTAATAATTTTTTATTCAAAGTTTACTCAATACTATTAAATCGTTTACTGGTGCAAAATTGAGTAATTTTTTACTCAATAGTATAAAAAATTTAGTCAAGTTTTTTTCTGTGTGAGATTTTAAAAGTTCCGAATATTGATCATTTCTATTATCCATTGAAATTGGAATGGCGGGGTTTGTGGGGCGTCGGATCTTTTCATTCTTATTTGATATATTTTTTAAACACTTCACTTGTATGAATATTTTCCTAAATTGGTGAAGAGTCAAAATATCCTACACAGTAAAAAATATAAAGGAAACAAATTTGAGTAACCACTTGTTTAAATTTAAAAACAAAAATTGAGTAATTTTTTAATTGAGGCAATTAAAAATTTACTTAAAAATTTTAAAAATTTTGTAAATTTTTATTAAAAATTTACTCAATAATATTAAATCGTTTACTGGTGCAAAATTGAGTAATTTTTTACTCAATAGTATTAAAAATTTACTCAAATATTTTTTTTATTTTTTTCTGTGTAAGGACTTAGAAAAATATTTTGAAAGAAGGGCCGAAAGTAAAATACACGTATCTCCCAGTTTTTTTAGAACGCCAATAAAAACAGCTGAATTTCTTTACAGTAGGGGGAAATAAGTCAAAAAATGTATTAAATCTAATTTTGAGATAAATGATGGTTCAACATATCATTAGTGAAATTTGATGATGGTACTTTTTGTAGAACATATTAACCCTCTATCTCCCATTTGTAGGGGACATTATAGTCCTTTTTTTAAATATTCTCATTGAACACCACTAAAACGTGCATTTAATGGGTTAATATGTTCAACAAAAATATTTTACATTAAATTTCACTAGGGATTGTCACAAGCCAAAAGTTGGTGCAATAAAATTGTAAAGTACACAGAAAAAAAAAAACGAATTGTTATATTGACCCCCATATTTGTGAATACAATTAATTCTTTCACTGAAAGTGCTCCTATACGGAAATTTGTTATCTCAACAAACATTTGTTAATTCCCAGCAAAAATAAATCGAGATTTTGGCACCACATCATCTTTTTATAGCATACCGAAGCGCATTCAAAGAGTGCTCTTGAGAATGCAGTAAAAGTAAGGGCAAAAATTTAAAATTTTTGTTAAGATTTTTTATATAAAACTTAAAATATAAAATTATATTTTGATAAAATTTTACACATGCTTTCCTTTTTAAAATATTTAATACTTTTTGAATAAAAAACCATGATTTTTAGGCAAAGACACATGATTTCACTGCATCATTATTGCGCATTAATCAGCTCTGCAAAGAGTGCTTCAATCATAACACCTCACATTTTAAATAAAAAAAAAAAATTTAGTACACCATTTCCACTTTAGTTTCAGAAAATACAAATTATATTACAAAAAATGTCCAATCATATTTTAGAATCTCCAATTATATTTAAAAATGTCCAATTAATCAATATTGGCCTCGAGCTCAAATAACGCATTTATTATTTATAAATAAAAAGGTCGAATAAAAACAACTTTAATGTCCAATTATATTTAAAAAATTTCCAATATAGTTGAAAATTTTTTAAATGTAATTACAATTTTTTTGGTTATAAATGGTAATATCTGAAATATAAATGGAAGTTTCTGAAATATAATTCGAAATTTTCGAAATATAATTGGAAATTTTTTAAATGTAATTGGATCTCTTAGGCGATATTTCTTCCAAATGCTTCCAGGTAGTCAACTGATTTTCAGAATTAGTGAATTGTATTTAAGATTTTCCAATTACATTCAGAAATAGTCAATTGTATTTCAGATTTTATAATTTGTATTTCAGAAATAGTCAAATGCGCTTCATCTTTATTCTGCTTAAATCAGCTCTAAAAATATACATGAATTCACTGCATCTTTATAGCGATTTTTTCAGCGCTCTAAAGACTCTTTAGTAAAGAGATGTGAATTCAGAGCATCCTAACAGCGCTTTTTCGGTGTATCCAACTAGCGCTCTAAAGTGTAACATCGCCTTAGAGAATCATGAATGAATTCAGCAGGTTTGCATGCGCTCCTTGACTCGAGTTTCCTTTCCAAAATCTGCTGCCAGTTCAGCAAAATTTCTGCTGGGTTTTGATTGTTAATAAAAGATTTTTATTTTTTTCAACAAAGAAATTCAACAAACACAAACACAATTTGTTGATCTGACAAAAGTAAAAAATCTTAATTTTTTTCAACAAAGAAATTCAACAAACACAATTACAATTTGTTGATCTGACAAATTAATTTTTTTTTTTTCAACAAAGAAATTTAACAAACACTATTTATTGACATGATAAAAGAATTTTGAAATAAAATTACTTGACTGAGTTTGTTAAAAACAAAATCGTAGTTTTGTATTATGTACTAACAGGCGGCCGTTTATACTAAATGTTTGGTTGACTTACAATTGATGTTTCTTAATTAAATTTGAATATGAATCCCAACATGGATGGGATTATGACCCTTCCCTGTTGGGACTACGTCCGAAACTTTCTCGGTCATAACCCTCATCTCATATTATGGGGACTATGCTCGAAACAATTTCGGTCATAATCCCTTTATTTTGCGGAGAGGGTGGATTTAATGCATGCAGTTTTTAGTCCCTGTAATGGGAATTTTTTCCATTTTTTTACGTGTTCATTATTCTCAAAAATCTGTGAATTATGTACATTTTGAACATGATAATGTTTTTAGGCTGGTGTCTAATTTTAAAAAAGTTGCAGGACGCCACCTCAGTTTGACTAATTAAGCTAACAATTAACGAAAAAGAAAACAAGAATTACTATTTTCATTTTCTTAAAACGAAAAATTTTAATAACTTGGGTTTGTAACTTGGACAATAACTCACCTCGTGGTGAATAAACCCGTTTTTCACCAGCTGGCGAATAAAAAGAAACATAATTATTTTTCAACAAAAAAAAAATTTTTTTTTTCATCAAATTTTTTTTTTATCAAATTTTTTTTTTCATCAATTTTTTTTTTCATCAATTTTTTTTTCTATCAAATTTTTTTTTTTTTCATAAATTTTTTTTTTCATCAAACTTTTTTATTCATCAGATTTTTTTTTCATCATTTTTTTTTATCAAATATTTTTTTATCAATTTTTTTTTTTTCATCAATTTTTTTTTCATCAAATTTTTTTTCATCAATTTTTATTAATTTTTTTTTATCATATTTTTTTCATCAATTTTTTTTCATCAAATTTTTTATCAAATTTTTTATTATCAATTTTTTTCTCACCAAAAAAATTTTTTTAATTTTTTTTTTTTATCAATTTTTTTTTACATCAAAAAACTTTTCTTTTCATCAAAAAAATTCATCAAAAACTTTTTTCATCAAAATTTTTTTTCACCAAAAATTTTGGGTTCTTAATTTTTTTTTAACATAATTTTGATTTTCGTGAAAAAAATCATTTTTTTTTACCTTAACCACTTTTTCAAGTCTAAGCTTTTCGCATACAAATTTTCCATTTGCTTATCAAATGTACATAAAACAAGTGAGAGTGGTGTATTCTTTGGTGCCGAAACTTTTATACTCTCCAAATTGTAAAAACACTTTTTTGCACTTATTTTTGCATTCACTTACGAAATGTACAGCTCTTTTGGTTTTTTAATGGGGTCCTCGACTGATATTTTAATTCGTTTTGCATGGAATAGCAAAGTAAAATAACATTATTTTTTCTAAAAAAAACTTTGCTTTGGCAAGTACACCCAAATCTTCCGCAAAACATTATCATGATTTAACGTTTTGGGCAAGAGTACAAAATTCGCAGGCATTTTAAAAAAAAATTTGAACATTTTTTTCCTTGAACCTTTCATAGGTTACAAATTGAATCTTCGAATTACAAATAGAATCTTCGAATTACAAGTAGAATCTTCGAACTACATATAGAATCTTCGAATTACAAATGGAATCTTCGAATTACAAATGGAATATTCAAACTATAATTATAATCTTCGAATTACAATTGATCTTTTACGACTTACATCTGTAAATGGTGTAGATTTTTTGCTACCTCCTATTTTACGAGAATTCCTGGTAAAAATTACGAGCTTTTTTGTAATTTTACAAGATTTTTACCAATAAAATTGTAAATTTACAACTTTTTTTGCGAAATAAAACTTACAAGGAATTCTCGTAAATTTACGAGATTTGTTTTGTAAAAAACCTTAGAAATTTCTAAAATTACAAGAAAAACTGTAAAATTACAAAAAAAAGTGTTAATTTCGATCGAAAATTATTTGTTAAAAAACAAGGAAAACTGTCAAATATTGGTAAAATGGGATAACGAGACTTTTTCTAGTAATTTGACAAGGTTTTTCTGAGTGTAGATAAAATAGAAAATAAATTCTATGATCGACCTGTCTGAGCGAAATCGAGTTCATGAGGTCAAAACACATAAAGATTAGATTTAATTTTTTTTTCTCTATCTCGTATTTAAATTCAGTCACTTTGGGGACTTTCCTTGTAAGATTACAGGAAAACCCAAAAAACGATTTTTTAGCAGATATGAGTTCAGGGGGTCGAAAAGATTTGTTGGTCTAGTTTCTGGGTCAGAACCATAATTTTTGTGGGGTATCAATTCTTTTTTATGTTAATACAATTAACATTTTTTGTTCATATGACCAAATTTTAAAAATGTTGATTAAATTCTTAATTACATCAGAAAATCCTACTAAGAATTTGTCAATTTTAATTGAAAGACTTTTTTTCTGATTTTCTGAAGCGAGTTTTTCTTTTGAGTGTTCTGGTTATATGATTAAAATTCCTTAAAACAAAAATTCTTAAATATCATGATGATTTTGTAAAAAATTAACACAAAAAAACAATTCTTCTTAAATATTTATGTTGCGGTTTAACGGATAATAGAAATTTAAGAAAAAACACTTGTTACATGCCTTGTTGCATGTTGTAATATTTGAAAAGTAGATTATGTTTTTAACATAAACACCTTTTCTTTTGTTCTTATTCGAATTTTCATTTTCTCTAACCGCTTATGATTTATGATCGAAATTCTCAATAAAACAATCACTCTACACACATCTTGTTGTCTGTCTGCCACGAATGAATTATTTATGTGAAACATCAAAAAAGTGTCGCATTGCTGCAAGCTGAATTTTTAAATGAATTCAAAAGAAAATTAATGATTTTTCAATAAATTTGAAATGAAAATTTCAATTCACTTTGATGATGATGATCTACAAAATAGTCGTAAAAATGACTAGGCACCATTATCATTATCATACAACGATGTTGATAATGATGATGACGAGGAGGACAATGATGATTTTAATCTTTAACAGGCGCTTAAATTTAGGGAACAAACTCCCTTTTTTTTCATTGTACATGTGAATTCATTGATATTGATGATCATGATGACTGGTCAAGTCCTTGTATGTTTTTGGAAATTTTATAAAAATATAAAAAAAAAACAACACAAAACGCTTTGTAGATGACAATGCATTGCCTTTTTAACACATCATGTAAATTGATGTATTCATTTTGTTTGAATTCGAATTCGTATTGTAGTTAAACCATTATCAAATATCTTTGATATACTTAAATTTACAATTAGGGCTAAACTTATTTTATACCAGTAGTTGATATTGCTAGAAGGTGCTTGATTAGAAAAAAGTGGATGCTAGATTTCTCTTTAGTAAAATATGTGGGTGCTGGATTTACACAGAAAAAAATGTGAAGGAAACAAATTTGAGTAGTCACTTGTCTAAATTTAAAAACAAAAATTGAGTAATTATTTAATTGACGCAATTAAAAATTTACTTAAAATTTTTAAAAACAATTTAAGTAAATAATTTAATAAAAATTTAATAGTTTTTTGAATTTTCTTTTAACTCTCATAGTTTTTTGAATTCTCGTTTAGTTTATAGTTTTTAGTGTATGTATATGAAAGTTTGTAATCGTCTTTATAAAATTTTCCTATGTTTTTGAGACATAAATATGTTTGGTAAAGTTTGAAAAAAAAAGTTTTTTGTTTTTTCTTTTTTTGTAAAAAAAAATTAAAACTTTTTTAAACTTAAAAAAAAATAAATAGATAAATTTTGAGTAAATTTTTAATTGTGTCAATCAAAAATTTGCTCAAATTTTTTTTCAAACATTTAATAAATTTTTATTAAAAATTTACTCAATACTACTAAATCGTTTACTGGCGCAAAATTGAGTATTTTTTTACTCAATAGTATTAAAAATTTACTCAAATATTTTTTTTTTTAATTTTTTTCTGTCTAGTTTTTAATTTTTAAGAGGGTTTAACTGTGAAAGTCTTGGATGGGGGATACTCCGGGTAGTGGAGCTACCATAAATTTTTACACAGATGGATCGAGGCTGCACGAACAAGTGGGCTTTGGAGTCTATTCGGAGGAGCTTGGGTTGAGCCTGGCTCGTAGATTGCCAGATCATTGCAGTGTTTACCAGGCAGAGATGCTGGCAATAAAGGAAGTGGCTGACTGGTTGAGCTGCAATGTCTTGTCTACAACCGCAGTCAACATCTATACTGAGAGTCAAGCCGCGGTCAAGTCCCTGGATTCAATGTTTCTGAAAACAAGATCTGCCCTTAACTGCCGCACGTCTTTAAATGAGATGGCCAAGCAGTTTAACATACGACTCATATGGGTCCCAGGGCACAGAGACATTCCAGGGAATTGCAAAGCCGATGAGCTTGCAAGACTAGGAACTACCTTACATGTTCCAACATAATTGGAATGTGTTGGTATGCCTCTAGAAACTTGCAAGCAAAACCTACGGCTTTGTTCTGCGACGGAGACTAATCAAAGATGGGAAAATGGATGGATGTGTGAGACAACACGACTGATTTTGCCTTCTCTTAATCAGGGGCGCACAAGTGAGCTGATATCGCTTCCAAGAGGAGAGATTTTGACGGTGGTTTCTATAATTACCGGACACTGTCTTATAGGGAAGCACGCAGAGCGGTTAAACGTGCCGTCGAATGACTTTTGCCGAAGTTGCATGGATGAAGAGGAGTTGGAAACTATCGAACACTTTATTTGCCATTGCCCGGCACTTTCTGGTCAGAGACTTGCTTCACTGGGATCTAGGAAGCTGTACGATCTTTCTGATTTGTCGGATGTCAAAATTCAACATCTAAGGAGTTTCATAAGAAGCTCAAACTGGTTTAACGACAGGGACTAGTAGGGAAACCTATTACGGTCCCGTGGTATCACAATGGACCTCAGAGTCTACGTGTGTTGACGTAAAACGTCAGCAGCCACTTACAATCTAACCTAACCTAACTGTGAAATATTTAGCCCAATATCCGATTTTTTTTTTTGGTATCAAAAGTACTATTTCAAAAAGTACCATTTTAAAAAGTACCATTTGAAAAACTCCCATTTCCAAAAGTACCATTTCAAAAAGTACCATTTTATTAAAGGATCATTTTATTGAATTACAATTTCAAAAAGTACCAATTTTTAAAATATCCGTTTATATAATTTTTTTTTTCTTAAGTACCATTTAAAAAACAAAAGTAAAAATTTACTTAAATATGAACACAATTGGTCATAAAACACAAACTTAAAAATGGACCCTTTCATAAAACTAACTTCCCTTTTGGGCATTCTGGAGAGTATTTACGGAATTGGCCATTTCTAATTTATTTATTATACCCTACACCACACTGTGGTACAGGGTATAATGAGTTTGTGCTGATGTTTGTAACTACCCGAAATATTGGTCCTAGACCCACTTTTAAGTATACCGATCGACTTAGAATCACTTTTTGAGTCGATTTAGCGATGTCCGTCCGTCCGTCTGTCTGTCCAAGGAAACGGTGTAAACACGGTAAGGTCGCAATTTTTAATCAATTGACTTGAAATTTAAAACTTAAGCCTCCAAGGACGAAGCCTATTGAAATTGGAAAAAATCGGTCCATATTTAGACCTAGCCCCCATACAAAGGTCCTCTTTAGTTTTGGCTCAAATGACTCTAATAGCCGCATTTTAATAGGTATCATTTCGAAATTTGGCAGGTAATCATGTTTCATCCACACAAATCACCATTCCGAATTTTCGGAAAATCGGAAAAATCGGACCAGTTTTTCTTGTAGACCCCATACAAACAACCTTCCCGATTTTCACATAAATCTCTCAAATTTCACGAAACTAGAAAATATTTAATTAAAATTCTGTTTGTGTATGTTAAACGCGTACTTGAATAAACTTATCAAATCTGATTATCATCGGACCATTTTTGGACTTAGGTCACATGTGAAAATTTCGCCCGATATTCAGTTGATTGTCAACAAAAAGATGCCTATCCCACTCAAATTTGATTAGTGAGTGCTTTTTACACTTATTAAAGAATTGACAAAATATAGATCTAATCAGTCCATGTTTGAACTTGGGACCCATTTTCCAGGAAACTCTGGTGTAGGGTATTATATGGTCGGTTTTGACCGACTATAATTTTCTTACTTGTTTTTTATTCTCCCATACGTTTTCCCATACGTTATTCTTCCTTTGACGTTTTTCTTTAAAGATAAGTGCCACCTCCATAGAAATTGATCAGTCAAACATTATTATTTTATTTTTTCTTTGAGAAAAAGGTGCAACATTGCATTTTTATGTTAAAACTTGACATCTGAGAAAACAATTTTCGTTTGGGTTTGTATTGCACATTTATATTCTTGTTCTTGTTCTCCTTATCCTATAATATTAAGTGCAACCAAACAAGTGTTATAAATTTATGTTTGATCAATGACCTGGCATCATCATCATTTATTTATGGTTATAAATGTGTCCGCCATGCACAACACCATCTCATGAATATATTCGTGCAGCTAATTTTATTTGAAACAGGATCAAAATATTGATACATTTATTTCATAACATGTGCCATCAGGGCACTGCCATGACATCAACCAACTCGATTACAAGTGAAATTTTTGAACAAACAATAATATTGAATTATACAAACATGAAAAGATAATATTTTTTATATATTTACATAAATTTTAAAACAATTTAAAAACGGAAATATTTATTTTATTGCAATTTTATCTACCCTTTGAAATAATTTACAGTGACAAAGGAATAAAAAACAGGTGGGTTTTTTGCTCCTTGTCAGTTAAAATAAAAAATAAAATAGCATAAAATGGTTAATGTAATTTATTTTTTGTAAAAAAGTTGTTTTACTATTTAGGGATGCAAAAGATGCTACAATATCCTTTGGGTAGTTTTGCCTAGAAACTAAAAATATACTAGAACCATTAATTGTGGTCTAAACTCGGTGAAACTAGTTTTATCAATTTTAATGAGACATTTAATCATAATGATTAAAACCTTTGTTAATGTGATAAAATTTGTCATCGAAATTGATGAGAACAGTCTAATGCACAAATTAATCTTCAAACTATGTTTTTTGAAAGTAAATATATTATCTTAAGTCTTTAAAATGAATAGTGCCCACAATGGGTTAAAAACTATTTGTACCATGAAAATTTTAATTTTTTATACTACTTAACTTCACAAAAAATCCATGTTATTATTAATAAATATTTTATGTTTCATGAGTTTACCACTATTTATTTATTACATATTTCACAAATTAGTCTCTTGTGATTTATGATTTCTTTATTATAAAATTGTTGATCATTTACTATTTATTACAATATACGCGTACACTCAAAAGTAAAATTTGGTAAAAAATGTAAAATTGCTTTCAATTGAAACCTTCTCAGAATTTTTTTTTCAGACTCTGATATCTTTTTTCTAGCGAAAAACTCTCAGACTCTAAGACATTTTTCCCATAGCAAATTTTTAGATTCTATCACACACAAAAAAATATGGAGGAAACAAATTTGAGTAATCACTTGTTTAAATTTAAAAAAAAAATTGAGTAATTTTTTAATTGACGCAATTAAAAATTTACTTAAAAATTTTAAAAACAATATAAGTAAATAATTTAATAAATATTTTATAGTTTTTTATTTTAAACTCTCATAGTTTTTTGAATTCTCGTTTAGTTTATAGTTTTTTGTGTATGTATATGAAAGTTTGTAATCGTCTTTTCCTATGTTTTTGAGACATAAATATGTTTGGTAAAGTTTGAAAAAACAAGTTTTTTGTTTTTTTTTTTTGTAAAAAAATTTAAAACTTTTTTAAACTTTAAAAAATAAATAGATAAATTTTGAGTAAATTTTTAATTGTTTCAATTAAAAATTTATTCAAATTTTTTTTCAAACATTTAATAAATTTTTATTAAAAATTTACTCAATACTATTAAATCGTTTACTGGTGCAAAATTGAGTAATTTTTTATTCAATATTTAGTATTAAAAATTTACTCAAATATTTTTTTTTGTTTTTTTCTGTGCACATTAATTATAAACAAAAAGTCTCAGATTTTTTAGATTCTTAACAGTTCTCGGTTAGGTTCAAATTATTTAAAATTAGTTATACCCGGTGAAAAATGAGCATATATGGATACATATATGTAAATATATGGATGCATATATGGAAATATATGAGCATATATGGTCATATATGAAATTGTATGCAGTCATATATGATCATATTTGCAACATATATGTCCATATACGTAAAATGAGGGCATATGCCCATATATGTGGACATTAGGGTGCTCCAAAAAAATGAAGTTGTTAAATACTGGCCGTAACTCCCCCTAGAAATATGCATTTAGGTGTAAAAATATGTTTTGTAAAATTATAGGGTAATCGGTTGTGGGTAAGGCGTGCCGCATCGGCCCTGAAGTTTGAAAAACGGATTACAAGGGGAAAATATGACTTTTTTGTCATTTTCTCAATTTTTTTGATATTTTGAGTAAAGTTTGAATTCAAATGGTCACTGAATTTTGATTAAGAGTTAATTGTCTATCAAATAAGGTATTAAAAATTAAAATCGGTTGAAAATCAGCCAAGTTATTACAACTTCCCCAGGCAACTAACGTGTGTCAGGCCACTTAATCAAGGAATTCTAGCCCAATTTTTTAAATTTATTGAAATTATCTACTGTAAAAACATTTTTTTATTCTTTTAGTCCCAATGTACTATGAAAATAAATATTTTTCATTTTGCGTTTTGCTAACTTGTTTTAAATAAATGCTAAAGTGGTCTGAATTTTTCAACACTATTTTCAAATCTCCAATTTTAAATTTTTATTTTTTTTGTTAAAGAAATTTTAAAAATTCGACTATTGGAGTTTAAGGATTTGTTAAGCACATATAATGGATTAAAACCGCCAAAAATTGTAGGGTTTGCTGTTTTCATTTGGCTTTTACAGTGATTTAATTTTGGCGGATTTCGGCAAAGTAGTGATTTTTGGCCCTTTTTTAGCTTTTATTTTTTTTGTTTGGTTTTTTTTACAAACTTCATATGTTTTGGACCGAATTATATCAACACGAGATAGAATACTTCAATTTGCAAAATTAGGGCGAAATTGAGATATTAAAAATTGCCCCTGTTAAGGGTCAAAGGTCAAATTTTAGAAAATTTTGAATTCTTAAACAGCCTCACTTTCAAAATTAACATTTTTGATAAATCGTTTACTAGTAAAATTTTGTTTAGCTCATCATACAATTTTGTAACAAAATTTTTTTAGGATTAAGCAATAGGGCTATTTTAGAATTAAAAACGCTACGGATATTCTTTATCAGAGATAAAAAGGTTATTTTATGCATTACAAAAAAAAATGTGGACTAACACCACTTTCAAAATTAATGTTTTTGATAAATCGTTAACTAGTAAACTTTGTTTAGCGCATCTCAGAATTCTGTAACAAATTTAGTTTAGGATTAAATTATGGAGTTATTTAAGAATAAAAATCGTCAATGTTTTACTCTATCAGCGATTATTAGGTTATTTTTACGCTACAAAAAATTGTGGACTAGCATCACTTTCAAAATTAACATTTTTGATAAATCGTTTACTAGTAAAAATTTTTTTAGCTCATCTTACAATTTTGTAACTAAATGTGTTTAGGATTAAGCAATAGGGCTATTTTAGAGCTAAAAATGCTACGGATATTCTTTATCAGAGATAAGGTATGAACAGAACAAGCCCGGCACGACTTTTTCCATACGATTTGACAGTTAAAAACCGTGACCGGCACGGCAAAAAATTAAAACTTATTTTATTTTATCTCCGGGTTCTCTCAATCTCTCTCCCTCTCACACTCCAGGGTTGCCGCATTTTCACAACAATTTTAAATTTTTTCATTCACAATGGTGTAACAAACGTACAGTAGTGCCAACTTAATCACATTGACTATGTGACAAGCGATTTTTTTCCGTAAAATTACTCTAATTTTATTAAAAGTTGGCACCACTAAACAAACAAATGACATTTTTTGCCGTCGCCGTCCCCCGTCATTGTTTTGGGCCTATATTCTCCGGCAACGGCAACCGTCCCCCGTGCCGTGCTTGTTCTGTTTCTACCTATAAAAAGGTTATTTTATGCATTACAAAAAAATGTGGACTAACACCACTTTCAAAATTAATGTTTTTGATAAATCGTTAACTAGTAAATTTTGTTTAGCGCATCTCAGAATTCTGTAACAAATTTAGTTTAGGATTTAATTATGGAGTTATTTAAGAATAAAAATCATCAATGTTTTACTCCATTAGCGATTATAAGGTTATTTTTAACATTACAAAAAAAAGTGGACTAGCATCACTTTCAAAATTAACATTTTTGATAAATCGTTTATTAGTAAAATTTTGTTCAGATTTTCTCACAATTCTGTAACAAAATTATTTTATGATTATGAAATAGGGCTAGTTAAGTGTTAAAAACACTACGAATATTCTTAATCAGCGATAAAAAGGTAATTTTATGCATTACAAAAAAATTGTGGACTAACCCCACTTTCAAAATAAATGTTTTTGATAAATCGTTGACTAGTAAAATTTTGTTAAGCTCATCTGAAAGTTCTGTAACAAATTAGTTAGGGATTAAACTATAGAGTTATTTAAGAGTAACAATCACAAAAGTTTTACTCTATCGGCAATTATTTGGTTATTTTTAACACCACAAAAAAATTTTTTGGACTAACCTCACTTTCAAAATTAACGTTTTTGACAAACCGTTTACTAGTGATTTTTTTCTCTCAACTCTATCTTGTGTTACAAAAATTGTTAAATGTTAAAATATGTGTTAAAAGTATTTAAAGAGTTAAAGACACTACAATTATATGCTGTTGGCTATTAATAAGTTTTTTTTAGTAATTTAAAAAATTATGGACTAACCCCACTTTCAAAATTAATGGTTTTGATAAATCGTTTACTACCAAATTCTTTCTCAGATAATTATTTTATACAAATCGAGATGTTTTGTCTCAAAATACATAGTTTGTGATTTTTTTTTTGAAAGTGAAATAAGTCCATTCTTTATAGTGAGAAATGGCTGGTTTTGATACATCCTAACAAAATAATACTCAATAAGTAAATTTAGGTACCTGAGATAACATCTTCATTAAAATTTAATCAATAGAAAGTACCCAGCTTTTTAAAGACTATAAAACGCAAACCCTTCAATATCTCGTTTTGAAACCATGTGGACTTACCTCACTTTCATAATAATCGGTTCATATATGGACATACATGACGCTGTATGAACGCATATATGATCATATTTGTACCATTTTTCACCGGGTAATTAAAAACAAAGAATAAATAAAAGTACTTGCTCATGAGATCAAAATTAAGAAAAAAATCCCCAAAAAAAACTGAGACTTTTTCTATTGAATCTTAAACATTTTTTTTTTTTTTTGTATAAAAAGTATTTTTTCAATATAAAATGTCTCAGACTCCGAAAAACTCAAAAATGTTCCTAAAAAAAAAAATTCAGATTCCGAAACATTTTTTCTATAGAAAAAAGATGCTGAGACGTTTACCTATAGAAAAAGTCTTTGAAACTGACAATTTTATTATAGAAAAAGTCTCAGATTCTTAGACATTTTTTCTACATAAAAAGTTTTGAAGGATTTTCATAAAAAATGTCTCAAGGTCTTAAACAGTTTTGCTAACAAGGGGGGTCTTTCAGAGAGCACCAACTGATTGTCCTGAAACTTGAATTTTGGAATAAGGGGAAAAAATAAACATACCTATTTTGTTTAGCTGCCCAATTTCTAATCTTAAAAAGGGTTAACACCTTATGAAAAAATAAGGGCTTTCGGGAAAATCCGTATAAAAGCCGAACTTGCCGGAATTTCGCCAAACGAAAAAATACGAGTCAGCTTAATATTAATAGAGATTATTATATATGATTTTGACGGCCGTCCGTATATACATCTCCATATAAACTACCCCAAAGATTATACATTTTTGACAATAACGAACTTCCACAGAAAAAAACGAATTGTTACGAATGTTTGTAAATACAATAAATTTTTTCACTGATAGTGCTCCTATACGGAATTTTGTACCTAATATTAACAAACATTTGTACATTTTGATTGTTGAAAAATAATTTTGTTTTTCTCAACAAAGAAATTCAACAAACACAAACACCATTTGTTGATCTGACAAAAGTAAAAAATCTTATTTATTTTTTCAAAAAAGAAATTCAACAAACACAATTTGTTGATCTGACAAATGAATTTTTTTTTTCAACAAAGAAATTTAACAAACACACACTATTTGTTGACATGATAAAATAATTTTGAAATAAAATTATTTGAGTGGGTTTGATGAAAACAAAATCGAAGTATTATATTATGGACTAAAAGGATGCCGTTTTTACTATATGTTTGGTAGATTTACAATTGATGTTTGTTGATTTAAATTTGACAATTTTATTTTCTGTGTAACGAAGCCGAATTTGCACACGACCGATCCCAGCAAAACTTTGGTACTGGGTAGTGATTATATAACACATTACCAGGTAATGTATATAACTTATTTGTAGCATTATTTTATGATGTCTTACCAAACATTTGTTCCACAACGTATTATTTTCAAGGTTAAAATAATGCATTACTAATAATTGGCTACGTAATGCATGATTATTGGAAAAAATGTATTTCATATTCATTATTTCTAAACATTAAATCATGGATGACTTATATTTGGTTACATTATGTATTATTTGAAAGTTTGAAATAATGCATTATTTATAATTGGATGCATAATGCATTACAATAACATAAAAAATAATTATTTTATAAAAAAATGCATAAGTTTAAACTAGTGATGGGCTCACGACAGGAAATTTCTAACGACACACACTCACGAGCATATTCTATCTACTTACACTCACTTACAATCACGTGAGTAAATTTAATACAAAATTACTTTTTCACTATTCGTAATGTTATATTCTTTCACTCGTTCTGGTATGTTATATTCTTTCATTTCTCGTAACCTATAAAATATCATATATTTTACACCTTACTACTTTGAGTCTCATCGCCTGTTAAAATCATCAATGCTGCAATGTATAAAATAAGAGATCCTATACCTTATTTTATACCTTATTTGGTAATCTAAGTTTTGCTGGGATGTTTAAAAAAAATTATTATTTCATATTCAACTCTACATTCATTGAGAATTAGAAGTAGAAAATTGTACAATCTCTTAGCAAGATAACGATCGTCAAATAACCAACACGATCGTGATCATACTAAGAGATTGTACAATTTTATTCTTATAATCCTCAATGAATGTAGAGTTGAATATGGATAAGTATTTTTTTTATGAACATTAGCGATTTGTCATTAAAATTCCCTTTGCTACTTGTAGTATATGGTTTTTATTAAACGGAATTTTCTGAAAAGCATTTAGAAATTTTTAAATTACAATTGGAAATTTCTGAAATACAAATGGAATTTTTTGAAATTCAAAAGGAATTTTCTTAAAATGATTAAGAAAATTTTGAAATGCAAATGGAAATTTTTGAAATACAAATCTTTTTTTTGGAGGGCAAACTTTAAGACACACAACAGATGAAAAGGAGTGATATCAACGTAGTGATTTTCGCACTACATTTAGTGTTTTCTTGCTCGAAATATAATAATTTAAAAGTGTAGAAGCTATGGGGAGAAGTCCAAAAAGTAGGTCAACCCTGACAGTTTTGAAAAAAGAAGTAGGACTGCCCCGGACGACCTAAAAACGGCGGATCGGGGAAAAGAGGACGGATGGCAACCCCAGGTTCAAATTATTGAAAATGAGTTATAATTAAAAAGTATAAGTATAGAAAAAGTCTCAGATTCAAAGACATTTTGGCTAATGAAAGAGTCTCCGATTTTCTCCGAGTTTTTATACCCTACCCCATATGTGGTACAAGGTATAATGAATTTGTGCTGATGTTTGTAACTACCCAATATATTGGTCCTAGACCCACCTTTAAGTATACCGATCGACTCAGAATCACTTTTTGAGTCGATACAGGTCGTAATTTTTATTAAATTGACTCGAAATTTGAAACTTAATCCTCTCTTGGCCCAAGGACGAAGCCTATTGAAATTGGAAAAAAATCGGTCCATATTTAGACCTAGCCCCCATACAAAAGTCCACTTTAGTTTTGGATCAAATGACTCTAATAGCCGTATTATAATAGGTATATTTTCGAAATTTGGCAGGTAGACGTCTTTTGTCGTCACAAATCATCATTCCGAATTTTAAAAAAATCGGACCAGTTCTTCTTGTAGCCCCCATACAAACCACCTTCCCAATTTTCACATTAATCTCTCAAATTTCACGAAAATAGAAAATATTTAATTAATATTTTGTTTGTGTATGTAAACGCGTACTTAAATACCCTTATAAAATCTGATAATCATCGAACCAGTTTTGGACTTACAATTAGTGAAAATTTCGCCCGATATTCAGTTTAAGCGGTTTATTGTAAGCAAATAGAAGCCCATTTCACTCAAATTTGATTTGTGAGTGTTTTTTACACTTATTAAAGATTTGACAAAATATATATCTAATCGGTCCATAGGACCCATTTTCCGGGAAACTCTGGTGTAGGCTATTATATGGTCGGTCTTGACCGACAATAATTTTCTTACTTGTTTTCTTTAGAAAAGTTCAAAGTTTCAGGTGAAAAAGTTGAGATTCATAGACAAATTTCCTAAATTAAAATTCTTTTGATTCCCTCGTTCTTAGATTTTTCATATAGAAAAATTGTCAAATTTTTTATATATTTTCTTTCTTTGTTTTTTTTTTTCTTTCTTTCTTTCTTTCTCTTTCTTTCTTTCTTTCTTTCTTTCTTTCTTTCTTTCTTGTTCTTACTTTTTTTAAGCTGCCAATTTTTTTAGACAAATTTCCTTAATTAATTCCTTAAAAATTCTTACGAGGGAAGTATCTCAACCCTTATGAAACGATTTGCACGAAACGTGAAATATATATAAAAGAGACAATTCTAAGGTTGGGGTGTCTCGGCTTTTCGGCCATATCGGGGATTTAGGGGTCCAAAAAATGGGTCAAACAATTTCTTTTTAAGAAACTATATAATATTTACATATGAAAGGAAAGGTTTTTTAATGACTATCCAACGGTGGCATAACCTTGTAAAAATTTGGCTTCGGTAAATATTTTTTTCATGAAAATGTGAAAATTTTGATGGGTATTAATGTAATAATGAAATTTTCCCGAAGGTCCACATTGTTTCATAAGGGGACGACGAATTTTTAAACACTGATATCCCAACCTTAAAGTCGGGATATCAGTGATATCCCAACCTTAAAGTCGGGATACGCCATAGATACAGTCTTTCAGATACGCCATAGATACAGTCTTTCAAATCACTGGATTCTTCAATCACAACATCTAAAATTTTCCTCAATAAGGTCTCATGCGATTTTTTTAATTTTTTGTTAAAATCTCTTGTAAAAACGCTTTCTTCACACCACTATGCATTCAAATCTGTTAAATAATCACCGCAGTTTTATTGGGAGTTATTTTATGGTGCCGACTGCGAATAATGGGGTCTGATATTTTCCATAAACTTTCCTTGTCTGACTTTCTCAGGTTTGTGAATTCCCAAAAACCCAGCGTTACTGGATCTATTTTCCGAAAATAAACCTATATTTCAATTTTGAAGCCGAAAGAAATTGTAAGGACACCATGAATATGTTGGTATAACCTTAAATACAAAAATTTGGCTAACACACCAGATTTTCCTGTTGATCAGATGAAAGAAATTTTTAAGTCAACTTTAATCAGCAAATCTCATAAATAATTGGAAAATTTCTCATATGCTGTTTTCCCGACAATTTTTTTTGTGAGTGTACAAATATTCAACAATTTTTCAGGCGCCATTATGACTGTGGCATGTGCGTTTATTTTGTAAATTTCGTTCAACTGGATTTGTTACGCTTCAGTTCGAAAAAAACTAATATATTTCTTATATTGTTATTGGCTTTTTCGCTTAAATATTTTTTAAAGTTAATTCATTTTGATCATTTAGTAGTTTATGATGTGGTTGTTGTTGCTATTTGTTGTTAATTAAAAAAGCTGCAGGGTTTCAAATTTTTCAAAAAAAATATTCAGCTTAGCTATACTTAGATCGGGCTCCGCATTGTTAAATTATGATTATTATTTTATTTTATTGTTTGTCTTTATACATAATATTGAAATAGTTTTTAGCTACCAGCTTTTTTTGAAATGAAAACAGTAGAATTTTAATAACTGTAATATGATAAGGTGGAAATTCCAGCTTGGGATTTCGGATATCTGGCGGTGGCTTTCGACTAACTAAAGGTAGAAACAGAACAAGCACGGCACGGGGGATGGTTGCCGTTGCCGGAGAATATAGGCCCAAAACAATAACGGGGGACGGCGACGGCAAAAAATGCCATTGTTTGTTCAGTGATGCTAACTTTTAATAAAATTAGTGTAATTTTACGGAAAAAAATCGCTTATCACATAGTCAATGTGATTAAGTTGGCACTACTGTACGTTTGTTACACCATTGTGAATGAAAAAATAAAAAATTGTTCTGTAAATGCGGCAACCCTGGAGTGTGAGAGGGAGGGAGATTGAGAGAACCCGGAGATAAAATAAAATTAGTTTTAATTTTTTGTCGTGCCGGTCAAGGTTTTTAACTGTCAAATCGTATGGAAAAAGTCGTGCCGGGCTTGTTCTGTTCCAAGCTTAAGAGCTACAAAAATGATTTTTTTTTTGTTATTTTCATATATCCAAAGTCTACTGTATTTGATATTAATAGTTACGCTTAACTATGAATATTTAAAAATAGTTTACGATTATTATAGGACGACTTGGCATTGTTTCCCTACGGTTGGTCTATTTTTTTTTGTTTTTGTGCGTTAAATGTTTAATTACTTATAAAATATATTAAGTGCTACTAGAGCAGTAGTAGTTTTTTTTTAAATAAAAAAATACTTTATGGTTTTCATAATTTGTTGCGTGTTGTTATTATTGATCATGTCTGTTTGTGCGATTATTAACGCATTCCAACCTCATTAGATGATTTGTTATAAATTTTTATTAAAAATGTATTGGAAAAATATTGTTAAAAGATTACTAAAGTTTATCGTTTTTATATTTTTGTTAAATTACTGCCCTTAAGCTAGTTGAATGGCGCCAGATCATACAATAAATGAGATTTTTAGTCTAAAAGAAGCCCACAATTGGTGTGAAAAATAATCTATGTTGGTACTTTTAAAAATCTACCACTTCTTGACTACACCATTTACAAATTTGATTCTAAACATATTACTTAATATTCGAAAGTTTTATTTGTAATGAGGCATTTTCTCAGAATCTGAGACATTTTCTCAAATTCTGGGACATTTTTCCTACAAGTTTCAGAGTCTGAGGCATATTTTCTAAAGAAAAAGTCTTAGATTCTGAGACATTTTTCCTATGAAAAAAGTCTCAGATTCTAGAAAATTTTTTCTATATCAAAACTTACAAGATACATTTTTCCTACACAAAAAAAAAAAAAAACTTTATCAAATTACTAGGAAAAGTCTCCTATCCCATTTTCCTTTGTTTTTTAACAAACAAATTTGGATCGAAATTTACATTTTTTGTAATTTTACAATTTTTTTCCAAGATAATTTTCCAAAAAAAATCTAGTAATTTAAATTGCGCCAAAAAACTGTAAATTAAAAATTTTATTGGTAAAAAGCTCGTAAAATTACAAAATTATTGGTAAAAAAAACTTGTAAAATTACTAGGAATTCTCGTAAAATAGGAGGTAGCAAAAAATCCAGTAAAATTACATAACCTCCTTGTAAATTTGATCGTGTAAAAAAATTTGTAAATTTACAATTTTATTGGTAAAAACCTTGAAAATTACAAAATTGTTGGTAAAAAGCTTCTAAAATTACTAGGAATTTTTGTCAAATAGGAGGTAGCAAACAAAAAAAGTTAAAAAAGTTTTTCTTGTTATTTAACAAGGTTTGTTTTTTTTTTGAGAGTATCGTCTGAGATTTTCCTAGAAGTCTAACAAGGGAAGTATCTCAACCCTTATGAACCGATTTGCCTGAAACTTAAAATATATATTAAAGAGACGATTTTAAAGTTGGGGTGTCTCGGCTTATCGGCCATATCGATGTTTAAAAATTTCGATGTCCCCTTATGAAACCATATGGACCTTCGGGAAAAATTTGATTACTTCCGAACTAACTGGAATATCGTCTAGTGCAAAAATACGGGTCGACTTAAATTTAATAAAGATTATTTCTTATTCATATGGATATCGTAGGTCTATGTCTTCACATAAGTACCCCCCAAAATTTACACATTTTCCTGAAAAAAATATTTAAAGAAGTCGAATTTTTACAAGGTTATGCAACACTTGGATAGACATTAAAAAAACCTTTATTCTCATATGAAAACATCATATAGTTTCTTGAAAAGAAATGGCTGAAAAATCCAAAAAACGATTTTTCACGATTTTTTGACCCATGTTTTGAACCCCTAAATCCCCGATATGGGCGATAAGCCGAGACACCTCAACCTTAGAATCGTCTCTTTTATATATATTTTAAGTTTCAGGCAAATCGGTTCATAAGGGTTGAGATACTTCCCCTGTAAGTATTTTTTTATTATGCCAAGACATTTTTCTTATAGAAAAGGTATCCGCTTTTCCTATTAAAAATTATTAGATTCTGAGATATCTTTCATATAGAAAAATATCAGATTCTGAGTCAGACTCTTTTACTTTTTTTTTAAGAAAAAGTCTTAGATTATGAGAAATTTAAAAAAAAAAAAATCAGATTCCGAGACATTTTTCCTATAAAAAAGACACAGATTCTGTGTAATATTTCCTATAAAAAAAACTCTCAGATTCTATTACATTTTTTCTATAGAAAAATTCTAAAATTTTCCCTTAAAAATTTTTCTTGTTTTTCCTTTAGAAAAATTTAAAGATTCCGAGAATTTTTTCCTATAAAAAAATTCTGAAATTTTTCTTATAGAAAAGTTCTTCGATTTTCCTATAGAAAAATTTCCTATACAAAATTTCCAGATTTTTCCTCAAGAAAAAATCCCAAACTATTCGTTTGGAAAAATTCTCAAAGTTTTCCTATAGAAAAATACACAAATTTTTCCTAAAAAAATTCTCAAATTTTTTCTAAAAAAATTCTTAAATTTTTCGTCAAAAAAAATTCCCAAATATTTTGTATAAAAAAATTCTCGTATTTTTTTAATATTCAGAAACTTTTTTGTACAGAAAAATTCCAAGACATTTTTCCTTTTAAAGAAAAATAAATAATTTTCTGTCCAAATCCGCACTTTGGTGAGATATTGTCGGTTCTATGTTCCAGTTCCGTCCCGCCCACAGTACTTAATATGGCCGAGTGTCCCCAAGAGCGTTGCGTAAGCATTTACGACTCTCTTAAGAAACCTTTGAGTCCAGGATCACACCCAGATATTTCGCCTCAGGTAGTTACAGGGTGATTTCATCTAATTTGGGAAGAACAAATCTGTCTATCTTAGTCCTTTTTGTGAACAAGACAAGTTCCCAGACCGTTGTCCTTTGGCTACGTTAAGAGTATTTTGAGCACTGATTCCATTTGTAGTCAACATTTTAAAACAATTTTTTCCACTTAAAAAGGGCATTGTGAGGGTATTCAGAGATTCGAGGTCTTTCCCAGCTCACCTACCGATTGTCCTAAAACTTATATATGTGCCATTCCACACCAAATGTCGAGCGGAAAAAAACATGTGTATAGTAAATTTCGGAAAAGGTTGTATGGATATCCCTATACAAAACTAAGAAAATTGCGTTTTTGGTTTTTCAAAAACTGGGCTTAAGAGGCGTGGTCAAATATTGGAAAAATTATCAAATTTGTTTCGAGTTGCCTTGTTTAAATATTTATCAAATTAAAGCGGAATGCACAACAATCTCAAAAACTTATATATAGTATAGTTTTTTGTGGGCTATCGATTATTTTTTTTTTTTTTGGAAAATTTTTAGAACCCGTTCGGAAAATTTCCATTTTTTTAAAAATACAATTTATCAAAAATCCGGCCACTTTTGTTTTTTTTTTTATTTTTTTTTTTTTAAGTTAAAATGTTTGTCTATTCACACAAAAAAAATCAGACATGTGTTTTTCGTTTTTTTTTTTTTTTTTTTTTTTTCGAAAATCGCATTTGAATATTAAATTTCATAACAAATTTGTAATTTGCTTGTATTTTCTTGTTTGAACGTAGCGAATGAGTATTAAATATTTGCATAAATATTACTCATACGCTATGCTGAAACAAGAAAATACAAGCAAATTACTAAGTTGTTATGAAATTCAAAATTCAAATGCGATTTTTTCGAAAAAAAAAAAAAAAAACGAAAAACACACGTCTGAATTTTTTGTGTGGATAGACAAACATCTAAACTTTAAAAGTATAACAAAAGTGGCCGGATTTTTGATAAATTGACTTTTTTTAAAAAATAGAAAATTTCAGAACGGATTCTAAAAATTTTAAACAAGGCAACTTGACACAAATTTGACCATTTTTCCAATGTTTGACCACGCCTCATAAGCCCAGTTTTTGAAAAATTGTAAAACCAAAAACGCAAATTTCCTGTTCAGAAATTCACGGGACGCATGTTGTTCTGTACCGGGATTTTTTTTTTAAATTAAAAAAAAAAAAAAATCGAAATTACTGAAAAGTACTTACTTTCGAATGCCAATTGGCGGTTTTTATACCCTCCACTCTAGTGATAGAGGGTATACATAGGTTTGTCATTCCATTTTTATCACTTCGAAATATTGGTCTAAGACCCCATAAAGTATATATATTCATGATCCTCGATCGATTTTAAGACGATCTAGCGATGTCCGTCCGTCCGTCCGTCTGTCTGTTGAAAACACGCTAACTTTTGAAGGGATTTACGGAGGCTCCCAAAGTTTGGCATATATGTTGGACATTTACCTGGTCAGGTTGGTATTGCTATCCAGCGAAATCGGTCCAGTGGTTCAAAAGTTATTAGCAAGAGACTGAATTTCGGCAAGGGTTTTTCATGAATTTACGAGATAAAACACACGGTAACTTTCGAACGACAATTCTGAGAGTCCTGAAGTGTGGCATATACATTTGTCGTTCCTCTGTCCCTGTTCGTTTCAAATCTCAGCCAAATCAGTTTAGCGGTTGAATTTCAGATTGGTTTTACCTAAAATTCACGTGGTACCACGTGGTGAAAAACCCGATTTTTTTTAAAAAACAAGCTTTAAAAACAATGATAAGCCACAAAATTACTTTACATAGTATTTTAGTCTTTTAGAAATATTTTTACATTAAAAAAAATTTTACACTCAAAAAAAAAAAATTGTAAATTATTTTTTTTTTTTTACAAAAATGACAAAAAAAAGTTTTTTACTCAAAATAAAATATTTCTAATCAAAATTGTTTATTTTTTTTTACATTAAAAAATGTACTTCCTATAAAAAGCGCACTGTGGAGGGTATTCATAGAATCGGTCAAGTCGAATTTAACTTTTATACTTGTTGAATTTCAATTAGCGGATCCAATATGGCCCCCAATTTAAAAAAAAAAAAACATTACAGATTCGGTGAAAACTCTTTGTACACGGGTTTTTGTGGTCGCTTAAGAAGAATCTGAAGTTGGAATTTTAAAATTCAAAATGGTGGATTCAACATGGTGACCAATATTTTTAAAAAATAAACCGATTTGCTTGAAACTTTTTATACTTCGAGTTTTTGGGGTCGCTATATAGGAATCTGAAGTTAGATTTTCGAATGTCAGATTCTAATTTAGCAACCCAACAAACCTGTGCGTAAAGAGTTTTAAGTCAATTTGTTATTAAAAAAAAAAAAAAATCGAAATATCGAATTTTTAAAAAAAAAATTTAAACCCTTACCAATTTTGGAGAGGTGGGTGGCCCGGTTGAAGAAGAATCACTGATCATAAATATATATACTTTATTGGGTCCTAGTCCGATATTTTGATGCTGTAGTTGGAGGGTATAAAAAGCAAACTTTTATTAGTAGATTTTTGGGCTTAAGAGGATACTTTTTTTTGATAAGTATTATTTTATTCGACATCGCGAAAAAAATTTTAATTTTTTATCCGTCAATTGAGAAATCTCACACTGTACGCCCAGTCTGGTCATTGGACCGGTTTACATCTTCGCAGGGTAGTTATAACTGGCTGATTTCATGATACTTTGTTTGCAGGTATAAATTCTAACATTAAAATTTATTTTTAAAAAAATTAAAATTTTTTTTTATAAAACTTTATTTATCTAATGAGAAACACACATGCATTTTGTAGATATTCATGTAAGAATGTTCATATATGAGTACAATAACAATATCTATATATGTTTGTATCAAATTTACGTATGATTTCGTCCAAAAAGCATGACGTTTTCGACTTTATCTCATTTAAATATCACTGGTTTTCCCAGCATGTCGTCTACCTTTAAATATTTCTCTCTGTTCTTTTCTTAAAATACTAAATGCATACATGAAATGAAACCAAAATCCATACATTACACATTTCTGGATTCACTATCACATTATAAGTATTATAGGATACCCAGCATGTGGTTTTGTTAGACAATATTCGTTTTTTTTTTCTTTTCTTTGGACTTTGAAGTTTTTGGTGATCGTACAGTAGTTTTATAAATATATACTTATTCCCTTTTTTATTTCATGTGAATGGTGTGTTTTCTGTTTGTGTGAAGCAGAAAATAATAATAATGTGAAGATATTTAAACAAATTATTTGAAGATCAAGTTTCCTCATCTAGTCTTTGGTTTTTGGGGATTTGCTGATTACTGTTTTTTGTTAAAAAGTTAAACCTAAAAAAGGTTTCATAGTCAATATGACGCCAAACAAAAGATGTGTCTTAAGATAATCGTTATGCGCAGAATATTTCTTAATTAAATGTATTTTAAATTTAACGCAGAAAAAAATATTTGGAGAATTGCTTTTTTTTAAACAGAAATATTGTTATTTGACTTTTGGCATCGAAATATATTTGAGGGTTTCTTCAACCGGGCCACCCGTCTCTCTAAAAGTGGTATGGGTTTAAAATTTTTTTAAAAAATTCCAAAAGTACTAAAAAAAATTTACTTTGAATGCCGAGTGGCGGTTTTTGAATTTCAATATGGTGGATCCAATATGGCGCCCAATTTTTTTTTTTTTTTAAATACAGATTCGTCTAAAACTTTTCATTTACGGGTTCTTGGGGTCGCTTAGAAAGAATCTGAAGTTTGATTTTTAAAATTCAAAATGGCGGATCCAACATGGCGACCAATATTTTTAAAAAATAATCCGATTTTCTTAAAACTTTATATATCCGGGTTTTTGGCGTCGCTAAAGAAGATTCTGAAGCTAGATTTTCTAAGTTTAAGATACATATTGAATCCAAAATGCTGATATATTTTTTTTTTCAAATAAATGACTTAAAACTATTTACGCACAGGTTTTTTAGGTTACTGAATTAGAATCTGAAGTTGAATTTCAAAAATTCAAAATGGCTACAACATGGCGACCATTTTTTTTAAATAAGCCGATTTGCTTGAAGTTCTTCATAAACGGTTTTTTTTTTACTTTGAGCCAACACACAAGGGATGCCCTTTACTAATGCAGCACATTCTGTTAGTATTAGGAAAATAGGCTATGGGAGGAGGATAGAGGGAGTAGTGTTTATAGACATTTATTTTAATTTTTTCCAGATCGTAGTTTACTGGGAAGACTTCTGGGGGAAGTGAATTCCACATGCTACTTGTTCGACTGAGAAACGAATTTCCCCTATACTACGTTGAGCGATTCATTGGACAGTCGACAAAAAAACAGATGTAATCTACGAAATTGACGGGTGTTACGAACGTACACCGGGGATAAGTTAACCCATCTCAGGAGTGCACTTACCATGATAATATCGGTAGAACAGTAATGCACACCCCACGTTCCGATGATGCTCCATCGAATCAATAGAGTTGGATACCCTACTGTCACTGATAACCTTCAACGCACTCATTTGCACCCGGTCCAGAAGCTACAAAATAGACCTTAAAGCCCCTGCCCAGATATGGGAGTTGTATTCCATTTTCGGTCGGATATAGGCGGTATAAATAGTGAGGAGATCAGACAGATTGAAGTAGTTCTTACACCGTTTAAAGAAGCCAAGAAATAGCAGGTTATGATTAAGTGTGTCATTCATATTATGTCTCATGGCTTCAACGTCTACAAGGCTTGGCCTATGACTAAAACAAAATGAAAGACATCTGCTTAAGCATATATAGCAGCGGTTACCAACCTTTTTGGCTCGCGTACCCCTAATTTTAAATTTTATTAGCCGCGTACCCCCTAACGAGTTTTTTGTTTTTGTTAAGAAACTTCAGATATTAATATTAGAGTAAATTTTGAAATTTTTGATCTGCGGTGATCTGCAATGGTGGTATTTTTTTAGAAAAATTTTCGCTCCTTAAGGGTGCATCTGAAAATGCGGATTTTGTGCTGATTTTTCTGCAGAGCAAAAACGGCTGATAATATTTCAAATCTGATTTCACCAGTCGATTCTACACCAAAAATTAAAACAGCGGACGTTTTTGAACTCTTAAAAAAAGTTCCAAAAATTATCACAGGGGGCGGAAATATAATGTTTTTATTTTTTTTTAATACGAGGGCAGATCAATAATTCCATGACTTTTTGAATGAAACACCCTCGAGTATACAATGAAAAGGCATTTGGAGCTTAAAAAAATGGTACCAAAATTTCCATTCCATCACAACCCGTCTCAAAAATGCCCAAAAATACGTTTTTGAGGACTTTATCATAAATTTTCTCATAAACCTGACATCATAGAACAATTTGGAAACCATATTCGGAATCAGCATGGAAAGGTTAATCGAAAACTAGTGGTCAGATCTCAAAATATTATCCAAAAATATTGAAAAAAATGTTCTCTAAATTGCACATAAATACGTTGCTTGTGAACTTCCACCTCAACTTTCTTAAAAACCTGATGTTATGAAAAACTTTGGAAGTCAGATGCGAAACCAGCATTGAATCTAAATCAAATGTCCAAATTACTAAAATTTTGCGTACCCCCGCGGACAGTTTCGCGTACCCCCTAGTGGTACGCGTACCATCCCAGCAAAACTTTGGTAATGGGTAGTGATTATATAACACATTACCAGGTAATGTATATACCTTATTTGTAGCATTATTTTAGGATGTCTTACCAAACATTTGTTCCACAAAGTATTATTTTCAAGTGAAAAATAATGCATTACTAATAATTTGCTACGTAATGCATGATTATTGGATAAAATGTATTTCATATTTATTATTTCTAAACATTAAATCATGGATGACTTATATTTGGTTACATTATGTATTATTTGAAAGTTTGAAATAATGCATTATTTATAATTGAATGCATAATGCATTACAATAACATAAAAAATAATTATTTTATAAAAAATGCATAAGTTAAAACTAGAGATGGGCTCACGACAGGAAATTTTTAACGAGACAAACTCATGAGCATATTTTATCTACTTACACTCACTTACAATCACGTG
The DNA here is from genome assembly GCA_963921195.1 of Pegoplata infirma. Taxonomy (NCBI): domain Eukaryota; kingdom Metazoa; phylum Arthropoda; class Insecta; order Diptera; family Anthomyiidae; genus Pegoplata; species Pegoplata infirma. Next base: position 286,090,379 of record OY992536.1, on the reverse strand, counting down.
AGTAAATTTAATACAAAATTACTTTTTCACTACTCGTAACACCTTATATATTATCTTCTGGTATGCTATATTATTTCATTTCTCGTAACCTATAAAATACCATATATTTTACACCTTACTCGTATTCTTCGTTATAAATTTATGACTTATTTTATACCTTACTGGTATTCTATGTGATAATGTGGATGCATTACTTTGAGTCTCATCGCCTGTTAAAATCATCAATGCTGCAATGTATAAAATAAGAGATCCTATACCATATTTTATACCTTATTTGGTAATCTAAGTTTTGCTGGGATAGGTTGGTAACCGCTGATATATAGGACTGAAAATTTGACTAAGAATGTCGTTAAGAAAAATAAGAAAAAGAGTAGGAGAAAGAACGGAGCCTTGAGGTACCCCTGAATTAAGCTGAAACTCGTCGGATGAAATCCCATCCATAACTACACGTATAGTGCGGTTCCCGAGAATGCTCGATATAAATCGAGAGCAGTCATCACCGACACAAATTGCATTAAGTTTTGATACGAGGGCGCCATGGCACACACGATCAACTGCCTTGGAAATATCTAGAGCCACAACTGGTATATGTATCGTCTCCCGTAGAACGACTTCTACGATAGCCATACTGTCGATCACAAAGAAGTGAATTTTGTGATTAATTAATTAAAAATTGCTTTTAATTGATATAAAGTTAGGTTAGATCGGATGGGCCCTACTCCCCTCTAATATATAAATTCTACTTCTCAAACCACCCCGATTCTCTAAGATGTTCTGCTTGAGACGTCAATGGGACACTGTTTAGGCAATCCAGGTCATCAAAAAATCGTTGCCCCAAATACTTAAGAACACGTTTCATTAGACCCGGAATTCACACAACAAGTGCTTTACTGACTCCACCTTCTCTACTCCCCACAACTTCCACAAAACTCCCTATCAGAAATTCCTTTACGAACGGTCATTTGGCCGATTATACAGTGTCCTGTCAGTACTCCCACTAATAGCCTAACCGTCCGTTTGCGTAAGGTAAGAAGACTTTCTGTCCTCTTAGGCATTGGCAGTGGCGACATGGTTCGCGATATCCTGCACGTGGTCAGTGATATCCACCTATCCTTCGTTATATTCTCTGATATCCTATCAATTCCGTTCATTAACACCACTATAGGAACCGAGATATCAGGTTCGACACGTTCCCTTACCAACTCGGATAAGAATTTTACCAAAAAAAATCTGTAAATTTACAAAGTTTTAGTTAAATGCTATTTATGAGTTCAAAATTTTACAAAAAAAACTCTGTAAATTTACAAAGTTTAAGTTAAATCCATTTTATGAATAAAACTTTTTATTTTTGTGAAAATTACAAGTGTTTAACGAGTAACTCCAATTTTACAAAATTTTGTTTTTCGGTCACAAGAAAATACAAAGTATTTTTTTTTTTTTAATCTGTATTTCGACAGATAACTTTGTCAAATATCTGTCGAATTGAGATTACAGTCAATTTACAGAGTATTTAACAGAATAATTATTTTGAGTGTAAGGTCTTCAGAGCTGCAAGACTATCCACCAAAATGTTAATGGCGCAAGGACTTAGGTCGTTTGCCATAATCATCGGCGCGGCTTTGTTAATTGTAAGAATTTCGGACTGGAAAACACTACACGAAAGCCTCACTGAGGCCCTGATTTCGAGGCATTCAGAGTATACTCCCGAACCTGTACCCATCTCCATCTTTGACCCGTCCATAAATGTTGCGATCGCATTCCCTGTTGTAACAGTTTTCCCCGCCCAGTTGTCCGACCACTCTTCCTAAGTTGTTATTTGGACTGCTAAGGTCCTATCAAAGTTCGTCTCCGGTGAGATATAGTCGGTTTTCTGTTCTAATTCCATCCCGCCCACCGTACTTAATATGGTCCAAGAGCGTAGCTTAAGCATTTGTGACTCTCTTAACCTAAGAGCCAATTTTGCTGCTGTGCTCTTGATGATACAGGCTAAATGTTTAGTATCACTTTCAGGCCGGCCTGGAGTGCTGATCTAATAGCACTAATGATACTCACACAAAGGTAAGTATTGGTCTAATTATCGCACCATACATCCAGTGGATATTTTACGGTTTTAGACCCCACCTTCTTCCGAAAGTTCTTCTGCAGGTGTAAAAAGCACATAACGACTTTTTCTTCCTTTCCTCTGTATTCCTTTTCCAGGAAAGCTTTGAGTCCAGGATTACACCCATTAAATAGTTCTAGGGTGATTTCATATTGTTTGGGAAGAACAAACCTGCCTATCTTAGTCCTTTTTGTGAACAAGACGAGTTCAGTTTTGGCGGGATTGACTCCCAGACCGTTGTCCCTTGCCCCACGTTAAGAGTATCTTAAGTGCTGATTTAATGAGCACACTAATCGTTGGTAAAACCTTACCTCTGATTAGGATCACAGCGTCATTGATATAAACATTGTTGTGATATTTTCACAATCGATTACTATTTTAATTGATTTGACGAATTTCATGATTGAAGCTCGATTATTTGTTTTAGAATTTTTAAAATTTTTTTAACTAATTTTTAAAATTTACTATAGTTTTTTGTCTTTTGGTTTATTTCCAGATGTGTAAAGGTAAGTTCTTTATTTCAAAATTTCTTTAATTTAATTCATAACTCAACAATTTTTAACAATTACAATTTAGTTCCACACAAGTAGGGGGTGACAACAAAATATTTAAAATTATATTTTTTTTTTATCATTTTTATTTTTGAAATCCACATAATACAAAATCTAACAGAAAACATGACAAACGACAGACGGACGATCAAAAAAAAAAAGAAACAATCTTAGAGATTAACCTAAAAATGACTACAAAAGCCGACAAGATCAAACAATCAAACAATTGAATGAATAAGTATAACAAGAAGATACAATAATAATACGAAAAGATGTCAAATATGACGACATTAAGAAAACATAACAAATGGAATAACTTTTACAAGTGTCCAACCATTTCCAAAACTCTACACAAAAATCTTGAAAAGACCAAAAGACAATTGTTTGAAAATTACGCAATATCGTTGCAAGAAGTTGTTTCGAAATTTAAAAAACCAGCAAGAGGTCAATGTTTGAAGATGAAAAAATAAAAATGAAATTTTAAAAAAACTAAAACCCACTTGAGATTAAAGGCAGATTATCGACATTTGTTGCAACAATTTTTTGAAATCAAAAAACTATAAAAAAAAATCAAAAGCTGATTTTTTTTTTCTTTAGTGATTCTTTGTAAAATTTTGATGGTTTTCTTTTTAAAAATTTATAAAAATTTTTATTTATTTATGCCGAAAAACAACAACATTTTCAAAAACAAATTTAAAATTCCAAAATTAGGAAGTCTTTCTGTATTTTTATTTTATATTTTTTTATATTTTTCGAAAAAAATAAAATGCGGTGAATAACAAACATTTACGCATGTGCCGTGACACTTATTTGACATTTTATGTTAAAACTATCAAAAAAGAAATAAAACAAGGGAAGCTGCTGGTCATGAAATCCAGACCGTAATAAATCTTATTTTTATTTTATTTTTTTTTTTAAGGCAGTTCGTCTTAAATTTTCTGTGTGTGTTTTCTGATATTTCAAAGGTTTTTGAACAAAATCCAATTCACCTGTTTGTAATTTAAGTTTTGGGCGGAATTTAAACAAGGCACAAGTTTGTAATTTTACATGACCTTTTAAACATAATTACTAAAATTTTTTTAAGTATTACATTAAATAAACTTTTGTTGTCATTAACAATTTGTTGGTTGGTGTTTTTAAATTGTTGTTTTTTTTGTAAGAATTAGTTTTAATAAACATTTTATGGTTTTGTTTACAAAAACTCATAAAATGTTTAAAACCGGAAAACTACATAAGAACACAAATGTAAAGTTTAACCTTTTCTTAACAGAGTTCCTTTCACATTTATGTTGTTAAAATCTTTAACCCATTACTCGTGCGCTTGTTTTTTGAAGAATTATATTTTCAAAGTTTTTATTTATTATGTTAGGTTTGAGATTAAATTAATTTGTTTTGAGAAATTTTCACTTTCCATCGTCAGCGCTTTTTGATTGTCAACACCTATTGAGGATGTGTTTAGCCTAGAAGATTTATGAAATTAATTTAGATATTTCGGACAGTTCAAAAATTTCTACGAGATACTTACAAGAGCTAAATATTCACGAATCAATTATTTTTTATACCCTCCACTTAGTGATAGAGGGTATATATACGTTTGTCTATATATTTTGTCTATATTATTGATCAGTGGTCGATTTTAAGACATTCTAGCTATGTCCGTCTGTCTGTCCGTCTGTCTGTGGAAATGGTGATCACGACCAAAATATTACAGGGAGATGACTAAAACTTAACATATTTATTGGAAGTTCTCCTGAGAAGTTTGGGGTTGCATTTGAGCGATATCGGTTGAGCGGTTCAAAAGTTATGATCGAAAATGTAAGGACACCTCAAAAATGTTGGCACATTCAACATAACCTAAAAATACAAAATGCTTTAATTTGGCTGCTGGTTGACATATGTGAACATAATTGAACACCAAAAGGTACTTAAACAAGTACGAACACATTTTTTGACAAAAAAAGAAAAAAAAAATCGCGGATTTTTTTTTTCCAAATTTTTTTTTCGCGGAAATTTTTTTTCAAATTTTTTGTTTTTAAGTTTTTTGCAATAATCTTTTTGATATTGTGGAGGGTATCAATACATTCGGCACGGCCGAATTTAACTTTTTTACTTGTTTTTTTTTTTATTTTGTTCTACTTTGACAAAAATTTACAAACCTACTAAGAGCTTTTTCAACTCTCAAAAAATACTTTTATTTTTAAAAATCCCTGATGATGGTCATCGATGTTTGACCGAAATATCGGTAAATAAACACAAATTCTAGTGAAAAATTGAAAAATTAAAAATAGCGTTTTTATTTAGCAATACATTTCTTTAACTTATGACCTTAAGCCGAACTAAATCAACTACATACTTTAATTAATTTCATACTTTTATAGTTTAAAGTTTTTATAAATAACGAGTAAAAAATTACTTTTGGACAAGACCTACCATAAAAAATTGGGTACAATGTTTAATGATGGACCTTAAATTGGTTCAGAAAATACGCATGCATCAAATTTTAGTGAAATTGCATGAACCTTAGTTTTTGACAAATTTTTACTGTCTTTTAAAGTTAACAAATTTCTTTTTATACAATCAGAAAAAAAAAACTAACTAGAAAATTAACTAAATCCAAGGAAAATTCATAAGGATTTAGCATCACTGCCATGTATTCCTACTTCTTACAAGGGAAGTCTCCCTAGTGTCACCCGCGGATCTTTATGGAATTGGTTTTATTTTGTAGATCAGAAAAAATAAAGGGACACGTATTTTTTTATAGCGGCCCAAATTCATATTTAGGGGGTAAAAAGGAGGGGGGAAGACAAGGCCATTTTTAAGTTTTTTTCGTTTATCTCCTATATTATGCAAAGAAACCTAGTCATGTTACATACCAAATGAAAGGTCTTTGGAAAACCTATCTACGTGTGCTAAGAACGTGTCCAAACATGCACAACTTTTCTTCATATTGAGTAAAATACCAAAATTTTAGGACATTTTTGTTAATTAGTCGAAAAATATTAACTTCTTTGGCCCGTTGTTAGCACCACGAGATAGGCATTTTTAATACCTTTAATCTGATACCACACATGCCTATATTAATTTTGTTTAAATAGGCGTAAATCGTAAAAAACTGAAAAAGGTCAATTTCCTCCCATACAAATCGACCCCCCCTAAAAATGAGTTTGGGCCGCTAAAAAAAAATACGGGTCGAATTAATTTTCGTTCTTAACAACTTATCCAAATTTCATGAAGATCGGAGGGTGACACCAGGGAGACTTCCCTTGTTAGTCCATATTTTTCTTAAAAATAAGGAACAATTTAAACTAGAAAATGGGAAAAAAATTTCCATTTTTTAGTTACAAAAAAACATTTCTGATGAGGACATTTTTCCGTCAAAGCCAAGGGCTTTGTTTTGATTAAAATATTATTGTTTCTCTAACATGTGTGGAAAAAATGTAAACATTAAATTTATTACTTGTTATGATCAAACTTTTTTATTCATATACTTAAAATAATAAACCAAATGTGAATTGCACAAGCAAGCATGAAAAAAAAAATCTATATTTTTCCAAAGTTGTGAAAAATTTACTAAAATAGTAGAAAAAACTTCCTTAAATTAAAGAAAATAAATATGATGAACTAATTGGTAGTAAATTACGTCCTAAAACTGAATTTTTTGAACTAAATTCTGTTTTAAGAAAATATTTTTTTTTTTCATTTATTTAGGGAAAATTTTTTTGGCGGTAAGAATTTCTTCCATGTATTATAGAATTCCATGTGAGGAAGATTATGGACTATTTAACAGTATATAAACTTAAATATTTTCCTAACAGTTAAGAAAATTTCCCAACTTTTGGTTAAATTTAACTAAATTGTGGGAAAATTTATAAACTGTTTAAAAGAAAATGTTTCCAATGTTTAAATAAAGTATTTTTTAGCGTATAGAACAGGTCTCTGATTTTAAGAAATTTGTTTCTATAAAAAATATCTCAGATTCTGAGACATTTTTCCTATAAAAAAGCCTCAGATTCTGAGAAAAACACACCGAATTGGAGACATTTTTCCTTGTGATAATTTTTTGACAGTTTGATCTTATTATTTTTTTAATGAAAGATAAAGTTAATTTTTTTCATTTTTAAAGTTTACCTTAACATAAATTCAACAAAAACCAATATTTTTCAAAAAATGGCCACATGTATTAAATAACACCGTCCGACAAAAATTAAAAAAAAAATCGTTAAACATGAACTGGATAATATCAGTGGCGGGTACAGCTTTTGAGTCTGGGGGGGGGGAAATTTTTTTTTAACTTCGAATAAAAAAAAAATCATCAATTCACCGTTGTCGGACAACCAACAAAAGGGATACATTTCCTTCAAAAGAAGCTATAAAATCAAATAATTTAGATAGAAAAAGTCTCAGATTCTGAGGCGTTTTTCCTATAGAAAAAGTCTTATATTCTGAGACATTTTTCCTATAGAAAAAGACTCAGATTCTGCGACATTTTTTCTATGGAAAAAGACTCAGAGTTTGAGACATTTTTCCTATAGAAAAAGCCTCAGATTCTGAGACATGGAAAAGTCTCAGATTCTAAGACATTTTTCTTATAGAAAAGGTGTCAGATTCTGAGACATTTTTCTTATAGAAAAAGTCTCAGATTTTGAAGCGTTTTTCCTATAGAACAAGTCTCAGATTCCAAGACGTTTTTCCTATAGAAAAAGATTCTGAGACATTTTTCCTATAGAAAAATACTCAGATTCTGCGACATTTTTCTGTAGAAAAAGACTCTGTGTCTGAGACATTTTTCCTATAGAAAAAGTCTCAGATTCTGAGACATTTTGCTTATAGGAAAAGTCTCAGATTCTGAGACATTTTTCTTATAGAAAATGTCTCAGATTCTGAGAAATTTTTCTTATATAAAAGGTCTCAGATTCTGAGACATTTTTATTATAGAAAAAGTCTCTGATTCTGAGACATTTTCAGATTCTGAGACATTTTCAGATTCTGAGACATTTTGCCTATAGAAAAAGTCTTAAATTCTAAGACACTTTTCCTATAGAGGAAGTCTCAGATTTTGACCCATTTTTCCAACAGAAAAAGTCCCATATTCTAAGACAGTTTTCCTATAGAAAAAGTTTCAGACATTTTTCCTATAGAAAAAAACTCAGATTCAAGTTAAAAAATGTAGAAGAAAAATTGAATTTCTAAAAATTATAGACATTTCTGATATTTCCCATACCGGTTTCAAACACTCCAGTTAGTGTTATCATCAGTAGGATTTTAAATGTCGGTTTGTCTTGTTAATGAAAACTGTTTTTTATATATGTGAATATTTATAGTTTCTACAGAATAATTTTGACAGTTTCCAACACTACAATTCTATTTTTAGCAATCTCAACCTCACTTAATACTTTCTTTCATTTTTCATTTTTTTGTACCAAATTTAGACACAGTTTTCCTTTAAAAATTTTCACATTTTCCCTATAAATTTTTTAGATTTTTCCTTCAAAAAATTTAAATATTTTTTCCATTAAAAATTTTTGGATTTTAAGATTTTTTTCCTTTGGAAATTTCCCTTCCCTTAAAAAACAACCCAGCGTACACTTGGAGTTCGAAAAACATAAAAATATGAGTATTTTTTCCTTTCAAAATAATCCCTCTTTCTGAGCGCTATTATATGACTCATAAAAGACACTGAAAAATATATGTTATTCTTTTCTGAGCCTTTTTAGACTTTTATGAATATTAAAAAAAAATATTTTGAGTTTTTTAAATGTCAATAATTAAGAGTCAAATATGAATCTTTCAGGACTCCAAATTTTGATCGTTCAATTCATATTTATGAAGGCTTAAAAAATTGTACACACGGAAGTAAGAAAATATCCAACACCAGCTCGATAATGAGACCCCTGTCCAAACATGACTGATTGGATCTATAACACAGTGATACAAAATCGAACTTTCGGAATCGGAATGGGATGAAACCAAAAGCAAATGAAAGCTGACGTTTTCCATAACAAAACCCCCAAGGCCTTTTTTTAGGTCAGAGCTAGATTTTATTTTACACGCATTTAAAGTTGGTGATTTTAAAGCATTTAAAGTTTTTGTGTACTAAACGTGTCCAACTTTAAATACCCCTGGTGGTGCCCTTATTAAACATGTAGGGTCCAGTTTCCAAACTTAAGCTCAAAATTACTTCAGCTATGACTGGTATGAATTTTGCTGCAATCGGTCCAGTACCTATTTACTGAATAGCCAAATTATTAAAATAAACCATGTACACCGTTGCGTATGATTGTTATTTAAAGGCAATTATTAATATAAATCACTGGACACCGTTGCGTATGATTGTTATTTAAAGGCAATTACAATATTAATCATTCGCCACTAATACAGTTTTCAAGCATTTATTATTGTACACTCAAAATATTTTGTAAGTAAATTCAACTGAAAAAACGTTTAAAACAATCGCTTTTCCTTTTAAAAAACGGACTACTTATATTTCAGTTGAAACAACATACTTTTTCAGTTATTTTTAAACGTTAATAAACGACTAGACATTCCGTAAAAACAAGCGATAATTCAGTTATTTTAACTGTTTACAATTTTTTATTTTGTGAAGTAAAAATAAAATTTTTTGAATAACAAACTACAAAAACCGTACTTCTGTAAAATTATACGGTATAATCAGTCACAAATAATTTAACTGATAAAAATATTTTTCCGTAACTTTTGTAGTTTATTATTTTAACAACTGTATAAATTGTTTAATATTTTATTTTCATTGAAAAACAAACGATAAAACGTTTAAAACAACTTTAACTAAAAACTTTTTGAATAACCGTAAATAGTTACTGTAATACTTTTCTAGGTGTAATTATAATAAAAGTGCACTAACTTCAAATGCGTGTAAAACAAAACCTAGCTCTGAACTAGAAAAAAGCCTTGAGGGGTTTGTTATGGAATATGTCAACTTTCATTTGCTTTTGGTTTCATCCCATTCCGATTTTGGGTGTTGCACTGTGTAATTGGTAAGGTCTTTTATTAGTGCAGTAAATACACTATTTGAGCGAAAAATGCTTCTATTTGTTGCCAACTGACAAATTTAAGTGAATATATGGTTTTCATACGGCGGAAAAGGCATAGAATGATCTGATTTTACATAGATTTAATAAGGTTTCCAGACTATAAACAAAATTTTAATCGAATATATCATATTTTCATGTATTTTGATAGAGTAAAATGAACATCGGGAGGCTGGTTTGTATAGGGACAAGAAGTAAAAATGATTCAATGTCACTAAAATTTGGAATGAGGATTTATGAATACAAAATATATTTAAAAATCAAATTTCGGAAATTTCAAAATACTTTAGTTTTCATCCAAATCCATTGATATTTGCGACTTGTATCGTAGATGAATTGAATTGTAACCGTTTACATAGACCGTCGCACATTGGGTTCAAATGGTGCCAAAGTGGCGATTAATTGAAATTTATAAATGAAGTTTTTGTTATAAAATTTGGTATGCGGTAAAAGTTGATAAAATTCTGCAACACTAGTTATCAAAATCAATCAACTAAGTTGTTTACTTTTTTTCCTATGAGCTGTCAAAGTTAACAAATTATTGCAGTTTTTGAAAAAAGTAAAAAAATTGAAATATTTTACAATTCAAGCGATTATTAGTGGTATTAAGTCTTTTAAAAGAAAATCTTTTAAAATGGAACCTTAAACACCAGGGATTAAGCTAAATTCTAAAATTTTTTTTGTTTATAAAAATTGTGTCTCAACGTTTTTAATAATTTTTTTAAAAAGGGTCCAAAATTGGGATATTTTCCATATTTAATGGGCCACACATATTAAGTTAGTAATAGTTGGATTTAGTTTTGTGGATTTTAAAAAAGTATAGGATATCAGCTTTTATTTAAAAGAAAAAAAAGTACGGACAATGCCCGGCCCTTTTTTTTTATTCCCATTTTTGTGTAAAAAGTCTGGGTATCATTTATTAAACAAATCCATTATATATGTGTTTATACCCTTCAACTACAGTATGGGCTTACACTCACTTTGTCATTCCGTATGTAACGCATCGAAATATGGGTCTAGGACCCAATAAAGTGTATATTATTGATCACTGATCGATTCTTAGACATTCTGTGACTAACCGTGTGTCCGTCCGTCCGTCTGTTGTTGAGCACACGATAAAGTACATAAAACAAGAGCTAGAATCCTGAAGTTTGTCACAAATATGTATAATGATCATGGGCTGGTTAAGTTCTTGAACGAGAAAAATCGGACCAGGGGGGAAAAAGTTCCCCCTTGAAGAACTAAAACTATCCCAGAAAAATATTTTTTTTACAAGTTTTATTTGTATATTTGTTCAATAATTGAAACATTTTAATGCCATATGAAGTTCATCGACCTGAATTTGAACCAAGGGGGATCAGGAATGCCAATTTTTTCGGTCCGCCCCTTTTTGGGGGCGTGTATAGAAAAAATAATTTAAATAATGATAAATTTGTATTAATTAGGTGCAAAAACTGACATCTATTTTTTTGGCAACGTTTATCGCGAGGGGAAGGTGTCCCCCATAGTCTCCCGGTAAACCCTCCCCCTACGCGAAAAAAACGTCCCCTCCATTTGTTTTTTGTAGCTTTATTACATGTTCAAGGGTTTCGTGCTTTTTTCCAAAAACATAAAAAACGACTAAAAGATTAAAAAAAAAATTTTTTTTGTTAATTTTTTTTTTTAAAATGCTGTGTTTTTTTGTATTTATGATAATTCCTTAATAAAAAACTATAATATTCCCATAAATCACTTTTTTCAGATAAATTTGTACATTTATGAGATTTTGTGAAAAACAAAAATTGGATTTTAAAAAAAAATTATAATAATATAGATACATATTATGCGTTCTTTCTTTAATTACTTTGACAGCACATTATGTGCACTTTAATTTACATTTTTGTTTATTAATTTATCGCTTTTCATTCCAAAGTTACAGCAAAAATTGTGAACTATAACCCTTTTTTCCGAAAAACAAAAAAAACGCCTAACAGGTTAAAAAAAAAAATTTTTTCCAATTTTTTTTTTTCCAAAATGTGTATTTTTACGTGCTTATATTATGTCATCAATAAAAAAATATAATATTCTAAAACTACTGCTTATCTGAATTAATCGCCATTTTGGGTACCATCGAACCCACTGTGCGTCGGTATGCTAAAAGGTTGGTCTGGCACCAATATTTCGGGTATTTACAAATAAATTGATGTTTTTGTATTTTTTTTACTAATTAAGAAAAGTTTGAACAACTTGCATAAGTTTCCAAAAACTTGTTTTTTAGAAAAAATCCAGAAAACTTTTTAGGACCTATAAAAACTTGCAAAAAAGGGAAATCTTGATATATGGCAACACTGTTTGTACTTGTCCTAGGATGCCACTAGTAATAGCATATGAGAGAGGAGGATAATATACGTTTGAAACAAATTTTCCCCTAATTTTCTTATTTTATTTTTTTTACATATCAGGAAAAAGGAGGTAAGTTACAACCTTTTAAAACTTAATCCTATTTTGAAAAAGTTTTCAAAGGACTTTATTCACATACTTTTATCTTACTATGGCAAAATAAAAAGTGAAGAAATGGGGGAGATCCCCTTTTTTCATTTTCCATCACCACTGGCATCCTAGGACAAGTACAAATATTTCAAATATATTTTACAAATAGTATCCTTTATAATTTGAAGTCCTTTTAAAAGGAAATAGGATCACAAAATCAAAAACTGTTAATGCAGTTTTACTCCATTTTATTACTATTTTCAGACGTATATCATCCGGTTAATGTTTAGTATTAGCTGTATGTTTAATATTTATAAATTGGGCGTAGTTTAGTAATCTACAAATCAAAAAATTTCATCAAAATCGGTTCAAAATTTAAAATTTCATCAAAATCTGTTCAGTGGTTTTTGCTGTACAACTGCAGCCGAGAAAAGCATGCCACGATTGAGTGGCAACCCTGGCAATTCTAATTGATCAAATTTTGTGTTTTAAAATTCTAAAAATATCACGATAGTTTATCTTTCAAATAAAAAAATCAGAATTAAAAATATTGCGCATTGTTTTTTTTATAGCTTCGGTTGTTTTTTAGTACCAACCCCACCTCAAAGGGTTAACATTACACAAATGTATTACATCTGTGTGGCCTCGAAGTTTTAAAAACTATCTTAAATTATGTTATTATTTTTGCCACTACATTCTATATAAATCAAATATTATTTCTATATTTCTTAGAATTTCATTAAATAAAATAATTACAAACTATAATATAAATTTGTCTAACTCTAGCATAAGATTATAAAAAAAAAATATTTTTTTTGAAAAGTTAGTTTTAGGTTAGGTGTAGATTGTAAATTGTATATATTTCTAATTAATTTTCATAACCATTAACCAGTCTTTAACCTCAGTTGGTGGTAGTTTACCGTATAAGTAACTTGAACAGAAATGAACAGAAGAAAAATTTAAAAAAACAAATCACCAGTCATTTCATCACATAAACTACGCCATTTTATAGCGCCATCATTCATTTTAGCCTTTTGGCTTTATTTTTTTTTTTTCGTTTTGTGCAAACATGTCCATCCATGAAAAACTCATGAACACTTGTCTTCCATTACAACTGTACAGCCTTAAATTCACACTTGCGTCATATATACATCAAATATTGTGTGTAGTTGTTCCAGTCTTCCATGATGGTGCTGGTTAATGTTAATAATAATGATGATGGTGTTAGGCATGCGCAGTTTAATTTTTTTATATGATTCTTTAGTTGCAATTATGAACATGTAGCCAGTTTTTATGTTGGGTTCGTTCTTTTACTGGTAAATTAATGACAAAAAAAAAAATATTCATTATTTTTACAATATGGTTGTCAATATTATTTTTTTTCTGCAGTAGCAAATAACTCTTTTTTACCCAGGAAGGGGTTTCTAAAGGCACTTAGCAATTTTCTGTTAACTGGCAATTTATGGATTTCACTTTATTTGCTGAGAAGCACTACAAATTGCCGCACATAAAAAGAATGCGGAAGTGATGAGGTGGTCCGGGTTTCCGAGAGGCGGATTTTTTTTTTTTAAATAACTCTCAATTGGTTAAGATTAAATTTGTCATACACTAACAAAATTATGTCATTAACTGTTTGTAGTTTATTTAAAAAGTTTTACGTTCACTGATAGAAAAACGCTTCATATCACTAATGAATGGAATGAAAAAATTTCATTAAGTTTTGTTTATAAAATTAACTGTTTTTTAAAACCTGTCGTGTCGCGTCTGTTAAGTCTTTTAGTTTTCCCGCGCAAAAAACAGCTGATCAGAGCGGCACGAAATAATTTGTGATTTTTAAATGTTATAGTAAAATTTTGTGTGAGAAAACTGAGTGAAATCTATAGACAAAAGGAAAAAATATGTGAAAGTGTTTTTTTAACTTGGTTGATTTCTTATATTTTCAGACTTTTTTATGAAATTTGAAATACAAAGTAAATTATTAAATTTATATTTACTTAATTCGCGCAGTTTTATATTACTTCGTGGTTGTAATAATGTATTAAGTACAATTTAAGGATGCAGTAAAATTTTGTGCGAGATTCACTTAGTTTTTATAATTTTTAATTCTAAAAAAGATCTTTAAAGTTCATACATACAATTCATTTTAAGAATAAAAGTAGCATTTATTCAATGAAAGTATTTTATTTCAAAAATAAAAAGTAGTATTTGGTGGGTGACGTTATGGGGAACCTTCCCTTGCGATTTTGAACTTTTATGAGATAAGAAAGTTGCATTTGCTTAGCAAAAGTACAAAAAACCCTGCAAAAAATGCGGTTTTTCTTAGGTTGGTTTAGTTCTCAAAGGGGGAACTTTTTTCCCCTTGGTCCGATTTTGCCCATTTCCGAACTTAACCTGACTTCCTAGGACATATTCGTGCCAAACTTCGGAAGTCTAGCTCTTTTATTTTGGACTTTATCGTGTCCTCTACAGACGGACAGACGGACGGACATAGCTAGAATGTCTTAGAATCGATCACTGATCAATAAAATATATACCTTATGGGGTCCTAGACCGATATTTCGATGCGTTACACACGGAATGACAAAGTGAGTATACCCCCATACTGTGGTTGGAGGGTATAAAAACATTTGTTTGATGTTCAGTTTTTATAAATGACTACTTATATCCTTTGTTTCAAAAATAACACACTAAAAAATAAAGACTTTTATTAACATTTAATTTTTAAAGTATTTTTTTTTTGTTCTCTAAAAACTACTGATTATTCTTTAAATTTTTAATGATTCGTGTAATTAATTTTTTTTTTAATTGTTGGTATTTTTTAATGAGATATCATTAGTTTTTACCTACACAAGTAAAATTATTTATAGAAATATAAAAACAGGTTTGTATCAAGTGACTTTGGCACGATGGGTAGAGTGTCTGGCCAAAATGTAGTTGATTGCAAGATCGATTCCTCAAAATTTTATTTAAAATTTTTAAAAAAATATTTCAACTGAAAATTGTAAAAAATAACCAACAGAAAAAATCAAATAAAATTACTGACAAAATATGTCGCCATTAGGCACGTCTCCGAAACAGAAAATGCAAATTCCTTCATTTGTGTCTGCAATTCCAGATCATGTTGGTAACCCTTGCGAAATAATGTAAAAGACAAAAAAGTTGAAAGAAAGTATGAGGTGAGGTTTAGATTGCTAGAAATAGAATTGTAGTGTTGGAAACTGTCAAAATTTATTCTGTAGAAACTATAAATATTCACATATATAAAAAACAGTTTTCATTAACAAGACAAACCGACATTTAAAATCCTACTGAAGATGACACTAACTGGGGTGTTTGAAACCGGTATGGGAAATACCAGAAATGTCTATAATTTTTAGAAATTCAATTTTTCTTCTGCATTTTTTTCAACTTGAACCCTTATGAAATCATTAATTTTTAATAATTTCGTTAGTTATTTTTTTGGATTTGTTTGTAAAGATAACAGAACTATCATTGATTTTTAAAGTTTTCGTAGGTTATTTTTTCGAATTTTTTGGTTAAAAAGAATGAAAAAACATAATTTTATATACCCTCCACTCTAGTGATAGAGGGTATATATAAGTTTGTCATTCCGTTTATAACACATCGAAAGATTGGTCTAGGACCCCATAAAGTATATATATTCATGATCCCCGATCGATTTTAAGACATTCTAGCGATGTCCGTCTGTCTGTCTGTCCGTCCGTAGAAAACACGCTAACTTTTGAA
The DNA here is from genome assembly GCA_963921195.1 of Pegoplata infirma. Classification (NCBI taxonomy): domain Eukaryota; kingdom Metazoa; phylum Arthropoda; class Insecta; order Diptera; family Anthomyiidae; genus Pegoplata; species Pegoplata infirma. Next base: position 286,074,444 of record OY992536.1, on the reverse strand, counting down.
GGACTTTACAGAGGCTACTGAAGTTTGGCATATATGTTCGTCATTTACCTGGTCAGGTTGGTATTGCAATCCAGCCAAATCGGTCAATTGGTTCAAAAGTTATGAGCAAAAGAGTAAATTTCGGCAAGGGTTTTTCGCGAATTTAAGAGATAAAAAACACGATAACTTTCGAAAGACAATAATGAGACCAATGAAACCTTACACATATCTTTGCCGTTCCCCAGGTCTGTTTGGTATTGAATTTCAGCTCAGTGGGTCCAGTGGTTCAACAGTTACATATAAGCAAAACCCTGAATTTCAGATTGGGTTCATCTTAAATGCCACGTGTTAAACAAGTTTTAAAAGCATTGGTGGTAACTTAACAATGCATTTCAAACCTGTTTAGTTTTTAAGCAATGCTTTTTAAACTTGTTTAGTTTGAAAAGCATTGGTAGCTTAAAAAGTACACTCGAAAAAAATTTTACACTCAAAAAAAATTTTACACTCAAAAAAAAATATAGGTTTTTTTTACAAAAATGTCAATATTTTGTGTACATACGTACGTGCATTCACTCAGAAATATTTTTACAGTAAAAAAAACATTACACTCGAAAAAAAGTTTTACACTAAAAAAAATTAGTAATTAGTTTTTTTTTTTAATGACTAAAAAAGAGTTTTTTACTTTAAATAAAATATTTCTAATCAAAATTTTTAATTTATTTCACTTTAAAAATGTTTGATCCTTTTAAAAAGGCATTGTGGAGGGTATTCATAGAATCGGCAAGGTCGAATTTAACTTTTCTACTTGTTTTCTTTTTAAAACGACTAAACGTAAAACTTTTTAAATAAACTACAAACAGTTAATGACATAATTTTTTGAGTGTGTTTTCAATTGTTTATTCATTGGTTTTAAATGTGTTTTTCATTTGTTTTTGCCTACAAAATATTTTGAGTGTACGTACGCATTGCGTACTACGCAATCAATTTTGTTTAATAATTGTCTCAATAAATTTGTATTTGAACCTTATTGCTCACTCCTTCGAGGAGAATGATTTGAAATCTCCCAGTATAATATAAATTTAAACTATCTTAAAGTAGATGTAATTAAGAAATAATGTTTAAAAATTTCTTTTTAAATTATTAAAAAAATAAATTTGTACTTATATCCAAAAGAAAAAACTATCTAAATGTCAATCAATGTGTCACATTAACAATACCACTTGTCCATTAACTCGTATCACGTCTATAAAATACATATTTAATAATATTAAGCATTATATTTTTGCGTTACCTTTTATGTTTTTTTTTGTTTTGTTTTTGAGACCAAAGTGGCCAGATTAGACACAAAAAGACTCTCAAGAAATATGGCTACAACAGAAAAATAACATAAATATGAAATTTTTATAGCTTTTAAATATTTTTGCTAACAAAAGTTGGCATAATTATATTATACAACAAGTAGTTTTTTCTGTCATTTAAGAAAAATTAAAAAAAAAACAGAAAACCTAAATGGAGACAAAAAGGCAACTAAACCAACCAACCAATCAATAAGATTAGAAGGTAGTGGAGAGAGAACTAATTCCCAATCAAAAAGTTGTAATACATGATTTTAGATGGAAAACGAAAAATTGCAAAGCCAAGTTAAATTAATGCCAACAAATTATCTTAATTGTTAATGATTATTAGTTGTACAATTTTTTCTCTTTTTTTTTTTCGTTATGCAGTTTTAAGTCTAAAGTTAAAGGAATATAAGTTTAAACTTAGCCAGTATGAATATAAAGTGTTGGGTGAGAAGAAAAGTAAATTCGGAACTATACAGAACTTTAGAAGTTTTCTGTACCGAAAAATATTTTAGAATCTAGGATTTTTTTTATGGTATTTTCAATTATTTAAAAAAAATGGCTTCTGTGGTCTAGCTTAAACTAGACGGAAGTTATATGCTTTCACCTCAATAACAGCCAATACACTCAAAAACAAGTAAAAAAGTTAAATTGGGCCTTGCCGAATGTAGTGATACCCTCCACAAATTACTTTTGAAAAAAAAAATTTTCGAAAAAAAAAATTTCCGCGAAAAAAAATTTGGGTAAAAAAAAATCCGCGATTTTTTTTTTTGTTCGTACTTGTTTAAATACCATTTGGTGTTCAATTATGTTCACATATGCCAACCAGAAGCCGAATTAAAGCATTTTGTATTTTTAGGTTATGTTGAATGTACTGAAATTTTTGAGGTGTGCTTACATTTTCGTTCATAACTTTTGAACCGCTGAACCGATATCGCTCAAATGCAATACCAAACTTCTCGGGAGAACTTCCAAAAAATATGTTAAGTTTCAGTCATGTCTGTGCAATATTTTGTCCGCGACAGCATTTTCCACAGACAGACAGACAGACAGACAGACGGACAGACGGACAGACGGACAGACGGACAGACGGACAGACGGACATCGCTAGAATGTCTTAAAATCGATCGGGCATCATGAATATATATACTTTATGGGGTCCCAGATCGATATTTCGATGAGTTACAAACAGAATGACAAACTTATATATACCCTCTATCACTAGAGTGGAGGGTATAAAAAAACTTGTAAAGTTACCAATAAATCTCGTGATTTTACGAGGCTATCCTCGTAAAATATGACGTAGGTAAAATTCTCGTAAAATTCCTCGTAATTTTGAATGCACCAAAAATTGGTAAAATAACCAATTTTATTGGTAAAAATATTGTTTTAAAAACGGAAAAATACAAAAAAAATGGTAAACTTACAAGAAAAAATGGTAAATATGTTTAAAAAAATGGTAAATTTACAAACCAAAATAGTAAATTTACAAAAAAAAAAATTGTTAACAACATAAATCCTCGTAATAAAATCATTTTTTGTAAAATAACTGTTTTTTTTTGTAAATTAACTACTCCTCCTTAAATTAATCCTCGTAATAAATTTTTCAAAATTTTGTCAACTTTTTTTTAAATATTTTTCAATAAAAAAAAATGCAAATAAATAAGTTTTTTTGTTAAAAAACATAAATCGTCGTATAACATAATTTTTGTAAAATAAAGTTTTTTTTTGTAATTCAACTAGAATCCTCGTAATAAAAACTTTGTTGTAAAATTACAGTTTTTTTTTTGTAAAATAACCTTTCAAAATGGTAGAATACAATTACGAAAATAAACTTGTAAAATTACCAATAAAACTGTAGTTCTCGTTTGTGCAAAGTACTAGATTTTTTGTTAAAAAACAAGGAAAATTGTTAAATATTGGTAGAATGGGATTACAAGGCATTTTACCAGTTTATTTTTTTGAGTGTACCACCCTACCCTACAAAACATTATTTTCGAAAACACATAGAAAATACTGCAAACAAAGTAAAAACGCGAAACAATATTCTCCAATAACTTGCAAAAACTACCGGCGAGCTTCTGCAACAGCACTGTACTCAGCCTCTCTTGGATTGGTATATTCTTCTGCAGAATACTGCGCACTTAATGCATCTTTGCGTCAAATAAGAAGCACAATGCCTTTCCTAAAATTCACTTGGTCTTAACCCAGTCGGCAAACAGTAATCACCGCAGACATTCTCCTGATCCTCCCTTTAAATATAAGTCCAACAATATATAAACACTAGAGTTAATTTTGAAAATTTGATCTGCGGATATCATCATTTTTTTGAAGGATTTAGGTTAGCTAAAAAGAATGCCGGTATTTTTTTGGGGAAATTTTTGCTCCTTGGGGTGGTTTAACGCATCTGAAATCGCGGATTTTAAGCTAATTTTTCTGCAGAGCAAAAACAGCTTAATATATCGCAAATCTGATTTCACCAATCGATTCTACAGCAAAATTTAAGACAATGGTCGTTTTTTTAACTTTTAAAAAAAAGTTCCAAAACCCCACCACAGAGGGCGGCAATATAAGGTTTTTCCATTTTTTTTTGTAAATTAATTTTTATAATATGCACGTTTAAAGGACATTTTCAGCTTAACAAAATGGTACCAACATTTCCGTTCTATCACAACCCGTTAAGAAGTTATTAGCTCAAAAATTGACAAAAGCACGTTTTTTGAGAACTTCGACCTCAATTTTCTCGAAAACATGACGTGATAGAAAAATTTAAAAACTAGATTCAGAATCAGCATCGAAATGTTAATCGAAACCAGGTTTTATGATCCCAGAATATCATCCAAAAACATCACAAAAAATGCTCTCAATAATGCACAAAAATGCGTTTTTTGTGAACTTTGACCTCAATTATCTCAAAAACCTGACGTTACGGAATATTTTGGAAACCAAATTTGGAATCAGCATTGAGAGGAAAATCGAAAACGAGTGTCCAGACCGCTGACCCATCCAAAAAATTTTCAAATTTCGGTCAGTATTTTATAATTTTGCCACTAAAAAAAAAACTTTGAAGCCTTATAACTTTCTAATGGGTTGTGACAGAAAGGTGCTTTTAGTCCCAAAATTCTTAGCAAAAACTGCCTCTTCATCGTGCATGATAAAAAAAATAATAAAATTTTTTTTTTTTTAAAATCGATTTTTCCGCCCCCTGCTGTGGGTTATTGGAACTTTTAAAAAACTTCTATTGTATTAATTTTTGCTGTAGAATCGACTGGTGAAATCAGATTTGCAAAATATTCAGCCGTTTTTTTACTGCAGAAAAATCAGCTCAAAATCCGCGTTTTCAGATGCTTTGAACCACCCCAAGGAGTGAAAATTTTTCCAAAAAAATACCGGCATTCTTTTTATCTCCCCTAAATCCTTTAAAAAAATGATGATATCCGATAAACAGATGAATTGACATAGTCACCAAACGAACTCTAATAAACACAATTGACATTTTCTAAACTTTTATCAGAAACAAGAAAAAACTTAGTAAAATTATGTTATTTTTTGCATAATATATGCAAAAAAACTTTAAAAACGCATATTCTCCCAAGTACTTGGTAAAAATTTTTTGTGTGCACCAGCATTGGTGACCACCAACAATGCATTTTACAACCGCTGACCAACTGCTGACTTGCCCTTGGGGACACACTGTGGGCCAGGATTTCCATTTTTTGGCCAATAAGGTCTGTAAGGCAACACATATTTAAAAATATTTTTTCGGAATGTCGACATCTTGAATTTTGTTCGCCTTTAATATCTTTTTATTATAGCTCAAAGTTTTTTTTTTGCATGAGGTTAAAGTCAAAGTTTGAGAATTTTTTTATATTTTTTATTTATGAAACAAATAATTTTTTTTGTAATTCAACACAATATTTTTTCAAATTTTTGGCGAATTTCTCCTAAAGACATACCTGTTTGTCCAACACATGAGATAAACTGCCAAAAAGTATGGTATAAGCCTAATTTAAAAAAAAAAAATAATGGAAATTCATAGTTTTGTTGAAATCCGCCTTTTTTCAACACCAAAGTCCAAAAAAGTCCAAACGATATTGACAAACCTCGAATTACGAAATGTCTCTGACAATGTATTCTATTCACATTTTTGCGACCCTGTGCGACCGTTCATAAACTTTTGATCTAGAGGCAATAAACCAAAACATGACGTTTAGAAATGCCCTAAAATGGACATTCAAAATTTTTTTTGGATATTTTTGTTTCTATTGATTTCTAATAAAAAATGTCCCACTTTGACAACATTGGCGTGATAAGTGGTGATGGGCACGTGAGTGAATTTTGACTCACGTTGACTCACGCTCACGCAAAAAAAAAAACATAATTTACTGAATCGTTTTTTTTTCTCACACTTATTCACTATTTACGTGAGTAAACAAAACACCACTCACGTGTGACTCACGCTCACTCGTAACTCACGCTAAACATTTAAAACACGAAAAAAATTGTAAAAACTGAATCAATACAATTAAATAATTTGGACTCACGCAAAAAAATTTCACTCACTACGAATCACTCACGAAAAAAATTGTCTCACTCACTTCTCACTCACGAACAAAAAATTTGAATCACGCTCACTTTCGATCACGCGTAATTCACGTGACCAGCGTCCATATCTAGTGCTAAACATTAAAGCTGGTAACGCATTTAAGCGGGCATATTTTGGCAATAGCATTTTTAATATTTTTTACGAAATTGTAAGTTATTTGTACATTTAGGATGGCAAAACTAATTGGAATTAAAAAAGTTCTCTCTTAAATAAGCCACTGAATATATGAACTTTTTGACGCATTTAAAAGAGAAATATTTTGTTAAAATCTTCTGATAAAAGCAAAAAGAGGGATTTATAAAAACTTAGAAATCCAAGCATTGTACATTTTATTATAAAGCTATGTCCCAAATTTTGGATCCGCTATTTTGATTTCAAAAAATCTGAGTTCGTATTCGTGTTGCGCAATCATTTCCTAGTAATATTTTGAAACATTAATCAATAATTTAAATATCTTGTCCGCCATATTGGATATTGCTATTTTGAATATTTGATTCTAAAATCATATTTTGCATTCCAAAAACCATGAAAATTAGACAACATAGAAAAAACATAATGTTTTATTTGACGCCATATTGGATCCGCCATTTTGAATTTAAAAAATCGGAGCCCATATTCGTAATTATTGACCCTAAATACATCAAAAATTACTAATTTAAGTACAATTAGCTAAGAATTACAAAAGCATATTCGCCATATTGGATCCGCCATTTTGAATTTCAAATCTTTAATTCCAAAATCAGTTTTAGCATCCGAAAACCCATTAAAATCGAAGTTTTTGGACAAAAGAGACAACATATAAAAAATCTTAAATTTGAATTTGTCGCCATATTGGATCCGCCATTTTGAATATTAAAAGTCTGAGCTCATATTCGTTATTAACGCCCCCAAATACATCGATAATGATTATATTAAACACAATAAACAAAGAATTAAAAAATCATGTCCGCCATTTTGGATCCGCCATTTTGAATTTTGAAATTTTTTTTCCATAATCGTGATCAGCGATCATTTAACACCCATATGCAATACTTTTTTGACATATAGGTTAAGCGGTCTATTTATGGCCAAAATTCAGGGAAGCTGGCCCACAGTGGGACACTTGAAAAAATTTGTTACAAAAAACATCTGCAATTTGATAAGGGGAGGGTCAGCATTATATCAGCGGTGATTTTTTTTCCGATAAGGAAGTAATATTCCACCACCAAGCCTAAGCCGTCAAAACTCATTACTCCGCAAATATCGGAAAATTGCTAATCCAACCCTTGTAATACCCTAACATGTCGAAGCTGCCAATGTTGACCGTCTCTGAAACCCCTGTTAAGACTCGCTAAAAACCTCGCAGACAAAAATTTTGTTCCACATAACATCTGGAAAAATAAAAAATAATTGGAACGTCATCATCATGTGATGATGATGATGAAATGAAGATACAGAACTTGACTAGCATGCCACTAGGGTCAGAATTGTCATGGCATTACTCCTTTTTGAAAAAAAACTTTAAACATATCATACCCCACGGCAAGAGCAAAAAGAGAAAATGAGCAAAAAATTAACCATAGCGGTTTCTGCTAGCGGACTTCAACATAAAAGTTATGCGAAGGTGACTAGAATTGTCGATTTGAAAGCTTTTGTAGCAAAATTGATGACGTCGTTGTCTTTTTTTTTCTTGCACACTTGGATCCAACTGGGATATGTTTACCTTTAAATCGCAGTTCCTAAACAACTAACAATCTACCGACGATTCCTAGACGCCGTTTCGCATATAAGCGATTTTGGTGGCTCTTAATAAATCCCAACATTCGTTGCGTTCCTCAAAATGTCTTTTCCTTTTACTAAAAATTTCAAAGGTTGTAATGGTTGCACCTGAGATGTCATTTTATTTTTTATGAAATACCTTGAAAGTACTCTTAAGTAGAGATGGGTGCGTGAGTGATTTTTGACTCACAATCACTCACGCTCACGACAGGAAATTCTAAATCACGCACACTCACTCACGAGCATATTTTTTCGACCCACACTCACTCACAATCACGTGAGTAAATTTAAAACAACTCACACTCACGTGCACTCACGCAAGCTTCACTCACACTCACGTTAAATCACACTCACGAAACTTTTATTCATAAAAAAAAAAATTTCAAAAACTAAAATTTTAAAAAATATTTTAAAATTTTCAGCAAAATTTAAAGTTCAGCCAAATTTTAATTTTTTTTTTCTTTTTTTGGGACGAAATCTTAAGTTAAGACAAATTTTACAATTTTTTTGTACCTTTTTTGGTACTAAAGGGAATATGAAGAGTAAATGAATCACGCAAACTCACGCAAAAAAATCGACTCATGCACACTCACTCACGCAAAAATCTTACTCACGCACACTCACTCACGCAATTTTTTTCTCCACTCACACTCACTCACAATAACGTGAGTAAAATTGAAGCCAGTCATTGATCACGCGTGATCACGCGTGAATCACGCTTTAATCTGCTAATGTGCCCATCTCTACTCTTAAGTCTACTTTGTTAAGAAACAGTTGCTTCCGTGATATTCTCTTGGACACCGAAAGTAATATTTTAGGCTGTCTCTGTTCAATATGAAAAACTTCCATTCATTCCATTTTTAAAATATTTGCTCTAATACAGTTTTGGGTTTACCAAAGAAGGGTTTCCGCCCTAGACTTAATCTACATCCAAAAAACTCGCCCTTAAAGGCTATACACTATCCAACAACATTTAAGATGGTGAAATTTATGCGCCAACTGTCCTCCTTAATAAACACTTTCGTAGATCTCCACCTGCACACAAAAAATTTTTTTCCATTAAAGATTTTCATAGTATTTATGAACAAGTTCATACAATTTATTAACTTTTTCATAATATTTATAAACTTTTTCATAGTATTTATGAATAAATCATAATATGTGAAATTTAAGAATTTTTAACATTTTTCATAAATACTATGAAAAAGTTTATAAATATTATGAAAAAGTTAATAAATTGTATAAATTTGTTCATAAATACTATGAAAATCGTTCATGGAAAAAAAAATTTGTGTGTGGAATATAGAGGAATATTTAAAAAATTTGTGTACTAAGGAAGATATAGAAGAGATAAAAACTAAAATAAATGATGTAGATGATAAATTTGAGGAACTAAAACTTGAAAATTTGTTGCTACGGGAAGAAATAAACGAACTCAAAATGGAAAGAAACAAAGACCACCAGCAAATCAGAAAGTTAATAGAACATGGAAAGCGAAAAAACGTACTATTCAGAGGTGTTGTTCAGAAAGGCTCACCAAAAGAGTCAATAGAGCACATTTGTAAAGATATATTGAAATGTAATGATGTCCAAATTAGCTCTGCCAGGGTTATTTTTACTGGAGAAAATGAAAAAATAAATGTAGTGGCAGAAATGCTTACCGAGGATATGGCAAATACTATATTCAAAAATTTGAAAAACTTAGCTGGTACTACCATTAAAGTTGAAAAAGACCTAGACGAAGAAAGACAGCAAAATAGAAAGGTATTGATGCAGCTGAAGAAAGATATTTTAGATGAAGATAAATCTTTTAAAGTATTTGTAAAGAACGATTCGCTTAAAGTAGGCACAAATTGGATGTCTTGGAACAAAGATCGCAAGTTGATGTGTGGACAGAAGGAGGCAAAGGAAGTTTTTGTGGAGCTATATGGGGAAAAAATTGATTTCAATGTCGTAAGTCTTAATTATAGTACTTTGCTAGAAAAAACAAATCAAAAAAACTAGAAAAAAGCAATATACAATGTAATAGAAAACCTTTTAATGAAATAAATTATTCTAATCTTAAAATTTTATCCTATAATATAAACGGCCTAGAAAACAAATTATTTTTAACTGATATTTTTACATACATTAAATCATTTGATATATTTGCACTGCAAGAAACTCATGTCTGCGTAGATAAAACTGAAAAATTTATTAAATATTTTGGTGGATTCGATTTGTGTTGGAAACCAGCAACTAGAAATAGTTTATATGGAAGGGGAATTGGAGGCTGTTTGTTAGGCATTAAAAAAGAGTTAAGTAGAAATGGCGTTCGTCACTTTTTTCAGAATATACAAGGTATAGATATTATAAACCTATCAGTAAATGCAACAAGTTTTACATTGATTCCATTATACATGAGAAGAGCTATGTGGAATGAAGAGTTTGAAAATCTAGAAATACTTTTTAAAGAAAACAATATAAGAAATCCAATAGTAATTGGTGATTTAAATATAAGAATTGGATTGTTACAGAAAAATCTTGAGGATTTCCATAAATCTTTGTTTACTGCAGGAACTGATGAGCGAAAATCTAGAGATACTGTTATAAATGCAAGTGGAAGAAAGTTTTTACAGTTCTGCTATGATTATGGTTTGGTAATTGCAAACGGTATGACAAAGGGAGATGAAGAAGGTGAATATACGTTTTTAAGTGGTGTCGGAGTATCTGTTAATGACATATGTGCGATTTCTCAGGACTTTCTCAAACATATAAACAGCTTTACTGTAGGTCCTCATATATGGTCTGACCATCAACCTATCTCTCTGCAGTTAAAAATTCAGAGTAATCAAGTAAGAAAAGAGAACTCAAATCTTCTACCAAAATTACAATGGAATCCAAAGAATCTCTTGGAGTACCAAACAAATGTAAACAAGATATTACAAAGTGAAAAACAGCATAAGAATAGCTTTGAATTTGGTGACTTAACAAACATTATCCAAAAAGCATATAAAAAAATTCGTAAAGAATTACCAAAATTTACACAAAAACAGAAATGGTTTAATTTAAAATGTCATTCTGCTCGAGAGACATCATTTCATTGGCTAAAAAAATGTAGACGTAATGCTAGCAACGAAAATAAACAAAAATATTCAAAAGCAAATAAACGTTACAAACAAGTTTGTGAAGAAGCTAGGGTACAATACTATCAACAATTGGATTTTAAAATTGAAAGGGTTAAGGATATCAAAGAATGGTGGAAAATTGCTAAAGAAATTAGAAATGAAGACACCTCAAATGGTATATCAGTTCAAATAGAAGAGTTAAAATATTATTTTCAAAATCTGCTGAATCCTCCCAAAACATCATTAGATATCCAATATGCTTACTGCCATCGAACAGATGACGAATTAGATAAACCTATAACAATAACTGAAATAAAACATGTACTATCAAAAGCTAAATTAAATAAAGCGCCAGGAGAAGACCGTGTTCCGTATGAATTTCTTAAAAATGCACCCAACGAACTACTGGAAGAAGTTGTGAAAACAGGCAATGTGTTGTATGATTCAAGTAGAGTGGACAATTCCTTCGTGCAAAGCATAATATACCCAATACATAAAAAAGGTGACGTCACACTGCCAAGTAATTACAGAGGGATATCATTCATGAATTCTATAGCAAAAGTCATGATGGGTATACTTACAGAAAGGCTGTCTAAATGGGTTGAAAGTTTCAGAATACTAAACGAATATCAAGCTGGATTTCGGAGAAATTACTCAACGGCTGATAATATCTACAATCTAGCGTCTATAATTCATTTAAATTTTGACCAAAATAAGAAAACATATGCTTTTTTTGTAGACTTCAAAGCTGCTTTTGATAAAGTATCTAGGAAAGCTCTGATTTATAAATTGCATACTATTGGTGTATCATCGAAAGCTGTAAAGTTTATAGAAAGTGTGTACAGTTGTACGAAATCATCGGTTTGGACGGGACAGGAGTTTTCAGAATCTTTCGATACAGAATCTGGTGTGAAGCAGGGTTGTCTGATATCTCCATTACTCTTCGCATTATATCTTAATGATTTGCATGAGTATTTGAAAGGTGGAACAACCGTAGACGATTTAAATATCCGTCTTTTAATGTACGCAGACGACATTGTTATCTTAGCCGACAGTGTATCAGTTCTGCAGCAAATGATAAACAGATTAGAAGATTATTGCAAACTTTGGAACGTGGAGGTGAATTTAAGCAAATCCGAAATAATGATTTTTAGAAAAGGTGGTACTTTAGCAAGAGCCGAAAAATGGACATATCATGGTACAGAAATTAAAATAGCTTCAGAGTATTGTTATCTTGGGGTAACACTGACTCCAAAAATGGTTTTTAGAAAACATGTGGAAAAAAGGAATAAAACAGCACAAAATTGTATTAATTCCACATGGCAGAACTTCGTCGGAAAAAATTCAATATCACTAAAATCCAAGTGGAAATTATTTCTAGCTGTTTGTAGGTCAGTCCAAACGTATGGCGCGCAGGTTTGGGGTTTCTCCTTATTTGAAGAAGTGGACAAGCTTCAAATTTATTTTGCCAAGAAAATATTAAGACTCCCAAACTTTACTCCGACTTATGCCTTAATGTTAGAAACGGGAATGGAAAATGGCCACTTATTTTCTCTAGACCTACATTTAAGATATATCAACAAAACTTTATTTGAATATTCTGAAGAAAGATTACCCCACCAATTATCAAAAAAACTGTTAAATCGTCAACTGTTTTGGGTAAAAGAGCTAAATAAGCTGGGAACACAACATGGTATTGAATGGTCAGATCGTAATCTTAACAAACAACACTGGAATGAAAACCGAGCAAATCTTTTGCAAACTTTAAAGACAAAATACCACGATGATTGTATATTAAAGAAATATCAAACTAGTAGAATATATAAATCGCTGGACATAATGGCATGTCAAAGTTACATGGTGGAAGGTTATACCCAAGAAGAAGTAATGTGGATATTTAAGTTGAGAAGTGACCTAATAAAGTTGAATGGAAACAGATTTCCGGCAACTGCTACAAAATTATGCTCACTTTGCAACATGAGGCAAATAGAAGATATATCACATTTTTTAGGCCGTTGTCCAATTTTTCAAAGCATAAGAAAAATTTATTTCAAAAAGGTTTTTCTAGATGAGACTGAGATCATTAATTTATTGAATGGTATGATAATAGATTGGAAACTGCTTGTCAAATATATTAAAATTTGTTTGAATTATAGGAATCAGTTAATCATTGAATTTAATTATTAAATGTAAATATGTATGTATTTCCAATTTATTTTTTTATAGTTTGCCGACTAACGACAGTATGTCAAAGTCGCATGAAATTCAATTTTATTTTTGTACTTATGTAAGCAATTAAGTTTAAAATTGTAAAAGAAATGTATATTGCTAAAAAATTACGAAAATAAAGAATCTACTACTACTACTAGAGGAATATTTTTAGATTGCGAATGCGCTTAAGATATTAAAACCGTAAATTTCAGCATCAACTGAAGCAAATTTTTAATTGGGAACGATAGATCTACGATCGTAAGATTCAAGGAAGAAACAGCTCCATAAAGTTCTACATGGACGGATCAATATAAAGCAACTATGTTTGATATGTTAGATACAATCTGCGTCAAATAAGCAAAGGCATCTCTGAAAAAAATCAAAATGTAAAAGTTAGGCTTGGAGAATTCTGTATTTTTATAAATAATAATAGATATTAGGGCTTCCAATCGGGATATCCCGATCCCGGAAATCCCGGGATTTTCGGGATTAGGCAAATCCCGAATCTCGGGATTTCTGATTTTCAATCCCGGGATTTTCGGGATCCCGATTTTTTTATTTTTTTTCAATATTTTTTATTATTTTTAGATTTTTTTTAAATAATTTGAATAAAATATGAATTTTGTGAAACAAAATAAAAAAAATCGACAAAAGTTCCGTCAGGTACCATGTTTTTGTTATAGAAAAAGGTGAAACGTTTGCGAAATGTTAAGAAATTCTAAAAACTAGTGGTGGTTCGACATAAGGGCTTTTATATTTATTCATTTTACTCTTACAAGAAGAATATTGCCGTAAATGGCTTTTGACACATCTTAACTCCTTAAGTTGTAAACATTTTTAATTTTATGTTTTACTAAAACATTTTTTTAAAGGCGTAAGTGGGTCTCACACTCAGTCACGCTCACGCAAACAATAATGGAATCACTCACTTGTCATTTACGCTCACGCGTGAGTCATGCAAACTCTACTTTCGCACTCTCGCTAACACATTTTTTACCAAAGAAACATTTCAAAAAAAAAACAAATATTTTTGTTTGCAAGAAAAAAAAAAAAAAAAAACAAATAAATAAATTAAAAAAAAATTAGCAAAAAATTAATCACTTATGCAAAAATTTGAAAATTCATTTATTTTTTTTTCAACTCACGCTTACTAAAAGTTGATAACGATGAGCCACGACGAAAGATAACCTAATACGGATATTCTTCACAGGAGGAATCCCTATCTTTTTTTGAAGTTCACAACATCAACAAAACTTTTCTAATTTGTGCGAACGCGTGAATTTGTTAAAGTGGCAAAAATACTAAAAATTTTTGAAAATCCCGAAAAATCCCGAAAATTTCCAAAAAATCCCGTGAATCCCGGGATTCAAAATATCCCGAAAATCCCGGGATCCCGAAATCGGGATCCCGAAAATTTTTCTGCAATCCCGAATCCCGGGATTCAGAAAAACCAATCCCGATTGGAAGCCCTAATAGATATACATGGTCAAGTGGCAAAATAATGGCGAATTCTAGCAACGAAGCTGATTATCTTAGAAACTTGCTAACAGAATGTAACTATTCCGCTGAGGTATGCACTAATGAAGGTAACAAAAATAATGTCGCAAATACGGAAAACAATGCCTCCCAATAGCAATTTAATTCATTAAATCTATTATCTTACAATGTAGCAAATTTAGCAATTTCAATAAATTTTGGTGATTTTATATCTTATATAAAGAAATTTGATGTATTTTTTCTTTTTGAAACACACGTAGTATCAGATAAACAATATAAATTTTTGCTCTCTTTTACAACATTACTCACTGCAATGGATTGCTGCGAAGAAAACACATAGATCTGGTCGTGCGAGTGGAGGTTGCTTGTATGGTTTCAAAAAAGCGCTACAAAAAAAATATGGTTTCAAATTTTTAAATACGCAGAATAATATATTATTAACATTAAAACTTGAGGGAATGTTGTTTTACTTTATTCCAAGATATTTGAATTGTACTAACTGGAATTCAGAATTAGAAAAGTTTGATGAGTTTTTGCAAGAACTAAACCCTGTAAATTTCTGCATAGTTGGAGATTTAAATGCTAGAATTTCAGAAAAACAAATTCTTGATAGTAACTTTTTAAAGGATTTGCCAAATATACGTGAAGTAAGATGCTCTAAAGACAAAGTTCTTAACAGCCAAGGAAAAAAACTTTTGGAGCTTATAGATGAATTTGGTGGTATTGTACTAAATGGAAGGATTGGAAAGGATGTTCAGGGGGAATACAGCTTTTGTGGTGCTATGGGTAGTTCTGTAATTGATTATTGTATTTGTTCGCATAGTTTACTACAATATGTTGATGATTTCGCTATAGCCTCCAAACCATACTCCGACCATATGCCACTCTGCCTAAAAATAAAGAGCCTTTGTTTTGATGTCAATCGTAATAATAATCTTCCTCTCCAAAGATTGCGCTGGAACAACAAAAATGTTGATAAATATGTAGAAAAACTTATTTCTCTAACGACCAATATTGATCTACATACAGATGAGACGGTTGATGAATTGATTTCTACAGTTACAAACAAAATAAAAATAGCAAATGAGAAAATATCCAATAAAAAATACTTTGAGCCCAAAACAAAATGGTATGATTGGAAGTGTGAAAGATTCCGTAAGATCATGTTACGAAAGCTAAAAGCTTACAAGAAAAAACACACGTATATCAACAAATTGCGCTATTTTACAGCTAGAACCAAATACCGCAAATTATGTAATAATAAAAAACTGGAATTTTATAATAAAAACTTAGATAAACTGAACAAAATAAAAAATAGTAGTGAGTGGTGGAAGTTGTCTAACTCTATGAAGTCACGTACGCATAAGATACAAGGTAATTTGGCAGCAGAGGATTTTATGTCACATTTTTCCAATTTGTTAAGTAACTGCGAAGATACACCTATAATGAGCTGGTCAATGCCGTGTTTTACAGATGCGTTTTTAGATTCTCCTATTGAATTCTGCGAAATTTCGGCAGTTGTCAAATCTTTAAAACTTAATAAAGCTCCTGGCCAAGATGGCATCATTTATGAATTTTACAAATATGCTCCCAATTGTTTTGTAAATGAAATACTATCTGTTTTCAACAAAATATTTTTACAAGAAAAAATACCTTCAAGTTTTCGTCAATCTATTTTAATACCGCTCTTTAAGAAGGGAGATGCAAACCAGCCATCAAATTACCGTGGGCTTTCATTGATTGACACTTTATGCAAAGTCTTTAATACTATCTTGTTGAATAGGATAACAGAATGGACCGAAAACAACAATGTACTTAATGAATACCAAGCTGGATTCAGAAAAAATTACTCTACTGTAGACAACATATTTAATCTTGTGAACATTGTCAACTTAAATAAATTGAATGGCAATAACACGTTCGCTTTTTTCGTAGATTTTTCTTGTGCTTTTGACATGATACCTAGAAACTCCTTGTTTTACAAACTTTCCTGCTTGGGGCTATCATCGAAAATGATAAGAATTATACAGTACACATACGAAAACAACAAAAGTCGTATTTGGGATGGAAGTACTTTTTCTGAACCTTTCCCTGTCGAGCTGGGCGTCAAGCAAGGTTGCATTTTAAGCCCATTACTGTTTTCCTTGTACGTTAATGACCTAGCTGATGAATTACCACATGGTGTAAATGTTGCAGATACAAATGTAAAAATACTTCTTTATGCTGACGATATAGTCATTCTTTCTGATTCTCAAACTAAATTACAACAAATGATTGATGCTCTGTACAATTACTGTAAGACGTGGTGCTTAAAAGCTAATATGAATAAATCAAAAATTGTGATATTTCGCTCTGGTACTAGAATATCATCAAATCTTAACTGGCACTTTGGTGATGAGACCATCGAGATCGTAAACAGCTACAAATATCTGGGCGTTGAAATAACGTATAACCTGTCCTTTAACAAACATCTTAATAGTAAATTGGCCGCCTCAAAACTTGCTATAAATTCCACTTGGTCTAAATATATAAATCATCCAAAAATTTCTAAAGATAACAAACTAAAAATATTTCATGCCGCTTCAAGATCGATTATGTTATACGCCGCTCAAGTATGGGGTTATCAAAGATATGATGTAGTAGAGAAGTTATTTAGATTTTTTATTAAAAAGATGTTATATCTACCAGCAGCTACACCAAACTACATGTTATACCTTGAAACGGGCTTAGACTCCCTGTTCGTATCCACTCTGAGACTACACTTTTCATATATAAACAAAGTTTTAAACATGGGTCGCACTAGATTACCACGTATTTTAGCAGAAACAATAATAGCCAAAAACGAATTCTGGGCAAAGGAGTGGTCTAGTTTAGAACAAGTTCTTCAATTTATTCCAGCGAATTCAAACCTCCCACTTTGCACTAACTGGAAAGCAATAATAAGTCTACTCGTTGTTAAGGAACGTGAAGATAATTTACTACGGGCAACAAACTCTCAGCACCACGACCTTTACTGTCGACTAAATCACACCGTATTACCTCTTCTTGCTAAAAACTACTCATCTCGTACCACTAGCTTAATAGTCAGAGCGAGAGGAGGTTTGCTTAACATAAACGCAAGGTCCTTCACAAACAACTCTGCATCCGTATGCACAATATGCAATCATGGGGTAGAGGAAAATACTTACCACTTTTTAGGAGTCTGTCCAATATATAACGGATTTAGACTTAATTTTTTTGGAAAATCTCAACTTGAGCTAACAGAAGTAATAGATATTTTAAATGGTTTCAACTTTTACAACCTGTATAAATACTTGGAAATTTGTTCAAATTATAGAAAATTAATTGTCAATGAATTTAATTTGTAATCTTTTTCCAATCTTTTTTCAAATAATTTTATAAATCTTAATATTTTTCAATTATAATCACATAAACTTGTACATAAATTTTAAAATCAACAAAATGAATTGTATTAAAAATTCTAGCAATCTGCCAATCTGGCTCACAACAAATATGTTATGCCAAATATAGATATTAAATATTATAATAATCAAAAAATGAATATGTAAATACACTGAAATATATCTATTAATAAATAATAATAAATAAAAATAACTATGTTTGATTCGGATTCTGCACAAGAGAAATAGAATAAACCCTGACTTAACGAATATCTTACACCCAGGTAATAGTGCTGGTAATGATGAAGTTTCGTTAACATATACTCTGACATTCAAGCTATGGCCAGATCCTTGAAATTAATGATCCTGAAAACTTTAAATGCCTTTAACTGACGCATGGTTTTCAATAACAAAGTCAATTGATTTGATGTTCGTAAGCCAATGAAATTGCAAGACTGGGAACTACTTTGCAGATTCATAAGGAACTGATTGTGTTGGTATGCCTCAGTAAAATTGCAAACTCGCAATTCAACAATATGCCGCTGAAAAAAGACTAAATTTGGGATTGTGATGATTTTAAGACATACCTTGTATCAGTCAGAGTTTTCAAAAGTCTTTGCTCAATCCTTAGATAAGCTTTAAAGTGTTTGCTGTAATCAATCAATGTAGCATAAAACTTCAAAAGCTATCAACTACCGAACGCATTTAAATAATGTGATCTGGTAGTTTTACTTTCGATTCTTTCAAGTAATCGGCAAAGACAAGCTTAAAGTCGGCGAGACATTTGAAGACTTTTGCAAAGCCGATGGAGCTTGTAAGGCTGAAATTTCCGGTTTGTACCAACACCCGTCGCTGTCGTTGTCCTGCGAATTGTGGGCAAATATTTGGTCTATTGGTATCTACACCATTCCATCATTATCTGATTTTTCGGAAGTCAGAATACTAAGGCTGTAGTAATTTGGTTGTTTGGTTGTCGATAAGACACTTTGATTGTCTAAAACCACATTGCGGTAATCACAACCGAATTGTGGTTGTGACAACCAAACAATTCCAATTAAAAATTATAATCAAAAAAACTTCTACCCATATCCAATATTCTGACAATATAAGTAACTATTCATTTCTGTTTGTTCCAACTGACCAGATACTGATAGATGCCAATGGCTGGGGTATAAATGTCAATGTAACAGGTTTTATGGCATAAATTTACATACATTCAAGAAAGAGAAGTAGACAAAAAAAAAGCAAAAAAACTATTAAAGATTTCTGTTTGGTTTGACTACAGTATTTTGCATTTAAAGAAACATTTTTAAAAGCCTTTCAACGCCTTTTAGAAACGATTTTTTTGTTTCTGAATTAAAAAAAAAAATCATGTAAATCTCCGGAGTATGCGTTTGGTGGATTTTTGTTGTATTTTTTGTGTATTTTCTTCATCTCTAAAAAAAAAATCCATTCCCTAATGAGTGATAAATTATTTGTGATAAATCAATGTTGTTTTCCATCTACTCGTCGTAATCACTGTCGATTTCATGGTGTATTATATGTTATATGGCAATATTGTTGTATATAGTATTATGTTTGGGTATATCAGAGCCTGACTGTTCACCATCACCAGCCTCATCATCAGTATCATCTGCAACATCATCATCATGTAGCCTCTGTTACTGATGATCTTGATGCTACAGTGCTTTAGCAGTATTTTGGACTGACTGTCGGCGGCAGCCTTTTTTGGTTTTGTTGTTGTTGTGTGTTTATTGTGCTTTCCTTGCTCTTTAGTTCAATTTTCAGATGTTTAGACATTTACATGTTTGTATGGTACATACAATAGATTATTCCAATGTCTAGTTTGACGTCTTTGTTTCACACGCAAATATCTTTGGGTCGAACGAAAAAAAAAACACAAAAACGAAAAATATTTTGTTACTTTGTGCAGTTTACAAAAGGAAAAGCCGCAATTTTGTATTTTTATTGACATGAATATTTGGAAGGTTTGTGTGGAACAATGTATAATGTTGTTGGATTTTTTTAAGAAAATTTGTAAAAGGAATTTTCTTTTTATCGTAAATGTGTTTCACATAAATCAAATATTTGTGTAAAACAATTAACCAAATGATATCGTTAGGATAACTATTGGACAGTTTAGGAAAACTGTTTATCAGGGCAAAGTCTTGAAGATTGGTAGAAGATTGATGCATCTAAAGGGTGACATTATAAAAGACACAGCGTTTCTTATGGTTCTGGAACTCGATGTTTCTTAAAAGATCTGACTTATAAAATAAAATCTGAGAAGTAACTTTTTAGACAATTCGTTGAAGTCGTTTCAACATCAATCCTGTCGATTATAATCTGTAGGCCTTTCAAATATGCTAGATTAATGGTGGCTGTCAACGTTTTCTCTTGTAACAACAGGAATTCCGCAATTCTTTGCAGTAAAAACATCCGAAAACTTTGGTTTCTGCAACTAAAGCATTAAATTCAAAAAAAAATTGATTGCCACTTTCTTTAGCAACACGCGGTTTTGTTACATAGGCTATCCATAACAAGAGACATTTTGCAAGTCGTTTTAGAAAAGCTTTCCAAATCGGGAAGGAAATGTGGTCGAAACGATATTTATTCTATTTAGAACTTCTCAAAGGATTCTATTTTTAATCTATTTCTTCTGAAAGCACGAAAATTTCCTTCTCTATAGTCAAGATCTTGGTATATTCACTGCTTTAGTTGTTACCTCGACGCTGCATGACTGGTTTCTTTTTATTGTATTACTGGAAAACGTTGTTCAACAAGTTCGCAAAGCTTTACATTCCGACTAACCAGAAGATTAGCTTGTTAGTGGCTGCTAACGCTTAACATATTCACACAAAGACTCTGAGATCCGTTTTAATACCACAGGACGGTTCCTCTACTAGTCCTTGCCGTTCAACAAATTTGAACTCCTTATGAATCTCCTAGGATGTTAAATTTTAACATCCGCCCAACCAGATCCCAGTGAAGAAAGTTTATGACCCAAAAGTGATTAAATGTTTTACACAGGACGGTAATGGAGTTTCTCTACTAGTCCCTGCCGTTAAACAAATTTGAGCTCCTTATGGAACTCCTAAGATGTTAAATTTTGACAACCGACAAATCAGAAAGATCGTGCAGCTCCCTAGATCCCAGTGAAGCAACTCTCTGATCCGAAAGTGACAGGCAATGAGAGATAAAGGGTTGTTTCGTTTCGAACTCCTTCTCATCTTTGAAACTCCGACAAAAGTCATTTTACGGCACATCACGAACCAGCGTGATTTCTTCTAAGGTATAGTTACAGCAACTACCTTAGAATTCTCCCCTCTTGGAAGCAATATCAGCTCAATCGAGCGCTTCTGATAAATAAAGGCTAAATCTGTCGTGTATTCTTCATGTACCCATTTTCGATTAGTCTCCATCGTAGAGCAAAGCCGTATATTTCGCTTGCAAGTTTCTAGAGGCATACAAAAACACTCCAATTCCGTTGAAATATGTAAGGAAGTTCCCAGTTTTGCAAGCTCATCGGTTTTGGAATTCCCTGGAAAGTCTCTGTGACCTGGGATCCATATGGATTGTATATCAAACTGCTGGGTCATTTCATTTAAAGACGTCCGGCAGTTAAAGGTAGATCTTGTTTTCAGAAACATTGACTCCAGGGGCCGTCCGAATAGATGTTGACTGCGGTTGTAGACATGACATTGCAGCTCAACAAGTCAGCTACTTCATTTATTGGTAGCATCTCCGACTAGTAAATACTGCAATGATCTGGCAATCTTCGAGCCAAGCTCTTCCAAATATACTCTGAAGCCCACTCAATCCGTCGGTGTAAAAACTTATAGAGTCTCCACTACCCGGATTGCTTCATCCAAGTCTCCCCGAATAGTACCATAGTGTTAAACATCCCAAGCTCCTCCGAATAGACTCTGAAGCCCGCTTGTTCTTGTGGCTTCAATCCAATTGTGTAAAAACTCATAGAGTCTCCCCTACCCGAAATGCCTCATCCCCAAATAGTATCATAGTGGTAAACTTCCCAGTCATTCACGCTCATTGGCTTTGCAATTCCCTGGAAGGAATTGCATTGGAACCCATGAAAGCCGTATTTAAAACTGCTTGTCCATCTCATTTAAAGACGTGCAGCAGTTAATGACAGGTCTTAATTTCGGAAACATTGTTGATAACAGAGACCGTCGGAAAAGATGTTGACTGCAGTTGCAAACAAGACATCGCAGCTCAACTAGTCAGCTACTTCCTTTATTGCCACCATCTCGTCCTGGCAAACACTGCAATGATCTGGCAAACTTCGAGCCCGGCTCATCCTAAGTTCTTTCGAATAAATTCCAAAGCCCACTTGTTCGTGTAGCTTCTATCCATATGTGTAAAAACTTATAGAGTCTCCACTACCCGGAATGCCTCTTCTCCAAGGCTCCCTGAATGGTACCATAGTGGTTAACTTCCCAGTCTTACACGCTCATCGGCTGTGGAATTCCCTGGAATGTCTCCGTGCCTTAGGACTCATATAAGCCGTATATCAAACTGCTTGGCCATCTCATTTAAAGATGTGCGGTAGTTAGGGAAGATCTTATTTTCGGAACCATTGACTACAGGGCCTGTCGGAATAGATGTTAACTGCGGTTGTAGACAAGGCATCGCAGCCAGCCAGCTACTTCCTTTATTGCCACCATCTCTTCCTGGTAAACACTAGAATGATCTGCCAATCTAAGAGCCAGGCTCAACCCAAGTTCTTCCGAATAGACTCCGAAGCCCACTTGTTCTTGTTTATTCGATCCATCTGTGTAGCAATTTATAGAGCCTCCACTACCCGGAATGCCTCTGATCCAAGGCTCCCTGGATGGTACCATAGTAGAAAAGTTCCCAGTTTTGCGCGCTCATTGGCTTTGGAATTCCCTGGAATGTCTCTGTGCCCTGGGACCAGTATGAGTCGTACGTCAAACTGTTTGGTTATCTCATTCAAAAAAGTGCGGCAGTTTAGGGCAGATCTTGTTTTCAGAAACATTGACCACGTCTTGACTATCGGAAAAGATGTTGTCTGCGGTTGTCGATAAGATATTGACTACATCTGGTCAGCTACTTCCTTTATCGCCAGCATCTCTGCCTGGTAAACACTGCAATGATCTGTCAATCTTCCAGCCAGGCTCAACCTAGGATCTTCCGAATCGACTCCGAAGCTCTGAGCCATATTTTTAGTCAAAGAGCTTCAGTGGTACGCATCGACGCCATTCTCTGTGCCTTCGTGAAAAGATACAGTTTCCTTTTGACTGACGAGGAAGGTATCCCTCATGATTTCCGAATTTTGTGAAATTGACTGTATTTTTCTTACATGAAAGGTATTGAGAGTAAAGAAAATCTACAAATGTATTGATAGCACGGTTCTAAATATCATTCATTTCAGACTTAAATATTCCTAGTGACTTGCTTAAATGTCACTGCTTTGAAAATGCATGGGGAATCGTGATTAGTTGCGGGTTATAATTAGAGGATCCGTTAATCTGGTTCGTGGACTTTTCATCAAATTTTACACAGATCACGAGTGTAAACAGGGAGAGCTTGGGAATATTAAGTATGGAAGTAGCAGACTGGAAATTTATAGTCCAAAACAAAACTGGATATTATGTTTTAGAAATTTTCCCTAAATTTCCCATGTTTAGAATGGGGTGGCCAATTATTTTAACATTTAAATTATATGGCCCCAGGTCGCTTGGATATTCCAAAGTTTTAAGTTTACGTAAATCGAAACTAGCTAATAGATTTCTAAATTAACTGATTCTTTGACCTCTAGAGTTAAATGATTGATCTCGTCATATATTCTCTTTTTTATTAAACTAATATTTACTTCTACTAATGCTTATTATGTTGATGAGAGAAAACTACATTGAGAAATGAAAGAGGCAGGCATGCCCATTTGACATTTGAATTTAGTTGTAACGAACAGGAAACAGATCTGATATTCTAAACAATCAGACAAACTCTCGCTACCCGGAGGTTTTTCATTTATCTCACTTAAATAATCTATAATCCTATGGCGACAAAACCCTCCCGGTGCTTTCCTACGAATGATTTCAGACATCTTGAGGGAAGGATAAAAAGTTATAATTGTACAGCAACACATGTCAAAGTAGAAAAGAAGTTCGCTAACAACAACAGCATGATATGAGGCGTTAAAAGAAAAAGAGAGGCGAAGGTAAAAATTCTTTGGCAATGTTCTCAACTTTCAAGTGTTCAGAACTTATGTTTTGGGAAATCTGGAAGAACGCAATGAATTAATTGGAATCTGGTGCCATTACCTCGCATCAATAATCTATGTTGGCCCCTGGCCGGCTAGATAAACCTTACATTGCCTACGCTTTCTATTTCATTTGTGTGGCCTTATTATATCTATGATCCTAAAATATCGTGATACCACGTCTCCTTAAGATTAAAATAAGCTCTATTTCATTCTGTGATATGGTCTTTGGGAAACACTTATTCATCAAAGGGAATTTTTTTTTTTTTATTTTTGCCATCTTACTCTTAGCTTAAATACAAAGTAATATCGATTGATTTCAAATATTCGTGATTCAAAATTATGTTATTTCAATTTCATAACAAACAATAAATGTCTGTCTAAAAATCAATCTGTATGCAAATTATTACAAGAAACAAAATAACAAATATAACATGATATTGATCTTTGCCGACATAATATGTCGAACATAACAAACTTTTTCAAGTTATTTCTACATAAAAAAAACGCCCTGAATTCCCCCCACTTGACAAATGTAAATAACACAAAAAAAAAACGATTTTAATATTAAATATTTCTATTAAAAGGTTTCAAAAAAAAAATTAACAAAAAAAGCGGCACTTAAGGCTAGAAAAAATGTTTTTAAAGTATTTTTTTTTATAGAAAAAAAAAAAAATACAATAAAAATTTAAAATGCGTTTGACAAAAGAGCGCCATGAATATGAGGTACTACTCCACTCTACTCCATTCAAATCTACTCATATTCCAAACAAAACAATGTACTTCAAACGTGTGAGCATTTATGGTTAATTGAATATTGTTTGAATACAACAAAATTGTTATTTAGACGAGGAACAAAAACACAAAAAATAGCTATCATAGATCAAATATCAATAATAATCATAAGAAACAATAATAACATCAGGCTGAAATACACTTGAAGAAATTATTATTAGTTGAAATTTTAGTGGTCTTTTTCGAATTTCAATTGAAATCTTTGAATTTCAATTGGAATTTTCTAAAAACAATTGATCTTTGTATACCTTCCACTTATTGTTAGACTTCAAAAGTAACATACATATCATAGCTCAACGTTTGAGATGATTTGGACATGTTATCCGCATGCCAAAATATGCCCTAAATAGAAGATTGCTTATGGCAGATGATCACTCGTGAATCACGCTCTAATCTTCTCATTTGGCATTCCATGTCAAATCGGACACTTTGAATAATTTGTTTTTTTAGATTTTCCCAATTTATTTACAGTTTTTAGTACCCCTCGAAAACTCCTTCGTAGTAAATTTTCAGATTTTTTTGAATTTTTAAAAATTGGTAGTTTGTTCCTTTACTTAAATTTCTTTTACTCGTAACTTATAGAACGAAAAACCGACTATATCTCACCGCAGACGAACTTTAATAGGAACTTCGAAGTCTAAATACCAACTAGGGAAGACTGGGTGGAAAACTCTGTTATAACGGGGAATGCGATCTCAATTGTCACGGACGGATCGAAAATGAAGATGGGTACAGGTTCGGGGGTATACTCTGAATGCCTCGAAATCAGGGCCTCAGTAAGGCTCGCGGACAAGTGTAGTGTTTTCCAGGCCGAGGTTTTTGCAATTGACAAAGGACCTAAGTACTTGCGCCATCAATATTTTTGTAGACAGTCTTGCAGCTCTGAAGGCCTTAGGGTCAGACACTGTAAAATCGAGAATTGTTAGTAATTGTATACAATCCCTTCATCGAATCAATCAGCACACAGTCAAGCAAATCTGGATCCCTGGACATAGTGGGGTCGATGGTAACGAATTAGCTGATGAATGTGCAAGAAATGGCTCCGAATCGGTGGGGAACGTGTCGAACCTGATATCTCGGTTCCTATAGTGAAGTTGATGAACGAAATTGATAGGATATCAGAGAATAGGATGAGGGATAGGTGGATATCGCTGACCACGTGCAGGATATCGCGAACCATGTGGCCACTACCAAATCCTAAGAGGACAGAAAGTCTTCTTACCTTTGGCAAACGGACGGTTAGCCTATTAGTAGGAGTACTGACAGGACACTGTATAATCGGCAAAATGGCCGTTCGTATTGGAATTTCTGACAGGGACTTTTGTAGAAGTTGTGGAGAGGTGGAGGAGGAGGAGTCAGTGAAGCACTTGTTGTGTGAATGTCCGAGAGGTAGAGAGGTAGAATTTTGTATATCAGAGGGGAGTAGGGAGACAACTTTAGGGGAATCACAATGGGCCTTATGGCCTCCGAGTGAATTCGCCAAATTGGCGTACGCCCATCCAACCTTACCTAAAGTACTCGATAATTCTTCAATAATGGTCCAAATTTAAAATTTTTTTTTTAAAATTTTTTGTTTTTTACGTACTTTAAAAAACAAAATCCCAAAAAATTCTTAAAAGCGTTCTAGTATGCGATTTTTAAGTTTTAAAATTTAAATCTCATTTTTGAAAATGTTTGTACTCTTCGATTTTTTTGAATTTTGTTTGTGTAAAACTTCTATCGATTCTACAAATTTTTTTGCCCAGTAGGATCATGGGATAACGATTATTACTATTTTTTTAAATTTTTTTAAAATTTTTTTTTGTAATTTTCCAATATTAAAATCATTTCTACTGCTCCAATGGTGCGTCATAGAGGGGTCATTAACACCAACCCCCATTAATTTTTACGTCTAAACATTTCTTTGGAAGAAACTAATACTCGATCTCCAATTTCTAAGGGGGCTTTTAAACAAAACGACATTTTTTAAAATTTGCTCCAACCGCTCTAACTGCCCTAAGAGTGCCCTTAGAGCAATCAAATGTATGACCGACCCACAATGCTTTCTTTTTTAGTCCAAACATTTTCTCTGAACACACCTACCCTCTATCTTTTACTGTTAAGGCGGTCCCCATACAGTTTTTTTTTTATTTTTTGTAAATTTGTTTTATTAAATCAGCTTCACTAAAAAAATTATGTTAGTAAAATCAACTGAAAATTTCAGTTAAAATAACTACTTTGTAAGTTGTTTTGGGGTCAACTACTTTTCCAGTTAAATCAACTAACAATGTTTGTTATTTTAACTGACAAAAAACAACTGACTTATGTAGTAAAAATTACTAACATTTGTAGTCAAAACAACTAATATGTAGTAAAAATAAAATAAACAATATAAATTTTTTTTTTTGTCAAAAAAATTTTCACAAAAAAAAAATTTAAGACCAAATTTTTTCCAAGTTTTTTTTTTTTTTTTTAAAAAAGTTTATTTATTTATTTAATTTTTTTATTTTTATTTTTTGGAAAAAAACGTTGAAAATTTTTCAGATATAAAAAAAATAAAATCAACAACTTTAAATAACTGTTACTACATCACAGTACTTTTTTGTTAGTTGTTCAAAAAAAACGACTTAAAATAACTAACAGAAATAGTTGCTTGATATTTTTCATACAAAAACAACTGACTTTGTAGTTGAAAACAGTAGTTAGCTACTGTAAAATATACAAATAACTAACATGTGGTAACTAACATAATTTTCTGAGTGTTCTACCTGTCAAATGGTGCTTCCGAGAGGGGTCATTAGTGAGACCGACCCCATTTATTTTTACCCTACAACATTTTTTAAAAACATACCTACGCCCTATCTCCACTCCCTAAGAAGGCTTCCATTCAAAATTTAATTTTTATAAAATTTGCTCCAACTGTTATTTGTATGGGAGTGGAGATAGGGCGTATGTATGTTTTAAACAAGTAGAAAAGTTAGCAAGTCCACAATGCACTTTTTAAGTGATAGTAAATTTTCTAACGTGAAAAAAAAATAACATTTTTGATTAGAAATATTTTATTTTAAGTAATTTTTGAAAAAGAAAATAATTTACTATTTTTTTTTTGAGTGTAAAATTTTTTTCGAGTTTACTTTTTTTTTTGTTTTGATATAAAAATATTTTTGAGTGACAAAAATACGTTGTAAAATATTTTTGTGACTTGGCAATGTTTTTAAATCGGGTTTTCAACACATAAATTTAAGGTGAAGCTAATCTGAAATTCACGGTTTTGCTAATAACTTTTGAACCACTGAACCGATTTGGATGAAATTCAATACGACAAATATATACGTCCAGTTTCAGCATCCTCAGAATTGCCTTTCGAAAGTTATAGAGTTTTTTATCTCGTAAATTCATATAAAACCCTTGCCGAAATTCAGTCTTTTGCTCATAACTTTTGAACCACTGGACCGATTTCGCTGGATTGCAATATCAACCTGACCAGGTAAATGCCCAACATATATGCCAAACTTCAGGAGCCTCCGTAAAGTCTTTCAAAAGTTAGCGTGTTTTCAACAGACAGACGGACAGACAGACGGACGGACGGACATCGCTAGATCGTCTCAAAATCGATCGAGGATCATGAATATATATACTTTATGGGGTCCTAGACCAATATTTCGAGGTTTTACAAACGGAATGACGAACTTATATATACCCTCTATCACTAGATGGGAGGGTATAAAAAATGTTGTAGGGTACAGATAAATGAAACAAGTAGAAAAGTTAAATTCGAATTGGCCGAATCTATGAATACCCTCCACAATGCCCTTTTTAAGTGGTAGTTAATTTTCTAAGGTGAAAAAAATGACAGTTTTTATAAGAAATATTTTATTTTGTGTAAAAAAACTTTTTTTAGTAATTTTTGAAAAAAAAAATAATTTACTAATTTTTTTTTGAGTGTAAAATTTTTTCGAGTGTAGTTTTTTTGGTTTTTGTATAAAAAATATTTTTGAGTGACAAAAATACGTAGTAAAATATTTTTGTGACCTACCAATGTTGTTAAAACGGGTTTAACGGGTTTTCAACACATGAATTTAAGGTGAAGCTAATCTAAAATTCACGGTTTTGCTAATAACTTTTGAACCACTAAACCGATTTGGCTGAAATTCAATACGAACTAGTCTATAGGAACGACAAATATATATGTCACGTTTCAGCATCCTCAGAATTGCCTTTCGAAAGTTCTAGTGTTTTTTATCTCGTAAATTCACAAAAAACCCTTGCCGAAATTTAGACTTTTGCTCATAACTTTTGAACCACTGGACCGATTTCGCTGGATTGCAATGCCAACCTGACCAGGGTAATGCCAAACCTCAGGAGCCTCCGTAAAGTCTTTCAAAAGTAAGCGTGTTTTCAACAGACAGACAGACAGACGGACGATTGTGGATCATAAATATATGTATATGAAAAGTTCCGGCTAAGACTTAAATTTTGAGGAAAAAACGATGTGATTTTTGTTTTGATGGCACATCGATGAAAGTTGGCATAAATATTAGAAGCTATTTAAGAATATGAAATTCGTTCGTGTCAATTAAATCGCGCAAGGGGGTCAAAAGTTATGGCGGTTTTAAGATTTAGCGGTTTTAAAAAATCTTAAAAATATTTTAAATATTTTTTTTCTACACATTTGTTGCATGCGTTATTAAAACATGCCAGGATATATAATTTCTTCGAAAATATATGATATAAATTTAACCCTTTAATGACCAAACGATTTAAAAAAAATATATCTAAATACCTAAAATCGCGATTAATTCGCGGTAAAAGAAAAGTTTCACAATTTTTTATAACATATTTAGGCAATGCGCGTTGGTTTTACTGAAAAAAAAAATCACGGAAAATCGTATCATTGTGCCAGTATTTAAAAAAATTGGTGATGCTTTTTTATAACAAGAAAATTTAATATAGTCCAAAAAATCTATAATCATCAAAATTTTTTAACCCGCCACTGATTTTATGATGACACATCAAGTGGGCTTTCATTTAAAAAAATTTCATCCGATTTCGTGTAAAGCGTGTGCCAGATCAAAACAGGTTTAGATAAAATCATCGCGCTTTCCGCTCAGAATGGCTTAAAGTAAAAAGTCAAAAAGCAAATCAGTTCTACTCGTTAAGGCACGTCCTTTGGAGTATTAAAATGAACATGATGCATTAATTGCTACTAAAAAAAAATTGGAAACAGATTTGCAAATTTCGCTCAATTTTCAGAAATGCCATAAAATTTTTGCAATTTATTTTTTATAAACCCGCCAGTGATTTTTTTATATAAACTCACAAAAAACTCGGTTTACGCAAGAGTCCACCAAATTTCGAATGAAACCGCGAATGTGCCTCGCGAAAAACTGGTATTTTAAAAAAATTACGTTTTTCTTTCGAACTTTGATCTGCTGAAGCTCCTTAACTATTCGCGGCACATAAACGGAATTAATTCCAAAATGTTAAGAATTACAACAGCTACCAACTCTACACAGAAAAAAAAATATTTAAGAAAATTTTAATAAACACGTTTATTAAAAATAAAAATATTTTTAATAAATTTTTTTATTGTATCAATAAAAAAATTTATTGAAATTAAAAAAAAACTATGTTCAACTCATTCCGTCGGCAAGTTTTGTTGTGTTTCTTTTTTTCACACATAGTAATTTCAAATAAAGTAATAACTTTAAAAAAAAACAAAAAATATTAAAAAAAAAAAAAAAAAGTTGGGTCTGATGGGGATTCGAACCAACGACCCCCAAAAAAAGTAATAAGTTTATCCACCATTTAGCGCATAACGCCAAAACAGTGTTATAGTTTTGTCGGCTAAATTCTGTCATCTACTTACAAGCAAGAACAAAATAGAAATAAAAACACAATTTGTTTGTGAATGCGTGTGTGTTTGTATAGTTGTGTGTTAAATATTTTTACTGTTATAAGTTAGAGAATGAAAGTGATGCACTCAACTAAATTAGTCAGTATTTTTTTCTTTTGTTAATTTCAATTGAAAATTTTTTCTGTTACCATTACTGACAAAATTATGTGAGTGTTTCAGAATTCTTGTTTACTTTTATTTAAAACCAAATTGATTTTATGCGTTAAAACTTGTTGTCATGCTGTAGCTCAGTTAGTTAGACGCCCAGCATTCTAAACAGGAGGTATGCTGTTCAAAGCTCAATGGAAACAATAAATTGAGAAAAAGTAAGAAATAAAGAAAACAATTAAATAATAAAATAAAAATAAATAAAAAAAAAAACAAATAAAAAAAAAAATTTTTTTTTTCTTTAGTTCTAAAAAAAATATTAAAAAAAATATAAATCAATAAACTTTTTTATTGAATCTTGAAATTTGTTTATTGAAATTATTTTCAGCAAACGACTTACAAATGCGTTTATTGAATTCGTGAAAATTTTCACCGCGGCTTTTTTAGTTAATTTATTTATTGAATTCGTGAATTTTTTTATTGAAATTGATTTTTTTTTTTTGTGTGTAGTTCAACTTTTTTCATTTTATAGAGGGGGCCGAAATCCCTGATCAAAAAACCTAGAAAATTTTAAAACTCTTAATTTTTGGTTTCAAAACTTAACTGTCTTATAACTTCTTACCAAGCGATGAAGCACCTATCAAGCCAACATTAAAATAATCTTTTATATGTACTGACTTTGTGTTATGCCGGAAAAGATTGAAATATAAGGAGAACTTAAAAAAAGAATGCGAAAGAAGGTAAAAACTATGGATTATTTCAAGCCATTTTTATCGATTTTTCAACTTTAACCCTCTGTAACTTTTACGGATAAAGTGGGGTAATCCTAAAACATTGCTCAGTGATGGTTCATGGTCTTGTTTACACAACTGCATTTACAGTTTTTCTAAATTCCGAAAACTGCCGGTTTTTTTAAACATTTATTTCAGTTTCACTGAGTTGAAATTTAAAAAAGATTTCATGATATACTTTATGGGGTCCTAGACCAATATTTCGAGGTGTTACAAACGGAATGACGAACTTATATATACCCTCTATCACTAGAGTGGAGGGTATAAAAAATGTTTTAGGGTAAAAATAAATGAAAAAATGCAGAAGAAAAATTGAATTTCTAAAAATTATAGACATTTCTGTTATTTCCATTCCGGTTTCAAACACTACAGTTAGTGTTATCATCAGCAGGATTTTAAATGTCGGTTTGTCTTGTTTACATGTTTTTCGAATTTTTTACATGTTGTTCGAATTTTAATTGATCTTTACGAATTACATTAATCTTTTCGGAATAACTATTGAGCTTTTTCGAAATTCAGTTGATATTTTACGAATTATAATTCATGCTTTCAATTGATTTATTTCGAATTCCAGTAAATCTCTTACGAATTACAATCGATTTTGTACAAATTTTAATTGATCTTGTAAAAATTTCTATTGATCTTTTTCGAATTTCAATTGATCTTTTTCGAATTTTAATTAATTTTCAATATATTTAATGAATTTAAAAGGGAATTTTTTTAGCTTCATTTGGAATTTTCGAATTTTAATTAGAATCTTTGAATTTCAATTGATCATTTTATTTTGATCTTTGTTGAATTTCAACTGATATTTTACAATCTTCTATTTATGAAATTTAAATTTGGCCTTTTCGAATTACAATTGATGTTATTTGAATTACAATTGACTTTTCCGAACTACAACTGGAATCTTTGAATTAAAATTGACTTTTTTCGAATTACTTACAATTGGAATCTTCGACTTAGAATTGGAATTTTCGAAGAAAATTCGAATAACAAGTAGAATCTTCGAATTACAAATGGAATCTTCGAATTACAAATGGAATCTTTGAATTACAGGAAAAATCTTTGAACTTTGATGGAACTTTTTTCGAATTACCTGTAAATGGCTTAAATGTATTTCCGAAATTTCTAAGAGTATTTAAATCGATTTTAAATTGTAGAAATTCATCTTTTCTACAATATTTGTTCAAGTGTATCTTAAAAATTTTACACCAAAATAAAAATATGACTACTCATGCTATAAAAGGACAGAGACTCTAACATTGATGGAGACACGACAGACGGACAAAATATTTCTAGATAACAGACATTTAGGCGTTTTTTATATTATGAATTTATTTTTTTATTATTATTTTAATGTTATAGTACAAAACAAAAAGAGTTAAGTGCAAAATTCTATTTTAAGCCAAAAAAAAAAAAACTATACAAAACAAAATAAAAGATTTTTAAAAGTGTTAAGAATTCAATTAAAAACCTTTTTTTATCATAAAAAGCCGCCCATATTGTTTAGAAAAATATGGTGACGATGATGTTTATGATGATTAAGATGACGATAAAAATAAAAATATACATAGAATAAAGAGTTACAAGGAGTTTGCTTTAGTCACATGATCATGATCATGAAGAAGGCCTTAAGGTTATAGACCATATAGATTATTTTATTTTTGGGTTAATGTTGGCATTTTTTTTTTGTTTTTGTATAAAAGTGTGTAAAAGTATTAAAGAATTTATTTATGCGGCTTTTAAAGACAAACAAAAATTTACCTCGAAGAAAATGAACAACAACAAAGTCAACCTAAGACACAGCATACCGATCAATCTTATCAATCTCATTCAAAAATATAAAAATAGAATTTTTGTATAAAGGTTGAGATTTGAAAAAAATCTCTAGCTTGATGTAGTCACGGTGGGACAAAAAAAAATTAATTAAAAAATCACTGTGATGCATGAAAACCGTCACAGGGGAAAACCGCTTTTCCCCTCCCCTCCGGGTCCCTAAATGTGAGATTGGGCAGCTAAGAAAAAGCAGGTAACTCTTATTTTCCTGCCCTCTTTCCCATGTGCAAGTCTCAGGACAATCGGTGGGTGCCCTGTGAAAGACCTTCCTTGTAAGACTTATCATTAGGGATGAAATTTCCATGCAAATGCATGTTTTTTGTCGATAGTCTAAAAACGATATCGACCAATTATTGTTCCGAATCCAGAAATTTGCGTTAAAATGGCATTGTTTTTGCATACTTTTGTATATTTTGGTGAAAATGCATATTTTGATTTTCCAGCTTTTAAGTGCTTATTTTTTGCATATTTTGGCATAAATTAGCAAAACCACAAATTAAAATTTAGTTTATTCAAATACTATTTTAAATTTTTTTTATTTTTTTTTTGGTAATTTAACCAATACTTAGGGGTTGCCCCCTACTCATGCAGTGCATTGTATTGATCAGGAAAATAGGGTATGGGAAGGAGGAAAGAGGGAGTAGTGTTTGTGGATATTTGATTTAAATTTGTCTAAATTGAAAGTAACAGGGAGACCTCTGCGGGAAGTCTGTTCCACATACGAATCGTTCGACTGAAAAACGAATTTTCTCTGTAATGCGTTGTGCGAAACACAGGACAATCAACTACAAACGGATGTGCTCTACTAGATAAGCGAGTATTACGAATAATTACTCGGGCTCGAGGATTAAGTTCACTTATTTCAGATGAGCACCTCCCATGGTAATATCGATAGAAAAGTGTCACACAACCCACACTCCGACGATGCTCCAATGAATTAATTGGATACACTACTGGCATTGACAAGCTTCACTGCCCCCCCCCCACCTGAACACGGTCTAAAAGCTTCAGAATAGACACTGAAGCTCCTGCCCATATATGAGAGTTGTATTCCATTTTCGGCCGGATATAGCTAGTATAAATAGTAAAGAGATTGGATGGAGTGAAGTAAGTTTTGCACCGTTTTAGAAAACGAAGACACTGGAATGCCTCTTTCGACACTTGAAATACGTGCTTATTCCAACGGACATCACACTGTATTCTCATGCCCAGAACATCAAGAGTATCCGATTCCCCAATATCTATATCATCCATACACACAAAAAATTATTGGCTAAAAATTTTCAATTAAATGTATTAATCAATAAAATTTAAATGAGTCAATCAATGTTTTGATTAAAATTTTTGCTATTTTTTGTTAAAAATTTTCAACATACCAGATTTTTTTTTTCACTTTATTTTATTTGTATAGATTAATTCAAAAATATACAAAATAATCGGGCTTTACTTTTTTTTATTGTTGGCAACATATTGAAAAGCGAAAAAGATGAATTTTTTGATAAATTTGTCATAAGCTTACAATTCATTTGTTAAATCAATCATTATTTTGATTGACTTCAAACAAAAAATTGATCAAATTTTTGATCAAAATCGAAAAAATGTTTGATTGAAAAAATTTTCAATCAATCACCTACAATTTGATGATTGGTATAACAATTTTTTTAATTGGAGGAATTTCAATAAAAAAATTGATTGAATCCGCGTTTTTGTTGATTGAAATTCGTTTCAAATTTTTTCTGTGTAGCTACAGATGACAATGTTAATTCCACAGCTCGTCTGTGGGTTAACATACAACATTGGGTCTTGCGTGCATTAAAATCGACCTTATTCGCGCGACCCCACTCGTAGATTGTAGAAAGAGCTTGATTGAGAGTGTCATTCATGTTCTGTCGCATGCCCTCTATCTCCAAAGAGCTTGGCCTGTGATCAAATGAAAATGAATGACAAATGTTTCTGTCATCTGCAAAAGAGTAGATAGGATTGAAAGTCTGACCAAGAAGGTCATTAATAAAAATAAGAAAAAGGGTAGGAGAAAGAACAGAACCTTGCGGTACCCCTGAATTTAGCTGAAACTCGTTTGATGAGACCCCATCTAAAACAACACGTATAGTGGGGTCTCTGAGAAAACTCGTTATAAATCGAGAGAAGATACTATCGACACCAAAAGCAATCAACTTAGTCACGAGTGCCCCGTGCCACACACGATCGAACGCCTTTGAAATATCTAGAGCAACCACTTTACTCTCACCAAAGTGGTTTAGTGACCGGCTCCAACGTTCCGATAGAAACGCCAACAGGTCTCCCGTAGATCGACCGATACGGAAGCCATACTGTCGATCATTTAATTGTTCTCTAAATATTTCACAAGATGGTAGTTAACCATGGTCTCCATCACTTTGGAGAGAGCAAATTGCGATTGGGCGGTAATTTTCAGGGGTGTTAGCCGCACCCTTTTTAGGTATTGGCTGGACATTGGCCACCTTCCAGCATGAGGGGAACTCTCCCCCACAGTATGAAGAGCTGAAAAGGTTTGCCAATGGACGTGCCAACGTAGAAGAGCACTGTTTCAGCACCAGTGCTGATATGCCATCCGGCCCCGGTGACTTGTTTACGTTGAGATCCGAAAGGGACTGCCCGGGCCCGCAAGAAAATCGAAGGCATAGTATAGGATACCCTTTCAAGAACGTGCAGTGATTGATCGCATTTCGGCAAGAAAGAATTTCTTGCAAAAAGTTCAGCGAAAAGGTTGGCCTTATCAACCGGGTCCTTTAAAAGAGTTGGAATAGAAGAACTAGCATTATCCTTTACCCTTTTAACGAACGACCAAATGGTCTTACTGCCCCGAGGAGCAGAAAGAACCTTTGCACGTAGACGCCATTCGTAAAGAACCTTTTCGCGTCTAAGTACTTTGGCACACTCGGTTCTCGCCTTTTTGCGATGCAGATCAGTAATGACGTTCTTATTCGAACTCCAATTACTGAACGCTTCCTCTCGGGATCTGACTGCATTTTTGCACGTCTGGTTAAACCAACACTTGTGTTTTGATTTAGCCGAAATACGCTTTGTTGGAATAAAAAGTTTCATTCCTAGAATAATAATATTGACTATCATTTCTGCAGCGGCATCGACCTTGTTGTCGAGAAAACAGATTTTCCAGTTAAAATGCCGAAAGAAATCGTTGAGCTCGGCCCAACGAGCTTTTTCATAGAGGAAAATAGAGCGCTTCGGCGCTAAGTTAGAAACGCTACGAAGAGTAGAATATGAAAAAGATGTAGAAATAGTACTGTGATCCGAATTACCGATAGGTGCAAGTATTTTCACTTCGTACTTTTCAGGGTGGGAAGTGAGGATAAGGTCGAGAGTGTTCCGCGACTGCCCTTCAACACACGCATTGTGTGTTGGCTCATTCACAAGTTGCGCAAGATCATTATGCGCGGCCAAAAACTCAGCCTATTGGCCCTCGGGAGTTGTATGGCTCGAATGGCGAATCCAGGATGAGTTGTGGATATTAAAATCACCAGCAACTACAATTTCACTATTCGGACAACTCTCCAAGATTTTCGAAATTGAGTCGGAAAGGGCATCGAAGCCATCAAGGGATTTAGCCAGTTCCGGGTTTGGACTTCTATATACAAATCCGAAATGCAAAATGTGTGACCTGATTTGGAATTTAACCCAAAGAGATTTTTAAATTTTAAAAATTTATTTTGAAAATAAAAAAAATTATTTTTTTTCTTTTTAATTTTTTTTTAGATTTTCTTAATTTCTAAAAAAATCTTGCTTTAAAATACAGTTTTAAATGCTACTATTTAAACCCGGCGAAATTTTTGCTTTTTAAGAAGTTTTTCCTGTGAAAACAAGATTTTTATTGTACCCATTTTATTTTTTGGTGCATATTTTAAGGGTTTTTAGAGAATATTTTGAATTTTTTAGCGCATATTTTCGATTTTTTAGTGCATGAAAATCTAATCCCTATTTACCATATTTACTTGTTGTTGTCCTAAATAGTTTGGTATTTCATTTAAGCGAAATCGGTTCATCAGTTCAAAAGTTATGTGGGAAAATGTAAGGACACCTCGAAAATGTTGGTACATTCAACATAACCTAAAAATACAAAATGCTTTAAGTCGGCTTCTGGTTTTTTGCATGTGAACAGAATTAATCACCAAATGGTATTTAAACAAGTACAAACTTATTTAAAAAAAAAAAAAAAACAATTTTCGCGGAATTTTTTTTAAAAAAAAAAAAATTTTTGCGGATTTCAAAAAATTATGTCATTAACTGTTTGTAGTTTATTTAAAAAGTTTTACGTTTTAGTTTTAAAACAAAAAACATTTGTTTGATGTTCAGTTTTTATTAATGACTTCTTCTGCCCTTTGTTTCAAAAATAACTCACTAAAAAATAAAGACTTTCATTAACATTTAATTTTTAAAGTCATTTATTTTGGTTCTGTAAGTAAAAACTACTGATTATTCTTAAAATTTTTAATGATTTGTGTAAGTTATTTTTTTTTAAATTGTTGGCACTTTTTAAGGAAATATCATTAGTTTTTTTTTTATTTTTTCTGTAAGTAAAGATCGAGCACGGGCTCTAATTATATTTGTTATAAGGGTTCAAGTTGAAAAAATGCAGAAGAAAAATTGAATTTATAAAAATTATAGACATTTCTGGTATTTTCCATACCGGTTTCAAACACCCCAGTTAGTGTTATCATCAGTAGGATTTTAAATGTCGGTTTGTCTTGTTAATGAAAACTGTTTTTTATATATGTGAATATTTATAGTTTCTACAGAATAAATTTTGACAGTTTTCAACACTACAATTCTATTTCTAGCAATCTCAACCTCACTTCATACTTTCTTTAGTTTTTACCTACACAAGTAGGTTATTTTTTCGTAAAAAAAAGTTCAAAAAATTATTTATAGAAATATAAAAACATGTTTTTATCAAGTGACTTTGGCACGATGGGTAGAGTGTGTGGCCAGAATGTAGTTAATTGCGGGATCGATTCCCCAAAATTTTAGTAAAAATTTAAAAAAAAATATTTCAATAGAAAATTGTAAAAAATATTCTACGAAATCATTAATTTTTAATGTTTTCGTAGGTTATTTTTTTGGAATTTGTTGGTAAAAATAACAGAACAATCATTAATTTTTAATATTTTCGTAGGTTATTTTTTTCGAATTTGTTGGTAAAAAAGAACAAAAAAAACGTAATTTTTTAATGTTTAATGTTATTTATTTTAGAAAATTTTGTCAACAGAAAAAAATAAATGTTGATGTTTGTTAAAACAAATGAATAATTACTGGGATGGTTTTCAATTGTTAATTCACTGGTTTTAAGTGTGTTTTCATTTGTTTTTGCCTTCAAAATAGAGATGGGCGCTGGTCACGTGATTTGCGTGATTCACGTGAATCACGCGTGAATAACGCGTGAGTGATTTTCATTTAAATCACGTGATTGTGAGTGAGTGTGAGTTGAAAAAAATTTGTGTGAGTGATTAGTGAGTTAGTCATTTATTTTTTGCGTGAGTTTGCGTGATTAGATTTTTTGATTTGCCCAATTTTTTTTTTAATTTTTTGTAAAAAAAAAATTTTGCATTTTTTTTTCTTTTTGGTAAGAAAATTGCATTGCGTGAGTAGATTTTGCGTGACTCAAGCGTGAGCGTGATTGAATCTGGCGTGAGTCACGCGTGAGCGTGAGTAAGTTTTTTATTACTCACGTGAATGTGAGTGAGCGTGAGTAAAAAAAAATTGCGTGAGTGATTCGATTATTTTTTGCGTAAGCTAAAATTGTTGTTTTTTATTTTTTAGAAAAATGTGATCTAAAAGAAATGAAAAAAATCTTTGGCGGTAAATAATTGCCATTTTTTCTCAAAATTTAGTTAAATTTTCTATTTTTTAGTTCATTTTTTTGGAGTGTGTGAAACGCAAATAATTTTGACATAATCCTAATAAAAAACACAAAAAAAAAACAGTTCCATCCAATAAATCTTACTCTTGTCCCACTGTTTATGTGTACATTGTTGTGTAAGGCTGTCACCTTAACAAAAAATGCTATTAACCTGATTTTCCAGATTTTCAATCATGTTCTATCTCTTCCCAGTCAAACACACAATAAATAGAAATGCCTTGAACACAAAGAAAACAAAAGACCCATATACTAGTATAGAATTATCTAGCAAAGTATCTTAACCATTATAAAGTCAAACGTTATTACTGATCGACCAAGAATGTCCCTTTTTCCAAAAACAAAAAAAAAAAAAATGAAAATCTAAATTATAAAATAAAAAAAAAAAGGTTTTCTAAAAAATCAATTTAATTTGTATTTCTTAAACAAAACAAAGAAATAAAACATTTGATGGGAAGATATCGTTGTAATCTAAATGTTACTAAAAGACAAAGTCTTCTGTCTGTCCATAAGAGATTTTCACGTTATAGCAGGTACCTTAATTGTTTAAATTGAAATTTAGAATTGAAAATTTTTAACGATGCGTTTGTTGCATTTTAAGAGGCGGTAACGGATTAAGGTTTTTCAAAAACTCAAAAAAAAAACTCTTATACTCTCTTTAACCCCTGCCAGACATTAGTGCGTCGTCTTTTACTTATTTTTTTAAAATGTTTTCATAGAATTGCTAAATGTTTTTCTTCAATGTTGGTAGATTTTTCCCATTTAAATGAAGTTATCGCCTGCAATTTTAATCTCTTCGATCGATGTCTTTTGTTTTTAAGGGTCACCCATGTAATGATTGACTTTTACACATCAAAATCATCATCATCAATATGTCCTGGAATTTTTAGTTGTTCTGTGAGTGTATATTTTTGATTTTTGAAGTGTTCATTATACAGGTCGTTAATTTGTCTGACCACCATCATTTTTTCATTAATTTTATTACAATTTTTTTAGTTTTTGTATTTCATAGTACTTTTGGTTTTATGAGTCCCTCACCCTTATTGCTTTGTTGTTTTAAGTGTATGCATTGATTTTAGGAATTGATGCTGGAGAGATTTAATTTGATGTTTCATTTTCAAAAACTGTCAATTTGTGTTGACTGTTTGATGGATTTCTTTAGAAAGAAATCAGCAGGGCATCGACAAAAGGCTTTTTGGTTTGTGACTAGGGATGTCGCGAATAGTTTATTCGGCAATTTGCCGAATATTTACTATTCGGTATTCGGTTCATACCGAATAGTTTGATTGTTCATACGTCTGTAGTTCAACTATGAGACTACTGCCTAGAGAGACCCGTGCTATCTTCTCACAGCTACACCCAAACAATTATGTCATTAACTGTTTGTAGTTTATTTAAAAAGTTTTACGTT
Organism: Pegoplata infirma; assembly: GCA_963921195.1. Taxonomy (NCBI): domain Eukaryota; kingdom Metazoa; phylum Arthropoda; class Insecta; order Diptera; family Anthomyiidae; genus Pegoplata; species Pegoplata infirma. Next base: position 286,033,571 of record OY992536.1, on the reverse strand, counting down.
GTGTCGTTTTTAAAAGAAAAAACATCTGTTCAATGTTTATTTTTTTTAAATAACTCCTTCTGTTCTTTGTTTCAAAAATAACGACATAAAAAATAAAGACTTTCATCAGCATTCAATTTTTAAAGTCATTTATTTTTGTTCTGTAAGTTAAAATAAGTGATTCTTCTTTAATTTTTAATGATTTGTCTACGTTATTTTTTTTAAAGAAAAGTGATTAGTTTTTATCCACTTGTGTGGGTTAATTTTTTTGTAGACAAAAAATTCCAAAAAAAAAATAAACAAAAATATAAAAACATGCTTGTATCAAGTGACTTTAACACGATGGGTAGAGTGTCTGGCCAGAATGTAGTTGATTGCGGGATCGATTCCCCAAAAATTTTATTAACAATTTTTTTAATAAAATTCAATACTAAAATTGTAAAAATAACCTAAGACATCATTAATTTTTAATGTTTTCGTAGGTAATTTTTTTGAATTTGTTGGTAAAAATAACACAAAAATCATTAATTTTTAATGTTTTCGTAGGTTATTTTTTTCGAATTTGTTGGTAAAAAAGAGTGAAAAAACGTAATTTTTTTTGTTTAATGTTATTTATTTCAGAAAATTTTGTCAACAGTAAAAAATAAATGTTGGTGTTTGTTAAAATAAATGAATAATTACTGGGATGGTTTTCAATTGTTTATTCACTGGTTTTAAATGTGTTTTTCATTTGTTTTTGCCTACAAAATATTTTGAGTGTAGGGGCGCATGTCTTAATAATAGCTCAAGAATATTCTTGAGCTTGCCTTTTATTAAAATTACCTTTAATAAAAAGTACCTTTTATAAAAAGTACGTTTTAAAAAAAGTACCTTTTATAAAAAGTACCTTTTATAAAAAGTACGTTTTATAAAAAGTAGCTTTTATAAAAAGTACCTTTTATAAAAAATACCTTTTATATAAATACCTTTTATAAAAATACCTTATATAAAAAGTACCTTTTATAAAAAGTACCCTTTATAAAAAGTACCTTTTAAAAAAGTATCTTTTATAAAAAGTGCCTTTTATAAAAAGTACATTTTATAAAAAGTACGTTTTATGAAAAGTACGTTTTAAAAAAAGTACCGTATATAAAAATTGCCTTTTATAAAAAGTACGTTTTATAAAAAGTAGCTTTTAAAAAAAGTACCTTTTATAAAAAATACCTTTTATAAAAATACCTTTTATAAAAATACCTTTTATAAAAAGTACGTTTTAAAAAAAGGACCTTTTATAAAGAGTACGTTTCATAAAAAGTACCTTTTATAAAAAATACCTTTTATAAAAAGTACCTTTTATAAAAAGTACCTTTTATAAAAAGTACCTTTTATAAAAAGTACCTTTTATTAAAACTACCTTTTAGAAAAAGTACCTTTTAGAAAAAGTACCTTTTATAAAAAGTACCTTTTAGAAAAAGTACCTTTTATAAAAAGTACCTTTTATAAAAAGTACCTTTTATAAAAAGTACCTTTTATAAAAAGTACCTTTTATAAAAAGTACCTTTTATAAAAAGTACCTTTTATAAAAAGTACCTTTTATAAAAAGTACCTTTTATAAAAAGTACCTTTTATAAAAAGTACCTTTTATAAAAAGTACCGTTTATAAAAAGTACCTTTTATAAAAAGTACCTTTTATAAAATGTACCTTCTATAAAAAGTACCTTTTATAAAAAGTACCTTTTATAAAAAGTGCCTTTTATAAAATGTAACTTTTATAAAAAGTACCTTCTATAAAAAATAACTTTTATAAAAAGTACCTTTTATAAAAAGTACCTTTTATAAAAAGTACCTTTTATAAAAAGTACCTTTTATAAAAAGTACCTTTTATAAAAAGTACCTTTTATAAAAAGTACCTTTTATAAAAAGTACCTTTTATAAAAAGTACCTTTTATAAAAAGTACCTTTTCTAAAAAGTATCTTTTAAAAAAAGTACCTTTTATAAAAAGTACCTTTTATAAAAAGTACATTTTATAAAAAGTAACTTTTATAAAAAATACCTTTTATAAAAAGTATAAAAAATACCTTTTATAAAAAGTATCTTTTATAAAAAGTACCTTCAATAAAAAGTTCCTTTTGTTTGAAGTACCGAAAGTAACCTTTTTGGTACTGTTTTATTTCCTGAAATAATAATCATAGAAACTTGAAATTTGAAAAGGTTTGCCTCTCGGAAAATAAAGGTGTTAAATGGGGTGAAAAAGTGTAATTATTTATTTCCTGATATAATGGTCACAGAAACTTTAAATTTGGAATGTAAAATCCTTCGTTGAAAAAAATGACTGGGAAAAGTACTTTTTGGGAATGTCGTTTCTTAACGGGAATAAAAAGTAAACTTTTTGTACTTTTAATATTTGCTGAAACAATGACCCTAAATAATTGAAGTATGGATTATACGATCCTTCGGTGAAGAAAAAAAAATTCTGGAAGTGGTACTTATTGGAAATTCCGTTTCTAATGGGGGTAATAAAGTGTACTTTTGGTACTTTTTTGTTTCTATAATAATGACCTTAGAAGAATGAGATGGAATTGGAAATGAATTGGAGTGCAACGGGGAACGAAATGGAATAGAGCAGGGAACAATATGGAATGATATTTTTTACTCAAACTTTTCGTGTTTAACTTTTTTTAATCCATATTTTTTATTGTTTAAATTATTCATTGAAATATTTTTTTTTATGAATGACTTAAACGTCCACAAGTAAATAAAACAAAGACTACGTAGGGGATTTTTTTTAAATCGGTAGGGTAATCCAGATCCTTTTATTATCCGGTATTTAACATAACCGGTAACGAAGTTCCGGCGGGCGTGCTAGTCTTACATATAAAATGAAATTTGAAAATTTTGCACGCAAAAGTTTAGTTACAGAGTTTTTACAATTTAGTGTGCTACTAAAGTCTCACTAGCACGGGGTAAAAGGATTATAAAGAAGGTAATTTTTCGTTCCATTTTTGGTACTTTTTTTAGCACAAAATGTACTAAAACAACCAAAGGTTATATTTTAAATCTGTGGGTGTGTTCTGTAATTTATGCGAAAAGTTTTCGCATCGAAAAGTATGAAACAAAAAATTCCATCGTTTCTCGATTCTGGAAAAAAAGTTGTTTCTGTATATCAATGCGAAAACGACAGCATTTTTATTGGAATATTCCAAATCAGCTGTCAAAAAGGTAAATAAGGCGAAAAAATAATAAAAATCACATCAAAAAAAAACACACTTTCCGTTTTTTTTAAACAGCACTCATAACATTGGTATACAAAAATAATATAATAAATTAACTAAATGAAAATAATGTGTAGTATGTCATTAATAATATTAGTTGATGGTATTTTCTTGAAAAAATTATTGTTTTTTATTTTATATAACTCAAAAGTTGTTTAATTTACTAAATATCGCACCATTTTTAAATGTGAGTGATTTTGACACTTCAACTTCAAAAGTTTTCGATCAATTGGTTTACAGAAACAGTTTTTCTCGCATCTTTCCAATAATTTAAAAAAAAATCATAATTGACAGAAAGTTTCCGCATCACAAAATTACAGAAACAGTCGAATGCGAAAAGTCTGGGTTTGTGCCGATTCAAGATGTTTTTGTTTCGTTTTTCATGTTCCATGTGATAAATCTTTCGATTCGAGAGTTATAGAACACCGCTACTGGGAAATTTTTCATTAACAAATAATAAATTAATTTGCTGTCCTTCTTTACAACACTTAATTCTTTCATGCAATCCACTAACTGCTGTTTAAATGATTAGACATCTTATAATTACAAGATTTTATTAACAATCAGTAATTATTCTTTAATATTTTTTCAATGACCCAGAGTAAACTAACTGAATAACTTATTCATTTTGCAAATAACAGCAAGTAATAATGTTGCAACGTCGTATATTGTATGCATGCAAATCTTAACATCCTTGGCATTAAAACGAAATTTTACACTACACTACATGGTCGCTCATCTATACTTTAACAAAAAATTTGTTGTAAATTTAAATATTTTTTTTTTTTTAAATATAAAAATTACTTGTTGCATTTCAGACTTAACTAAAAAGCTCATTTGCTTCAAATCCATTATCGCTTCAATTTTTTATCGTATCAAAGCGCAATCATGTATAGATTTTGTTTTTATTAAAGAAAATGAACTCTAAATCTTTTTTGAAAAAATAAAAAAGAGAACCACACAAACATTTGCAAGTGATACCACCACATGACATCAAACATCAAAGGATACACTATACTTATACATACAAAAAACACTCTACAATCAGCCAACCAGCCAGACGGACGGACAGACATATATTTAAAAGAATAACAACAACTGGAGTGATATAAGTGTTTAGGATTCAAGATATTGTTGTTGTTTTGGCAGTGCTGGTGGTGGTAGAGGAAAGATCTCACCCGAAAAATTGGAAAGAAAAACAGAACATAGTGAGATTAACAGCAGGCGCATGACTATCACACTATATCACGCAACTCAAAAAAAAAAAACTGAAAAAAGAAATAAACGCGGTCAGATTTTGAAATTTTTACATCCTGCTGTGTTAAATTTGCGTTTATTTCTTTTCTTCTTCCTCATATTATAATTCTTATTTTTCTTAAAAGGATGGTATTCCAAGTGATGGGATTTAAATTGATGAAATTTAAAAATTAAATTTTTAAAAAACTTGATGTTATCGAAGAAACGATAACTATAGAGTTTTCTATGGAAAATTTTCTGTTATCGATATCTCGCTATAGAATTTTTTACAGAAAATTTTTTGTTATCGATATATCGATAACTTTTAAATTTTATTAGAGAATTTTCTTTAGAATTTTCTATAGAAAGTTTTTTGTTATCGATAACTATAGAACTTTCAACAGAAAATTTTCTGTTATCTTTATATCGATAATTATAGAGTTTTCTATAGAAAATTGTTTGTTTTTCGTTATATTGATAACTATAGAATTTTCTGGAGAATTTGTTTTTGTTTTCAATATATCAATAACTATAGAATTTTCTACAGAAAATTTTCTGTTATAGAAAATTTTCTGTTATATATACTACAATTATTTTTACAGAAAATTTTCTGTTATCGATGCATCGATAACATTTTAATTTACTATAGAACTTTTTTTATCATTACATTGATAACTATTGAATTTTATATAAAACTATTTAGTAATCCATACATTTATATAAAATTTTCTATATTATCTTTATTTCGATAACTATAGAATTTTCTATAAAAAAATTTTCTGTTATCAATATATCGTTAGTTATAAAATTTTATATCAAATGTTTTTTGTTATCAATATATTGATACTAGAGAATTTTCTACAGCAAATTTTCTACAGAAAATTTCCTACTACAGAATTTCCCATAAAAATTTGTCTGCTATCGATATATCGATTACACTGTAAGTAAAATTTAAACTTTTGAAATGACAAACAAAAACGCCGAGACACCCCAACTTATTTTTGGGTCATAGAATCCAGTGGTATACTCCGTTTTAAAAAGTTAGCTCAAAATAACGAGATATTTCGATTTTAAATTTGCAAATGTAGAGTACAAATTTAATAAATACAAAAAAAATATATATAAAATTCATCAAAATAAGAGCAATATTGTTCCACGTCCACTTGAAAATGGACGTATATTATTTCTAGATATTAATTTTGACAAATAACAAGTTTTTAACAAGTTTTTTAAGTTTTTTCATTCAAATAAAATGAAAAATCGCCTTAAATTTACTACAAATTTAAAATCGAAATATCTCGGGATTTTGAGCTAACTTTTTAAAACGGGGTACACCACTGGATTCTACGACCCAAAATTAGGTTGACGTGTCTCGGCGTTTCGGTGTGTCATTTTCACCTACTTACAGTGTTATTATAGCATTCTCTATAGCAAATTTTCTGCTATCGATTAATAGATAACCACAAAATTTTTTATGGAAAATTATCTGTTAACTTTATATCGATAACTATAGAATTTTCTATAGAAAATATTCTGTTATCGATGCATTGATAGTTATAGAATTTTCGATATATCGATAACTATAGAATTTTTTACTGAAATTTTTTTGTGATCGATACATCGATAACTATAGAATTTTCTACATAAAATTTTCTGTAATCGATACAACGCTAATTATAAAATTTTCTATAGAAATAATTCTGTTATCGATATATCGATACCTATAGAATTTTTTATAGAAAATGTTCTATAATTGATATATCAATAACTGTAGAATATTTTATAGAAAATTTTCTGTTATGGATATTTATAGAATTTTTTTGAAATGTTCTATTATCGATATATCGACAACTACAGAATTTTCGATAGAAAATTTTCTTTTATTAATAGATCGATAACTATAGAATTTTATATAAAAAATGTTCAGTTATCTAAATATCAATAACTATAAAATCGACAACTTTAGAATTTTCTGTATCAAATTCTCTGCTGTCGATAACTATAGAATTTCCAATAGAAAATTGTCTGTTATCGATATATCGATAACTATAGCATTTTCTATAGGAAATATTCTGTTATCGATACATCGTTATAGAATTTTCTATTAATATTGTTCTGTTATTGATGTATTAGAAAATTATCCGTTTTCGATAACAATAGAATTTTCTATAGAAAATTTTCTGGTGTTTTTATATCGATAACTAAGGAATTTTGCAGAGAAAATTTTCTGTTATCGACGTATCATTAACCATAGGATTTTCTATAAAATTTTCTGTTATCGATATATCGAAAGCTATAGATTTTTCTATAGAAAATTTTTTGGTTATCTATGTATCGATAACTTTAGAATTTTATTTAGCAAATGCTCCGCTATCGATAACTATAGAATTTCCAATAGGAAATTGTTGGTATCGAAAAATTGATAGCTATAGAATTCTCTGTAGATACATCGTTATCAATAGAATTTTCTATAGAAAACGTTCTGTTATGAATATATCGTTAACTTTAGAATTTTCTATAGAAAATTTTCTGTTATCGATATATCGATAACAATAGAAAATGTTCTATTATCGATATATCGATAACTATAGAATTTTCTATAGCACATTGTTTGTTATCGATAAATCGATAACTATAGAATTTTCTATTAAAAATTTTCTGTTATCAATATATCGATAACTATGGAATTTTTTATTCAAAATTTCCTGTTATCAATATATCGATAGCTATAAAATTTTCTATGGAAAATTTTCTGTTATCGATATATCGATATCAATAGAATTTTCTATAGAAAATGTTCTCTGTTAACGATATATCGTTAACTATAGAATTTTCTATAAAAAAAGTTCTGTCGATATAGTGATAACAATAGAAAATGTTTTATTATCGATATATCGATAACTATAGAGTTTTCTATATAAAATTTTTTGTTATCGATAAATCGATAACTATAAAATTTTCTATTGAAAATATATCGATATCTATAGTATTTCAATTCGAAATTTCCTGTTATCGATAACTATGAAATTTTCTATATAAAATTTTTTGTTATCGATATATCGATATCTATTTTTTTTAGAAACTGTTCTATTAGCGAAATGTCGATATCCATAGATTTTTTTTAGAAAATTTTGAATTATCGATATTTCAATAACTATAGAATTTTCTGTAAAAAAATGTTTGTTATTGATGTATCGATAACTATAGAATTTTCTATAGAAAATTACCTGTTATCGATATATTGTTATCTATAGCATTTTCTATAGAAAATTTTCAATTAACGATATAACAATGGAAAATGTTCTATTATCGATACATTGATAACTTTAGAGTTTTCTATAGAACATTTTATGTTATCGATAAATCGATAACTATAAAATTTTCTTATGAAAATATATCGATAACTATATAATTTTCTATTCAAAATTTCCTGTTATCGATATATCGATAACTATGAAATTTTCTATATAAAATTTTTTGTTATCGATATATCGATATCTATTTTTTTTAGAAACGGTTCTATTAGCGAAATATCGATATCCATAGATTTTTTTCTAGAAAATTTTTAATTATCTATATTTCGATAACTATAGAATTTTCTATAAAAAAATGTTTGTTATTGATGTATCGATAACTATAGAATTTTCTATAGAACATTTTCTGTTATCGATATATTGTTGTCTATAGCATTTTCGATAGAAAATTTTCTATTAACGATTTAACGATAACAATCGAATTTTTATAGAAAATTTTCTGTTATCGATTTATCGATAACTATGGAATTTTCTATAGAAATTTTTCTGTTGTAAATAGACTCTGAGGTCCATACATCTGTTATCGATGTATCGATAACTATAAAGTTTTCATAGAAAATTTTCTGTTATCGGCAACTATTAAATTTTTTATTTAAAATTTTTTGATATCGATAACTATCGAATTTTCATTAGAAAATTTTCTGACATTGATATATCGATAACTATTGAATTTTCTAATAGAAATTTTTGTTATCGATAACTATAGGAAATTTTCTGTTATCGATATGTCGATAACTATAGAATTTTTTATATTAAATTTTTTGTTATCTAATATCGATAACTATGGAATTTTCTATAGAATATTTTCTGTTACCCATACAACGATAAGAATAAAATTTTCTTTAGAAAATTTTCTGTTATCGATATATTGATAACAAAAAAATTTTCTACAGAAAATTTTCTGTTAGCGATATATCTATAACTGTAGAATTTTCTATAAAAAATTTTCTGTTATCGATATTTCGATAACTATAAAGTTTTTATAGAAAATTTTCTATTAACTATTCTGTTATCAATCACTATAGAAAATTTTCTGTCATCGATATGTCGATAACTATAGAATTTTTTTTATTAAATTTTTTGTTATCGATATATCGATAATTATGGAATTTTCTATAGAATATTTTCTGTTATCCATTCAACGATAAGAATGAAATTTCTATAGAAAATTTTCTGTTATCGATATATTGATAAGAAAAAAAATTTCTACAGAAAATTTTCTGTAAGCGATACATCTATAACTGTAGAGTTTTCTCGAAATTTTATTGTTATCGATATTTCGATAACTATAAAATTTACGAAAGAAACTGTTCTTTTATCGATATATCGATAACTATAGAACTTTTAATAAAAAATTTCGATAACCATAAAACTTTTACTACAATTTTTTTTGCTATCGATATATCGATAACTACAGAATTTTCTATAAAAAAATTCTGTTATCGATAACTTTAGAATTTTCTACAGAAAATTTTATGTTATCGATATTTCGATAACTTTAGAATTTTCTACAGAAAATTTTATGTTATCGATATTTCGATAACTTTAGAATTTTCTGTACGATTTCTGTTATCGATATATCAATAACTATAGAATTTTCAATAGAAAATTTTCTGTTATCGATGTATCGACAACTAGAGCATTTTCAATAGAAAATAGTCTTCTAACGATAACTTTAGAATTTGGTATAGAAAACTTTTCTGTTATCGATTTTTGATAATTATAGAATTTTTTTTATAAAAATCGATAACTACAGAATCTTAAAATTTTTTTTCGAATCTCAATTTTTTTTTTCAAATTTTTAATTGATCTTCTTCTGCATATTTCCCACCTAGGAAACCTTCCTCCTTTATTATTCTTCCTTTCCAACAATCAAATCAAATTGTATTGGGTTCAGTGAATACGGTTATAATTTTTTTTTTGTTATTGTGATCTTTTTTTTATTCTGTGTGTGTTAATAAAATCAATTCAAAAATTATTATTTATATCCCGGGACCCTTAATTTAAATGTATTACGTTTGGTTTTTAAGTGACGATTCCATGTTTTCGATTTTGTTTAATATTGTTATTTTGCATTTCGTTTTTTCTTTAGTTTTCGAAGTAGCGCATATCGCGTAATATTTTGTATTTAGCACTATTTTTTTTGTCTGTCCATGTAGAGTAGTAGTATTTGTTTTTGGTCGGTGTATGTGAGCGAGTCTTTTTGTTTTTTAATCCAACTGTTTTTGGAATTTATTGCCAGTGTTGTTTGATTGGATTCTTTTTCGAAAAAAAAAAAATTAAATTCAAACAGTTCTTTTTGTTATTTATTCAATGGGAAAGTTCTTTTCATTTCGTATGTTTTTTTTTGTTAATTTTTTGATTTTATTGTTTATGCAAAACAGCTGGGGACACTCGGTTGGTAATTAAAGGAATAATCGAAATTTAAGTGTTGCCAATTAATTATAATTTTTGTGTGGCATGCTGCAAAGCCAGGGGAGTTCTTTTGTACAATCGATTTATATTTAATTGAACTTTTTTGTTTTTTGAAAGGAAATAACATTAAATAGACAATATTTAGGGGGTTGAGGTGTATTATTTTATAAAGATATAATTTTTACACAAACTTACGGATGGACAGACAAAGTATATACATTACTAGCTAACCATCCCGGTACTTCGTTACCGGTTGTATTGAATACCGGATAATATAAGATTCAGAATTACTCTACCGATTTCAAGAAAATTCCCCTACGTAGTCTTTATTTTAATTACTTGTGCTCGTTTAAGTCTTTTATAAAATAATATTTCAATCAATAATTTAAACAATAAAATTTGAATAATTTTCGAGCCCTTATATCGGGATTTTGGATTTTGAGTCAATAAATATTTCAGTGAATAATGAAATTGGAATAAAAATAAGTTTGAGTGAAAAAAGTTAAATACGAAAAATTAGAGCAAAAGGCATCATTCCATATTGTTCCTGCTCTATTCCACTTCGTTCCCCGTTCCAACATTTTAAATTTTAAAATATGTCCTTCTTTTGGGTGTTATTTTTGGGGCTTTTAGTTTAATAGATAGATATGTAAAAATAACCATTTGCCCACTTTTCCCTTTAAAATTAAATTTTCCAAAAACTGTTTTTTTGTGCTAGGTGATCCTTTATTTAAAATATCAAGTTTCTGAACCATTATTTCAAGAAATATAAGAATAACCAAAATTTACACTTTTTCATTATTATATGAACAAAAAATAAAAGGATTAAAAGTACACTTTCTTACCACCTTTAGGAACGGAATTTCCAAAAAGAACCTCTTCCAGCATTTTTTTTTTCTTCCCCGAAGGATCCTCTTTTGCATATTTCAATTTTGTAGGATTATTGTTTTAGCAAATATTAAAAGTACAAAAAGGATTTTACATTTTAAGTTTCTAGAACCATTACATCAAAATACCGAAAATACACTTTTTTAGCCATTTATAAAATGTACTTTTAATGAAAGGTACTTTTTAGAAAAGGTACTTTCTATAAAAGGTACTTTTTATAAAAGGTACTTTTTATAAAAAGTACTTTTTATAAAAGGTACTTTTTATAAAAGGTACTTTTTATAAAAAGTACTTTTTATAAAAGGTACTTTTTATAAAAAGTACTTTTTATAAAAGGTACTTTTTATAAAAGGTACTTTTTATAAAAAGTACTTTTTATAAAAAGTACCTTTTATAAAAATTATCTTTTATAAAAAAGTACCTTTTTATAAACTGTACACGTCCATTACCATTACGTCAAAAAATATCAAAGGTACCGAAAATACACTTTTTTTAGCCATTTATAAAAGGTACTTTTAATGAAAGGTATTTTTTATAAAAGGCACTTTTTATAAAAGGTACTTTTAATGAAAGGTACTTTTTATAAAAGGTACTTTTTATAAAAGGTACTTTTTATAAAAGGTACTTTTTATAAAAGGCACTTTTTATGAAAGGTACTTTTTATAAAAGGTACTTTTTATAAAAGGTACTTTTTATAAAAGGTACTTTTTATAAAAGGTACTTTTTATAAAAGGTACTTTTTATAAAAGGTACTTTTTATAAAAGGTACTTTTTATAAAAGGTACTTTTTATAAAAGGTATTTTTTATAAAAGGTACTTTTTAAAAAAGGTACTTTTTATAAAAGGTACTTTTTATAAAAGGTACTTTTTATAAAAGGTACTTTTATAAAAGGTCCTTTTTATAAAAGGTACTTTTTATAAAAGTTACTTTTTATAAAAGGTACTTTTTATAAAAGGTACTTTTTATAAAAGGTACTTTTTATAAAAGGTACTTTTTATAAAAGGTACTTTTTATAAAAGGTACTTTTTATAAAAGGTACTTTTTATAAAAGGTACTTTTTATAAAAGGTACTTTTTATAAAAGGTACTTTTTATAAAAGGTACTTTTATAAAAGTACCTTTCATATTGGCAAAAGTACCTTTTATATTGACATTGGCAAAAACCCCGACTTAGTGAATCTTTTTTCCCGGGAAGTGAACCTACACTGCAAATTTCAAGTTTCTAGTACCATTATTTAAGGAAATATAAAATGTACCAAAAGAACAGATTTTACCTTTTTTACCCCCTTAGAATCATAATTAGCAAAAGTCCAGCCTTATTGGATCTATTTTCGAGGATGTGAACATACAGTTCAAATTTCAAGTCTCTATGACCATTATTTCAGGAGATATAAAAAGTACCAAAAGTACAGTTTTTTACCCCTTTTACCCCCTTAGAATCAACACTGGCAAAAATTCAGCCTTAGAGGATCTTTATTCCAGGATGTTAAAATGTAGTCCAAATTTCAAGTCTCTATGAGTATTATTTCAGGAGATATCAAAAGTACTAAAAGTACAGTTTTTTACCCTTTTTACCCCTTTAGAATCAACATTGGCAAAAATCCAGCCTTAATGGATCTATATTCCGGGAGGTGAACCTACAGTCAAAATTTCAAGTCTCTAGCTTCAGCGGTTTGGGCTGGGCGTTGGTGAATGAGTATGTCAGTCAGTCAGTCAGTCAGTCAGTCAGTCAGTCAGTCAGTCAGTCACGTTGCTCTTTTATATATATAGAAGATTGATCATGGATCAATAACACAGTGCAACACCCAAAATCGGAATGGGATGAAACCAAAAGCAAACGAAAGTTGACATATTACATCACAAAACCCTTTAGGCTTTTTTCTAGTTCAGAGCTAGATTTTTTTTTACACGCATTTGAAGTTAGTGATCTTTTATTATAATTATAATAATAAATGCTTGAAACTGTATTAGGGCGTATGATCAACATTGAAATTTCCTTTAAATAACAATCATACGCAACGGTGTGCAGTGGTTTATTTTAATAATTTTGCTATTCAGTAAAAAGGTACTGGACCGATTGCAGCAAAATTCATACCAGTTATAGCTAAAGTAATTTTAAGCTTAAGTTGGGAAGCTGGACCCTACATGTCCAATAAGGGCATTACCAGGGGCCCTTAAAGTAGGACATATTTAGTACACCAAAACTTTAAATGCTTTAAAATCACCAACTTTAAATGTGCGTAAAAAAAAATCTAGCTCTGACCTAAAAAAAGCCCGTGAGGGTTTTGTTATGGAAAACGTCAGCTTTCATTTCCTTTTGGTTTCATCCCATTCCGATTCCGAAAGTTCGATTTTGTATCACTGTGTAATGTATATACTTTGTGGGGTCCTAGTCTGATATTACCGACATGAGTATGCCTCCATACCGTGTTTTTTATTATTTAATTATAACTTGCTTTATAGACTCTTTGCTATTTGTATACTAGGGTGGAGCAAATTTTCCTTTTTTTCAATTTCAAAATCGTCGGGTCAGAATAGTTTTTGGATTCCTATTCGTCTTTCAAATCGGAAAGTTCCAAAAAAAAGTAAAAAAAAAAAAAAATTAATTTTTTTTACTATAAAATATAAGGTAATATTTGGACATAAGTGAAAAGCGTTTTTATGATAAAAAAATATATTTTTTTGGTCCTTACAAAATTTACAAAATTTTTACAGACCAAAAAAATTTTTTTTTTGACAATAGAAACACTTTTCCAGTAATGTCCAAATATTACAAAAAATTTTAAGCTAAAGAAAAATCAAATACATTTTTTTTTTACTTTGTTTTCAACATTCCATTTTTCATGTCAAAAAAAGAACCCAAAGACATTGCCCGATGCTTTTAAAATTTGAAAAACTTGGAAACATTGCTCCACCCTAGTGTATACCCATATAAATATTATATGTGTGTTTAATAAATCTATATATATAAAAGAGTGTGGTGACTGACTGACTTACTGACTGACTGATTGGCAATAATCATCGCCCAGCCCAAACCGCTAAAGCTAGAGACTTGAAATTTGGAATGTAGGTTCGGCTCCCGCCAAAACCACCCACTAAGAAGCGATTTTTTGAAATTCCGATTATAAGGGGGCCAAAAGGGGGAAAATAGGGCCCTTTGGGGGATTTTGTATCTTTGGAAATAATAGTCCTAGAAACTTGAATTTGGACTCTAGGATCCTCTCGCGAAAATAAAATTTCGAAAAAAATATTTTTGGAAAATTCCGCCTTTAAAGGGGGAAAAAGGGGAAAGTAGGGCAAATTGGTACATTTTTTATATTCTAAAAAAATGGTCATAGAAACTTGAAATTTAAACTCTAGGAGCCTCTCGCGGAAATAACAATTTGGAAAAAGTAATATTTTGAAAATTCGGTTTCTAAGGTGGGGGGGAGGGGGAAAATAGGGCAAGTTGGTACATTTTGTATCTTCTGAACTAATGGTCCTACAATCTTGAAATTTTGAATATAGGATACTCTAGCGGAAATAACATTTTGAAAAAAGTACTTTTTTGAAAATTCCGGTTTTAAGGGGGACAAAAAGGGGGAAAATAGGGCAATTTGGTGAATTTTGAACTAATGGTCCTAGAAACTAGATATTTGGAATATAGTATTTTTTTTCAATCAAAAATTTTTTTCACTCAAAATTTTTTTTTTCACTCAAATTTTTTTTTTTACAAATTTTTTTTCTCTCAAAATTTTTTTTCACTCAAATTTTTTTTTTACAATTTTTTTTTACTCAAAATTTTTTCACTCAATTGTATTTTATTCTTCAGTTTTTTTACTCAATTTTTTTTAAAAGGTGTTTTCACCCAAATTTTTTTTAATTAATTTTTTTTACTCAAAATTTTTTTCGCTTTATTTTTTGGCTAAAATTTTTTACTCAATTTCTTTTTCTCATTTATTTTTTTATTATTGGGAATTTATTGATTTAATCACTTAAATTAAAGGGGAAATAGGACAATTTTGAACATTTCAATCTACTGAACTAATGGTCCCAGTAACCTAAAATTTGGACTATAGAATCCTCACGCGGAAATAATACTCTAAGGGGAAAAGTGCAATTTGGTACATGTTCTATCTTTTGACCTAATGGTCCTAGAAACTTAAAGTTTGGACTATAACATCCTCTAACGGAAAAAACATTCTGAAACAAAGTTTTTTTTTTTAATTCTGATTCTAGGGGGTTGAAAGGCGGAAAGTAGTATAATTTGGTACATTTTGTATCTTCTGAACTAATGGTCCTAGAAACTTAAAAATTTGGACTATATGATCCGCTCGCGGAAATAATGTTCTGAAGAAAGTATTTTTTGAAAATTTTTCATTCAAATTTGGGGTAAATAGAACGACTTTGAACATTTTCTATATTCTGAACTAATGGTCCCAGAAACCTGAAATTTGGACTATAGGATCCTCTCGCGGAAATAATATTCTGAAGAAAGTACTTTTTTAAATAGGCACTTCTAAGAAGGGGAAAATGGGGAAAATTGGGCAATTTGGTACATTTTCTTTTTTCTGACCTAATGGTCCTAGAATCTTAAAGTTTGGACTATAAGATCCTCTCGCGGAAAAAACATTCCGAAACAACGTTAATTTTTTCAATTCCGCTTCTAGGGTGGTAAAAAGGGGGATAATAGGACAATTTGGTACACTTAGTATGTTCTGAACTAATTTTCCCAGAAACATAAAATTTTTGACTATGGGATCCTCTCGCGGAAATAACATTGTGAAGAAAGTTATATGTTGAAAATTTCGCTTCTAAGCGGGAAAAAGGGGAAAGTAGGGTAATTTTGTGCATGCTAAATTAATGGTCGTAGATCCTTGAAATTTGGACTGTACGATCCTCTCGCGGAAACAACTTTCTGAAAGAAGTACTTTTTGAAAACTCCGGTTTTAAGGGGAACAAGGGGAAAGTAGTGTAATTTTGTATCTGCTGAACAAATAGTCCTAGATACTTGAAAATTGGACTGCACGATCCTCTCGCGAAAATAACATTCTGAAAAAAGTACTTTTTTGAAAATTCCGCTTTAAAGGAGGAAAAAGGGGAAGGTAGGGCAATTTTGTATCTGCTGAAAATATGGTCCTATATACTTGAAATTTGGAGTGAACGATCCTCTCGCGGAAATAACATTCTAAAGGAAGTACTTTTTCAAAATTCTGGGAGAAAATGGGGAAAGTAGTGCAATTTTGAATCTGCTGAGCTAATGGTTCTTACACTCAAAAAAAAAATCTTGTAAAGTTACCAATAAATCTCGTGATTTTACGAGGCTATTCTCGTAAAATATGACGTAGGTAAAATTCTCGTAAAATTACGAGGATTTCCTCGTAATTTTGAATGCACCAAAAATTGGTAAAATAACCAATTTTATTGGTAAAATTATTGTTTTAAAACCGGAAAAATAAAAAAAAAATGGTAAACTTACAAGAAAAAATGGTAAATATGTTTAAAAAAATGGTAAATTTACAAACCAAAATGGTAAATTTACAAAAAAAAAATTTTTGTTATCACCATAAATCCTCGTAATAAAATCATTAAATTAATCCTCGTAATAAATTTTTCAAAATTTTGTCAACTTTTTTTTTTAAATATTTTTCAATAAAAAAAAATAAAAAATACAAAAAAAAAGTTTTTTTGTTAAACAACATAAATCGTCGTATAACATAATTTTTGTAAAATAAAGTTTTTTTTTGTAATTCAACTAGAATCCTCGTAATAAAAACTTCGTTGTAAAATTACACTTTTTTTTTGTAAAATAACCTTTTAAAATGGTAGAATACAATTACGAAAATAAACTTGTAAAATTACCAATAAAACTGTAGTTCTCGTTTGAGCAAAGTACAAGATTTTTTGTTAAAAAACAAGGAAAATTGTTAAATATTGGTAGAACGGGATTACAAGGCATTTTACCAGGCGTTTTACCAGTTTATTTTTTTGAGTGTAATACTTGAAATTTGAACTGTACGATCGTTTCGCGAAAATAACATTCTTAAAGAAGAACTTTTTCAAAAATTCCGCTTCTAAGGGGAAAAAGGGGGAAAGTAAGGCAATTTTGTATCTGCTGAACTAATGGCCCTAGATACTTGAAATTTGAACTGTATCTGCTGAAATAATGGTCCTATATACTTAAGATTTGGACTGTACGATCCTCGCGCGGAAATAAAATTCTCATGGAAGTACTTTTTTGAAAACCCTAATTTTAAGGGGGGGGGGGGGGGGGGGGGGCAAAGGAGAAGGTAGGACAATTTTGTATCTGCTGAACTAATGGTCCTCGATACTTAAAATTTAACTGTACGATCCTCTCGCGGATATAACATTCTAAAAGAAGTACTTTTTTTGAAAATTCTGTTTCTACGGGGGAAAAGGGAGAAAGTAGGGCAATTTTAAATCTGCTGAACTAATAGTCCTACATACTAGAAGTTTGGCATGCACGATCCTCTCGTGGAAAGAACATTCTAGAAGAAGTACTTTTTTGAAAATTCTAAGGGGGGAAAAGGTGGAAAGTAGGGCAATTCTTTATCTGCTGAACTAATGATCCTAGATACTTAAAATTTGGACTGTACGATCCTCTCGCGGAAATAACATTATGAAAGAAAAGTACTTTTTGAAAATTCCGCTTCTAAGGGGAAAAAGGGGGGAAAGTAGGGCAATTTTGTATCTGCTGAAATAATGGTCCTAGATACTTAAATTTTGAACTGTACGATCTTCTCGCGGAAATAACATTCTAAAGGAAACACTTTTTTTGAAAATTCCACTTCTACTGGGCGAAGTAGGGTAATTTTGTATCTGCTGAACTAATGGTCTTAAAGACTTGAAATTTGAACTGTGAGATCCTCTTGCGAAAATAACATTCTAAAATAAGTACTTTTTGTGGAAAGTTCCGCTTCTAAGGGGGAAAAGGCGGAAAGTAGGGCAATTTTGTATCTGATGAATTAATGGTCCTAGATACTTTAAATTTGGACTGAACGATCCTTTCGCGGAAATAACATTCTAAAGTAAGTACTTTTATGAAAATTCTGCTTCTAATGGGGAAAAAGGGAGAAAGTAGAGATACTTGAAATTGGTACTTTACGATCCACTCGCGGAAATTACATTCTGGGAAAATAAATTTTTGAATTTTCGCTTCAATTTGGTTCCTTATGCAGCAATGTTCCTTGAAACTTAAAGTTTGAACTATGAGACCCTTTCGCGAAAATAAAATGTTTTGCTACTTTAAATTTACTCAAAATATAATATTTTAAAGGTCGAAACTAACAATTTTTATGTTTAATTAAAAGTTAATAAGAATTTGAAGTAATAAAATTGTTTTTTTTACAGCTAATCGGTAACGAAGTACCGGGCGAGTTAGCTAGTATTCTATAAATGACATTAATTAATTAAGCCGGACTATAAATTATTTACTAAATGCAACAATTAAGATTTAATAATAAAATAAACAAAACGGATTTTTATATAAAATCCGTTTTATTTTTTATTTTTAGTATCATACAAAGCTGTCAAATTATATTACTTTTATCAAGCTACTGAAACAACCGATCATGCTACAATATAAAAACACACGACATGATTTCGAATAATTTCAAATGACAAGAATTATGTGATTTTTATTAGATTCTTGTGAAACTATAAAAACTAACAATAAAACAAATGATCTAAATTGACAAATTATGTTTGTGGAGAGAAGAAAACAAATCAAATGACTAAATACTATCTAAAAAATAATAAAAAAATTACTTGAAAAGTTGTAAAACGAGCCGGGCTAACTGACTGGTTTTAAAAATACTCTTGAATTAAAGTTGGTTTAGATTTAAAATATCGAACAAAAAAAATCGTTAAATTTTATTTCTTAAATATCGTTTTTAATTTATAAAGTGTTAATAACGAACAATTAAATATTATAATTATAATATTTTTAAAATTAACATTTAAACCGAAACAAAATCTGAGATCAATAAAAAATTTCCAAAAATAACTTTAGATCTCATCATCATTATAATTATTTCACAGTGGGACTAAAGAAAATGTTTTGAAATGCTTTTTAGATTGTAATTCAGAGATATTTTTCTATTTTCAAGTTTTTAGTAATTTTTTGGAGTAGAAAAACCCATAGATTCTAAAACATTTTTCGAATACAAAAATTCTGAGACAAAAATTCCAAAACTATTTTTGAGAAAAAAAAAATCTTAACAAAAACAAAAAAAAAAAATTAAGAAAACAAATATAGTGGAAATAAGGGTTTGCAATGCGGTTTTAATCTTAACCGTAACCGTAACCGCGGTTAACCGCACTATTTAACCGTTACCGAAACCGCATAAAAAGTCCTGCGGTTACGGTTAATTTAATTAACATTAGATTTAAAGGGTTTTCTTAGTAAAAACAATGGAAAAAGGAACAAAAAATAATAAAAAATTACATAAAGTGATTCAGAATATGAAACTTTTTCCGTTTCAAAAAATTTTTAGAGTCTTAATATTTTTCTGTAGAATAAATGTCCTAAATTATAAAACAGTTTCTAATGAAAATGTGCCTCAGAGTCTGAGACTTTTTCTTTAAAAATATGCCCAGAGTAGGAATAATTTTCTAGTAAAAAATGTCTCAGAGTCTGAATCTTTTTCTATAGAAAAAATACCCACAATCTGAAACATTTTTTATAAAAAATATATTCAGAATCTCAGACTTTTTCTATAAAAAGAATATTTCAGAATCTGAGAACAAATTTATGTTTTTCTGCAGAAACAATTCTAAGAATTTGAGACTTTTGCTGTAAAAAAAGTTCTCAGTCACTAAACATTTTTCTAAAGAATAATGCTATTTAAATTCAAATCCCTAGAATCCAATATTCATTTTTAAGAAAAAAATATGGCTATAAATCTGAGACATTTTTGAAGCATTTGAAAAAATTTGAAAAAATGCCTCAGAATCTATGCCTTTTTTTACAGAAAAAATGTCTCAGAAGTTGATACTTTTTAAATTAAAAAAAAACACTTTAACTTTTATTGTTTTTAATTAATCTTTTTTGTTTTTTTTTTAATAGGGATGGAAAACTTTTTTTCTAACTTTCTCCAACCCAAACCCAAAAGCTATATTCTCCATAGTCTACATTTTACATAAAATCAGTAATGTACTTCTGCTGTACATTTTTATTAGTCAAAAAACTGATTCAATTTAAATTATTTTAAAAGATTGCGGTTAACGGTTGAAAACCGTAACCGCGGTAAAGGACAACTGCGGTTACTTGCAAACCCTAGTGGAAATAATATCGCTCATTTACTTGTATAGTGTCATAACTCAAAATATGTCATTTTTCGTAAACCATACAGAATTATTTGTTATATCCTGCTTTATATTGTGTTAAAAGTTCGTATTAATATCTTCTAAACTTACCGTTTGAGAAGAGAACACGTCATTATAACATTTTCTTTATACGGGCCTTTTGCAAGTAAAACAAGTTTCAATTGTAAACTTTAAACAGGTTTTCTGTAAAATCAAACATTTTGCTGTATGACACTATACAAGTAAATGAGCGATATATTTAAAAAAATAAGTTAGAGTTAGAAACAACATTTTAGGGGGAGTTGTAAATATTGAGCAAAAACAAATTTGAGTGAAAAAACTTGACCAACAAGTTTTAAGCAAATCAAAATTTCTTTTAATTTCGTTCCCTGCTCCTTTCTTTTTTTTATTCCTTTCAGCAGAACGCGTGTTGAAGAAGTAAAAATGTTTCTACACTCAAAAAATTATATCATTAACTCTTTGTAGTTTATTTAAAAAGCTTTACGTTGTGTCGTTTTCAAAAGAAAAAACATTTGTTCAATGTTCAGTTTTTTTAAATGCCTATTTCTGTTCTTTGTTTCAAAAATAACAACATAAAAAATAAAAACTTTCATTAACATTCAATTTTTAAAGTCATTAATTTTTGTTCTGTAAGTAAAAATAAGTGATTCTTCTTCAATTTTTAATCATTCGTGTATGTTATTTTTTTTTTTAATTGTTGGCACTTTTTAAAGATAATTCATTTATTTTTATGTACTTGTATGGGTTATTTTTTTGTAGAAAAAAAATTCAAAAAATTATTTATAGAAATATTAAAACATGTTTGTATCAAGTGACTTTGGCACGATGGGTAGAGTGCCTGGCCAGAATGTAGATGATTGCGGGATCGATTCCCCAAAAAATTTATAAAAAATTTGTTTATCATTAATTTTTAATGTTTTCGTAGGTAATTTTTTTTTTGAATTTGTTGGTAAAAATAACATAACAATTATTAATTTTTAATGTTTTCGTAGGTTATTTTTTTGAATTTTTTGGTAAAAAAATGAAAGTGACGTTATTTTTTAATGTTCAATGTTATTTATTTTAGAAAATTTCATTAACAGTAAAAAAATAAGTGTTGATGTTTGTTAAAACAAATGAATAATTTCTGGGATGGTTTTAAAATGTTTTATCACTTGTTTTTCATTTGTTTTTGCCTACACAATATTTTGAGTGTAAATTATTATTAAAGTTTTACGTTGTGTCGTTTTTAAAAGAAAAACCATTTGTTTTATGTTCAGTTTTTTTAAATGAATACTTATGTTGTTTGTTTACAAAATAACCACATAAAAAATTAAGATTTTCATTAGCATTCAATTTTTAAAGTCATTTATTTATTTTATTTTTAATGATTTGTGTACGTTATTTTTTGGTTTTAAATTGTTGGCATTTTTTAAAGATAAATCATTTATTTTTACCTACTTAAGTGGGTTTTCTTTGTAGAAAAAAATTCCAAAAAGCATGTTTGTATCAAGTGACTTTGGCACGATGGATAGAGTGTCTGGCCAGAATGTAGTTGATTGCGGGATCGATTTCCCAAAATGTTATTAAAATTTTTTTAAAAATAATTTAATAGAAAAATTTTTTAAAAATAATTTAATTGAAAAATTGTAAAAATAACGTAAGAAATCATTAATTTTTAATGTTTTCGTATGTAATTTTTTTTTTCAATTTGTTAGTAAAAATAACACAACAATCATTAATTTTAAAAGTTTTCGTAGGTTATTTTTTTTTTTCGAATTTGTTGGTGAACAAAAATTAAAGTTAAGTTGTTTTTTAATGTTCAATGTTATTTATTTTAGAAAATTTTATTTACAGTAATAAATAAGTGTTGATGTTTGTTAAAACAAATGAATAATTACTGGGATGGTTTTTAAATGTTTTATCGCTTTTAAATATGTTTTTCATTTCTTTTTGCCTACAAAATATTTTGAGTGTATGTTTAAATTTTTAGCCAAATCGGACAAAATTAACCCGTGCATTTGGGGGGATTAAAGTTTTGCCCCAAAACAAAATTTTTCCATACAAACCATTCTATTTTTTTATTTTTTTTTTGATTGTTTATTATTTTGCTTGATTAGCCTATAAACGACTAAAAATTCTATTTTGGTAGGATAAACCCTTTCACATCAATATTGAGATGGAAAAAAATTGAGGGCAATCGGACAATTTTAATCCTTGCCCCTGAGGGTTAAAGTTTTTATACAAATCAAAATTAATTAATTTTTTTGTCATATTTTAGATAAAGGAATAATATTTTTTGCGGATATGTATTATTAAAAGCAACATCTTAGCTAAAATCCCTTCAAGTCAAAACTAGGTTAGGTTAGCGGTGCCAGATGGGCACTCCGCATAGACCATTTGGTCCATAGCGATACCACAAAACTTTTCCCGCTTATCGATGTAAACTAAATACATTGACCTTCATTGCTAATTGTTTCAAGCTCTTCAGGTCTATCCTCGTAATTTCCCCCACAGTCTCGAACTGTGAACTTCCTATAATTGATAGTCGAGTTCGTGCCAAAGCCGGGCAGTGACACAGGATGTGTTCAATGGTCTCTTCGACGTCTGGTGTCTCGCACCTTTTACAGTTTGCGTCCGTAATAAGATTCGTGTTCTTGGCATGTTTTCCGACAAGACAGTGTCCCGTTATTAAACCTGTCAACATACCACATTCTATTCTCGTAAGTGTAAGTAAGAATTTATTATTATTATTATTATTAAGACATGTTCATTAATTACAATTCATTAACAAATTTTAATTAGAACTTAGTCTATTTACAAATGTTTTTTACATATATCTTCCAGTCTTCCCTCTCCCTAGCTATGTATCGCAACTGGTTGTAGGATTTATTTGTTTCCTTGGCCACTGTATTTCTCCAAGATGTTTTCGGTCGGCCGACGCTTCGATACCCCTGTGGGTTCCACTCAAGTGCTGCATGTGGGACCTCGGATCTTTCTTTCCTTAGTGTGTGTCCCAACCAGGGCTGCCATATTTGCCGATTTATCGGCATTTTGCCGATTTTTTGCCTCAAAATGATCAAAGTGCCGATTTGCCGATTTTTGGTCCAAAAATGCCGATTTTTTTATCAACTCAAAAAACACTGTCGCTTCTTATACTTTTTTTAATTTCCTGCTATAAATTGGGTAAATTTACAAAAATGCACAGTTCTACCTAAATTTATTGGAAATCTACACAATTTCTAGTAGTATATTATTTGAATTTGTAGCAATTTACCCAATTTATAGTAGAAAACTTGACTAATTTTTTTAGAGAGTATGATAGTAGTCTAACACGACGGGACCACATTTATTGAAGGACCCAAGTGAGCTGTCCAAAAGGCGGCTGCCTACCTGATAGTAGTAGTATAATAGACTATACTATATACTCAAAATAATTAATCTGTTAAACACTCTTGCTGTGTTTTTCAATAAGTGGATTTATTTTCAGATTAATCTTATTTTGTTTAAAAAAAATATTTGACCATACGAAAACAAATTTGGAATATTTTTTCCGTAATCTACGATAAATTTGCAATTATAATCCGAAAAAATAATAAAAAAAAATTGGAAAATGAAAAAAGTTATAAATAAATCAAAATTAATCCAAAATGGATTTATTAAATCCTGAAATTTAGTTGGATTAATTTTGATTTATTTATAACTTTTTCCATTTTCTAGATTTTTTTATTATTTTTTCGGATTTTAAAAGCTAATTTATCGTAGATTACGGAAAAAAATATTTCAAATTTGTTTTGGCAATGTTAAAATATTTATTTTGAACTAAATAAGATTAATCCGAAAATAAATCCACTTATTGAAAAACACAGCATCTGTAAAATTACTCTAATCTCAATTCGACAGATATTTGACAAAGTTATCTGTCGAAATACAGGTTTAAAAAAAAATACTTCGTATTTCTTGTGACCGAAAAACAAAATTTGGAGTTACTCGTTAAAAACTCGTAATTTTCACAAAAATAAAAAAGTAAATTTACAATTTGGAAGCATCAAAGCGGGAAAATGTAACAAAATTTCAATTTTAATAAATTAAATTTTTTAATTTTAAATAATGTTTTTGAAGCGAGAAGTTTTACTCAATAATGGATTTAACTAAAACTTTGTAAATTTACAGAGTTTTTTTTGTAAAATTTTGAACTCATAAAATACATTCCAATAAAATTTTATAAATTTACAGATTTGTTTTGGTAAAATTCTTTTCGGTTATATCAATATTTTACAGATAATTCTGTAAATTTACAGTTTGTTTTTATCGAAGTCATTTTACAGAGTTTTCTTCGTAAAATAACAAAAAATCTTGCTGGTTGGAAATCTATGGTATTTTCTGCTGGTTCAGCAATGTATCTCTGCAATTTAACAGAGTGATTATTTTGAGTTTATATATTCGTGGCCCTAAATCGATTTTAAGTCAACCTATCGATATCCGTCCGACTGTCTGTAGAAAACACATTTTTTCGCTTAGCGTTGGGGTAAAAAAATTTGCTTGTGGGTCTCGTTTTTATCGTACAAAACTGACAAATCCGAAAAAAGTGAAAAAAAAATATTTTTGATTTTTTTGCAGAAAATATAAGTTTATATTAGGGCATTACTGAAAAATCATTTTTATGATAATCGAAATATTTGTTTGGTCTGTAAAAATTTTTATTTTTTATTTTTTTTTGCGACAAAAATATTTAAAAATTTTGTAGGGCCCAAAAATGGTTATTTCTGATTGATTTTTATGTTACTTAATAGATTATATACATTTATTAATGCTGAATTGTTCTCTTTTGTTATTTTTTTATCAATAAAAATGTAATTTATTGTATTTAAAATTGTAATTTTTCATTTGCCGATTTTTTGCCGATTTTTTTAAATTGAAGTGCCGATAATGCCGATTTTTTTTTGAAAATATGCCGATTTTTCATCGAAATCATCTGGCACCCCTGGTCCCAACCATCCATATTTACGTTTCTTTATTTCGCTTTCAATCTTTATTTGATTAGTTCTTAGTAGCAGATTTTCGTTAGTTATTATTTGAGGCCACCATATTCTTAAAATATTGCGAAGACATCTATTGATGAATGTCTGTAATTTCTGAGATATATCTTTTGTGAGAAACCATGTTTCACATCCATATAACAGGATGGATTTTACGCAGGCGTCAAAAATTCTTATCTTCGTTGCTGTGTTAATTGTGTTTGACCTCCATACTTTAAACAGCATTGCGAACCTGCCTTTAGCTTTCTTTAGTCGGCTTTCTACGTCAAGTATTGTTCCCCCATTAGTGCTTATAATGCTGCCGAGATACTCAAAACTGGTTACTTCACTGATCTCCTGCTGATTGACTGCGAACTGGGATGTGTTTACCGCATTAATTCTCATAGTTTTAGTTTTGTTAATATTGGCTTTAAGTCCTACTTTATTTGATTCCTCCGTAAGGGATGTTAAAAGAGATTGCACAGAAAAAAATATGGGGAAAAACAATTTGAGTAATCACTTGTTTAAATTTAAAAAAAGTTTTGAGTAATTTTTTAATTGACGCAATTAATAATTTACTCAAAAATTTAAAAACAAATTGAGTAAATAATTTAATAAGATTTTAATAGCTTTTTTAATTTTTTTTTTTTGGAATTTTCTTAGTTTTTTTAATTCTCGTTTAGTTTATAGTTTTTTGTATATATACATGAAAGTTTGTTATCATATTTATAAAATTTTTTTATGTCTTTAAGACAAAAATATATTTGGTAAAGTTTGAAAAAACATGTTTTTTTTTTGTAAAAAAATATGAAATTTTTTTAAACTTTGTTTTTTTTAAAGTAGAAACAGAATAAGCCCGGCACGACTTTTTCCATACGGTTTGGCAGATTAAACCGGTGGCCGGCGCCGATGTGAAATAAAACTTGTTCTGTTTTTAAAAGGTGGTGATTCTTGTTCTGTTCCTGCACTTAATAGTGTCAATTAAAAATTTATTCAAATTTTTTTGGCAAACATTTAATAAATTTTTATTAAAAATTTACTCAATACTATTAAATCGTTTACTGGTGGAAAATTGAGTAATTTTTTACTCAATAGTAATAAAAATTTACTCAATTTTTTTTTTATTTCTTTCTGTGTGCATTTCTGAGTTTTTGTTGGACAGAAGGACTACATCGTCGGCATACTCTAGATGCGCTAATTTGCCTAAAGGCCTCTACAGACGATTCAATATTATGTACAATCTGCATGTATTTTTTTCAGTTCAATATTTTACACAGTATTTTTATGTATGCCAATCATGGGTAAACGTCAAAAATATTGTGCATAATATTGCGTCGTCTGTAGGTACCTTAAGAATGTTTATTAACTTTTGAGGAATACCCCTTGCATCTAGCGCCGTCCAAATAAATTCTCTCTTCAGAGCATCAAAGGCTTTTTCGTAATCAACAAAGGTCAAGTACATAGTTGCATTAAATTCTGCTGCCTGTTCAATTAAGATTCGAACCGTATTGATTTGGTCTATGCATGACCTACCAGGACGAAAGCCCGCTTGGGTGTTTCGGATGTTTTTATCTAGAGCTTCTGCTATTCTGTCTAGTATGATTTGGTTAAATATTTTAAAAACTGCCGGCAATAACGAGATACCACGCCAGTTACTGCAAATCTTCTTATCACCTTTTTTCGGGATTTTAATAATTATGGCCTCTTTCCAGTCGGAAGGAAAATCTTCAGTAGTCCAGACTAGTTCGTAGATTGGGCGCAAGATTTCTGCCATTGCAATGGGATTAGCTTTGAAACATTCTATTGGTAAATTATCGTTACCCGCCGCTTTTCCGCATTTCATATTTCTAATTGCTGCACAGATTTCGCTTACAGTAGGGGGGTTGGTGTTTATATTTCCGTTAGGGTTTAAACGTCTTCGTATTGTAAAACTGTCCGATTCATTGTGCATTAGTAAGTAAGTAAGAATTTAGTTCTTCCTAAATCATAGAGTGGCCATAAAATTCTGCTTATACGACTTGTCCCTAGTTCCTTCCATCTTCGAGTTGCCTTGACGACAGTAAGGGCATTTCGTTTTAGTTTGTAATGTTGGAGTGGCGGTGAAAGCATTATGGTGGTACATATGCCATCTATCTGCTCCAAGTCAAAACTAAAAAAAACTTAAAAAAAATCTTAACTCGGAGAAATCTCTAATGAAGTTACGATTTCCCGATTTTTTATTACTTTAAAGTTCCATAATTCGCGAAAAAAATTTTTTTGCAATATTTTATCTATTTTCCCAAATAGATAAAACCAACAAAAAACGCTTGATTAGCAATAAGATAAATATGTGATTTTTTGGGGTTTTTACTTTAATTTAGGAGTCATTTTATGGAGTCATTTTGACACCCAATAGAAATGGAGTCATTTTGACACCCAATAAAAACTTTTTGGGCCCCTTTCAGCTCAAACAAAAAATGAAAGTTAAAATCGATACGGCCTAACGTGAACCTATCGTATGGATTTTTTATATATTGTTACTCATTTGTTTCGCTTTCCAAGGTACACCTTTGACTCTATTTTACCTCTGTGAAATTGGATCTTCCAAAAAGTACGTTTTTCTGTTTCCATTATTTTAGGAAATAGAAAAGGTACCAAATTACACTTTTTATTCCTTACGTACGAAAGAAAAATTTTCAGATTCTTATATAGTTTTTTTTTTTTTTAATATGAAAATTAGTCCCACTGTACCATAACATCTTAAAACATCAATGTATGAAATGAATTTAATTTTATATACAATACGAATGAATAACCAGAATTTAATGTAAATCAAAGCAAAAAATTTCATTCTTTTCAAATTGGTTTTTGTATTAATTTAGTGACTATTGTCTGATTCTTTTTGAACTTTACAACCGAATAATATTATTACTACCAGCATCAAGTTCATTACTAAAACCATACTTTTTTATTATTTCGTCCAGTCCAGTTCAAGATACAAAAATAAAAGTAACGTGATGACAACATGTTGCTTTTCGAATTTAGTTTATTTAAAAAAACCAAAACCACACAGTGATGATGATAATGAGAATGGGTGCTTATAATTTCGATGAAGAAAATATCGAAATAATACCGCCACTATCAGGCTACTGAAGATAATACTTGCCATAAAACTAATAATCGTAACGATTATTAGGATCGTAAAAGCAACAAGACAGACAGCTAGCACAGGTCTAGAAAAATTTGTATATAAAATCTAAATACCACAAAAATTGTCCACAAAATTGTTTTTTTTTTAAATTGAAATCAAATTTTAAAATATAAAATGCAACATATCAATAAATATTAAAAACATAAATATAATTGAAATTCAAAACACTTCTTCTATCAGTATTCAAATATGAACAGACACACAATGCAATGCCATGTATTGATTTGAATATGAATCACAAAAAATTTGAAACTATTTTAAATTTATTCCTTTTTTTTTTTTTTGTTTTTCTTTAAATTTACGTTATTGTTGAAAAATCTAATTTTCTTATGATTGAAATGAACCACTCGAATAAATATGATTTGAAAGACCCCATATGCATTTAAATGATAATTTTTTCTTTGTTTTTTTTTGTTAAATTTGAATTTTTGATTCTTTATAAATTATGATGAGATACCCCCTCTATCTTTGGTCTTTTTTAAAAAGTTTTTCGTTTCAATGAAATTGTGATTAAACGTTTGATCTTTTCTTGTTAATATTTCTATCTGTTTTTTGTTTTTATTTCATATCATATTTAAAATAAAGAAAATTTAAGACCTTGTATATGATTATTTTAATGGCCATTTCAAATATATCATGTGATAAACACTTAAAAATATTTTTTGGGATTTGAAATAATTTGTTGGTAAAGTGATAAGAGCATTTCTTTAGATAGTTTAAGGAAATTTATGTAAATTTATTTAAGTGCTAACACTAGCTATTAGGTCAAATTTTAAAATAACTGTTAGAAAAACTGTAATTTTGTTAAAAAAAATAAGAGCTTTGAAAACTTTCCACTAAAAATATTTCAGAACCTAAGAATTACACTGTGCTACAAAAAACACAAAATCGAATATACTTTTAAAATGAGGTAGTTTAGGTTGTAGGTCTCGTCGAAAGGATCACAAAAATGTCCATTAAACTTGCCAGACACCCTCAAATTTTAAAGTTATTGTAAAAAACGTTTTTTTGGGACTTTTCTAACTAAACCACGGTAACTTAAACATTTTTCAACCGATTTTCGATTTTTCAACTGTTTTGGATAGAAGAAAGATAGGGTTTTTCATGTGTGTGAATTGGTCTACACCAGAGCCCCCCGTTTCCCGGGTAGACGAGTACCCGAGATACCCGGGTTGAGCTACCCGGGTAGTTGAAATTAACTTTTTTTACGTTTAAAACCGTGTAAAATCTAAACTATTATTAGAAAGTATAGCAAAGTTATATAAATTTGAATGGCGAGATTGCAAGGAATAACCTCACAAAATTTTGTGTAAATCTAACTACAACTGTGGCTTCGGCACACAACTACCCGTCTCGGCTCGTCCATTTTCCATACAAATATGTGAAAAAGTGTACAATTTTCAAGTTTAAAGTCATTTTATGAAAAAATTTTTAAAAAGACTTGGTAAAAAAATTACATGGCTGTAATCAGCTTATAATTGTTCTCACTTGCTTAAAATTTCAGAACAATCCGATGAAAATTGTGTCCTGGCTAAACAACTACCCGTCTCGGCTCGTCCACTTTCCATACAAATGTGTGAAAAAGTGAACAATTTTCAAGTTTCAAGTTATTTTATGAAAAATTTTTCAAAGAGACTTGTTAAAAAAATTACATGGCTGGAATGGGTATACAGTAGTGATTATCTGTTTAAAATTTGAAAAGAATCCGATGAAAATTGTGGCCTGGCCAAACTACTACCCGACTACCCGTCTAGGCTAGTCTATTAAAAAAAAATAAAAAATAAAAAAATCCAAAAAAAAAAAATATTTTTTTTTTACTAATTAGTATTGACCATATTCAAGGACACCAAATTTCAAATTTTAGTGTAATCCGATGAATTTTGTGGCATTGGCGAACTACTACCCGTCCCAGCTCGTTCAATTTCCATACAAATGTGTGAAAAAGTGTACAATTTTCAAGTTTGATGTCATTTTATGACAAAAATTTCGAAGAGACTTGTTAAAAAAATTACATGGCTGGAATCGGCTTATAATTGTTATTACTTGTTTCAAATTTCAAAAGAATCCGACAAAAATTGTGGCCTGGCCATACTACTACCCGTCCCGGCTCGTCCACTTTCCATACAAATGTGTGAAAAAGTGTACAATTTTCAAGTTTGATGTCATTTTATGATAAAAATTTCGAAGAGACTTGTTAAAAAATATTACATGGCTGGAATCGGCTTATAATTGTAATTACTTGTTTAAAATTTCACAAGAATCCGATGAAAATTGTGGCCTCGCCATACTACTACCCGTCCCGGCTCGTCCACTTTCCATACAAATGTGTGAGAAAGTGTACAATTTTCAAGTTTGATGTCATTTTATGACAAAAATTTCAAAGAGACTTGTTAAAAAAATTACATGGATGGAATCGGCTTATAATTGTTATTACTTGTTTAAAATTTCAAAAGAATCCGATGAAAATTGTGGCCTGGCCATACTACTACCCGTCCCGGCTCGTCCACTTTCCATACAAATGTGTGAAAAAGTGTACAATTTTCAAGTTTGAAGTCATTTTATGAAAAATTTTTCAAAGAGACTTGTTAAAAAAATTACATGGCTGGACTCACTTTATAATTGTAATTACTTGTTTAAAATTTCAAAAGAATCCGATGAAAATTGTGGCCTGGCCATACTACTACCCGTCCCGGCTCGTCCACTTTACATACAAATGTGTGAAAAAGTGTACAATTTTCAAGTTTGAAATCATTTTATGAAAAATTTTTCAAACAGACTTGTTAAAAAAATACATGCCTGGAATCGGTATATAATAGTGATTACTTGTTAAAAATTCCAAAAGAATCCGATGAAAATTGTGGCCTGGCCAAACTACTACCCGACTACCCGTCTAGGCTAGTCTACTTTAAAAAAAAAAATTAAAAAATCAAAAAAAAAAAAAATATTTTTTTTTTTTACTAATTAGTATTGACTATATTCAAGGACACCAAATTTTAAATTTTAGTGCAATCCGATGAATTTTGTGGCCTGGACATACTACTACCCGTCCCGGCTCGTCCACTTTCCATACAAATGTGTGAAAAAGTGTACAATTTTCAAGTTTGAAGTCATTTTATGACAAAAATTTCAAAGAGACTTGTTAAAAAATATTACATGGTTGGAATCGGCTTATAATTGTAATTACTTGTTTAAAATTTCAAAAGAATCCGATGGAAATTGTGGCCTCGCTATACTACTACCCGTCCCGGCCCGTCCACTTTCCATACAAATGTGTGAAAAAGTGTACAATTTTCAAGTTTGATGTCATTTTATGACAAAAATTTCAAAGAGACTTGTTAAAAAAATTACATGGCTGGAATCGGCTTATAATTGTAATTACTTGTTTAAAGTTTCAAAAGAATCCGATGAAAATTGTGGCCTGGCCATACTACTACCCGTCCCGGATCGTCCACTTTCCATACAAATGTGTGAAAAAGTGTACAATTTTCAAGTTTGGTGTCATTTTATGACAAACATTTCAAAGAGACTTGTTAAAAAAAATTACATGGCTGGAATCGGCTTATAATTGTAATTACTTGTTTAAAATTTCAAAAGAATCCGATGAAAATTGTGGCCTGGCCATACTACTACCCGTCCCGGCTCGTCCACTTTCCATACAAATGTGTGAAATATTGTACAATTTTCAAGTTTGAAGTCATTTTAAGAAACATTTTTAAAAAAGACTTGTTAAAATAATTACATGGCTGGAATCGGCTTATAATTGTTAATACTTGTGTAAAATTTCATAAGAATCCGATGAAAATTGTAGCCTGGCCATACTACTACCCGTCCCTGTTCGTCCACTTTCGATACAAATGTGTGAGAAAGTGTACAATTTTCAAGTTTGAAGTCATTTTATGAGAAAATGTTCAAAAAGACTTGTTTAAAAAAATTACATGGCTATAATCAGCATATAATTGTGGTTACTTGTTTAAAATTTTAAAAGAATCCGATGAAAATTTTGGCCTGGCCAAACTACTACCCGACTACCCGTCTCGGGTAGTCCACTCAAAAAAAATTTTAAAAATCCGAAAAAAAAATATTTTTTTTTACTAATTAAAATTGACTATATTTAAGGACACCAAATTTTAGTGCAACCCGAAGAATTTTGTGGCATTAGCGAACTACTACCCGTCCCAGCTCGTCCAATCTCCATACAAATGTGTGAAAAAGTGTACAATTTTCAAGTAATTTTTTGAAAAAATTTCAAAGAGACTTGTTAAAAAAATTACATGGCTGGAATCGGCTTATAATCGTGATTACTTGTTTAAAGTTTCAAAAGAATCCGATGAAAATTGTGGCCTGACCAAACTACTACCCGTCTCAGCTCGTCCACGTTCCACACAATTGTGAGAAAAAGTGAATTTTTTTAGGTTTGATGTTGTTTGTTGATGTTTTTGTGAATAGTATGTTTGTATTTAAAGATATATTCGAAAAGTTAGCAGTTAAAAAAATAATCCAATAGTTTACTTTCAGTTAAAGTTCAAACAAGTTTTGAGCAATTTTACTAATCCAATGATATTTGCGGGAATCCAAACGTAGACTGATAAATTACACAAATTTTGGCTGCTTTATATACCGTTTTTTTGTCATCAAAATCACTACCTAAAATGCGATGTAACATATTTTTTACAACTTCTCGCGAAATATTTAACAAAAGTCAATAAAATTATCTATCATAAAACCATATTCTTAAAAAATTTGCGCACTTGTAAGTGAAACTAACTACCTATCATAAAACTCTATCATAAAACTCTATAAGAGCAGGTAGTACTTATATTCAGAATATATTACGATGTTTGTTTATTTAAATGCGACTGGACCCTTTTTAAGCATAGTAAAAAGTGAAATTACGTTTTAGAACTTAATAGAAATTGCCACACACAGAGTGTAGTACACATTTTGGGATACAAGAGTTTTTTTTTACGAAAAGTGAAAAACTCGAGACAGGTAGTAGTTTAGCCAGGCCACAATTTTCATCCGATTCTTTTGAAACTTTTAGCATGCCGATCCCAGCCATGTAATTTTTTTTTAACAAGTCTCTT
Source organism: Pegoplata infirma (assembly GCA_963921195.1). NCBI lineage: Eukaryota > Metazoa > Arthropoda > Insecta > Diptera > Anthomyiidae > Pegoplata > Pegoplata infirma. Next base: position 285,999,889 of record OY992536.1, on the reverse strand, counting down.
TGAAAGTTTTTTCATAAAATGACTTCAAATTTGAAAATTGTACAGTTTTTCACACATTTGTATGGAAAGTGAACGAGCCGGGACGGGTAGTAGTATGTCCAGGTCACAATTTTCATCGGCTTCTTTTGAAATTTTAAACAAGTAATAACAATAATCAGCCGATGCCAGCCATGTAATTTTTTTAACAAGTCTTTTTTAAAAATTTTTCATAAAATGACTTCAAACTTGAAAATTGTACACTTTTTCACACATTTGTATGGAAAGTGGACGAGCCGGGACGGGTAGTAGTATGGCCAGGCCACAATTTTCATCGGATTCTTTTAAAATTTTATACAAGTAATTACAATTATAAGCCGATTCCAGCCATGTAATTTTTTTAACAAGTCTCTTTGAAATTTTTGTCATAAAATGACATCAAACTTGAAAATTGTACACTTTTTCACACATTTGTATGGCAAGTGGACGAACCGAAACGGGTAGTAGTATGGCCAGGCCACAATTTTCGTCGGATTCTTTTGAAATTTTAAACAAGTAATTACAATTATAAGCCGATTCCAGCCATGTAATTTTTTTTAACAAGTCTCTTTGAAATTTTTGTCATAAAATGACATCAAACTTGAAAATTGTACACTTTTTCACACATTTGTATGGAAAGTGGACGAGCCGGGACGGGTAGTAGTATGGCCAGGCCACAATTTTCATCGGCTTCTTTTGAAATTTTAAACAAGTAATAACAATAATCAGCCGATGCCAGCCATGTAATTTTTTTTAACAAGTCTTTTTTAAAAATTTTTCATAAAATGACTTCAAACTTGAAAATTGTACACTTTTTCACACATTTGTATGGAGAGTGCACGAGCCGGGACGGGTAGTAGTATGTCCAGGCCACAAAATTCATCGGATTGCACTAAAATTTGAAATTTGGTGTATTTGAATATAGTCAATTCGAATTAGTAAAAAAGAATTATTTTTTTTTTTATCTTTTTCATTTTTTTTTAAGTGGACTAGCCGAGACGGGTAGTCGGGTAGTAGTTTGGACAGGCCACAATTTTCATCGGATTCTTTTGAAATTTAAAACAAGTAATCACAATTATATTCCGATTCCAGCTATATAATTTTTTTAACAAGTCTCTTTGACAATTTTTGTCATAAAATGACTTCAAACAGGCAAATTGTACACATTTTCACACATTTGTATGGAAATTGGACGAGCTGGGACGGGTGGTAGTTCGCCAATGCCACAAAATTCATCGGATTGCACTAAAATTTTAAATTTGGTGTCCTTGAATATGGTCAATACTAATTAGTAAAAAAAAATATTTTTTTTTTTTTGGGATTTTAAAATTTTTTTTTTTAAGTAGACTAGCCTAGACGGGTAGTCGGGTAGTAGTTTGGCCATGCCACAATTTTCATCGGATTCTTTTCAAACTTTAAACAAATAATCAATACTATATACCCATTCTAGCCATGTAATTTTTTTAACAAGTCTCTTTGAAAAATTTTTCATAAAATAAATTCAAACTTTAAAATTGTACACTTTTTCACACATTTGTATGGAAAGTGGACGAGCCGAGACGGGTAGTTGTTTAGCCAGGACACAATTTTCATCGGATTGTTCTGAAATTTTAAACAAAGGATAAAAATTATGAGCCGATTACAGCCATGTAATTTTTTTACCAAGTCTTTTTGAAAAATTTTTCATAAAATGACTTTAAACTTGAAAATTGTACACTTTTTCACACATTTGTATGGAAAGTGGACGAGCCGGGACGGGTAGTAGTATGGCGAGGCCACAATTTTCATCGGATTCTTTTGAAATTTTAAACAAGTAATTACAATTATAAGCCGATTCCAGCCATGTAATATTTTTTAACAAGTCTCTTTGAAATTTTTATCATAAAATGACATCAAACTTGAAAATTGTACACTTTTTCACACATTTGTAATGGAAAGTGGACGAGCCGGGACGGGTAGTAGTATGGCCAGGCCACAATTTTTGTCGGATTCTTTTGAAATTTGAAACAATAATTACAATTATAAGCCGATTCCAGCCATGTAATTTTTTTAACAAGTCTCTTTGAAATTTCAAACTTGAAAATTGTACACTTTTTCACACATTTGTATGGAAAGTGGACGAGCCGGGACGGGTAGTAGCATGGCGTGGCCACAATTTTCATAGGATTCTTTTGAAATTTTAAACAAGTAATAACAATTATAAGCCGATGCCAGATATGTAATTTTTTAAACAAGTCTTTCTTAAAAATTTTTCATTAAATGACTTTAAACTTGAAAATTGTACACTTTTTCACACATTTGTATGGAAATTGAACGAGCTGGGACGGGTAGTAGTTCGCCAATGCCACAAAATTCATCGGATTACACTAAAATTTGAAATTTGGTGTCCTTGAATATGGTCAATACTAATTAGTAAAAAAAAAATATTTTTTTTTTTGGATTTTTTTATTTTTTATTTTTTTTAAGTAGACTGCCTAGACGGGTAGTCGGGTAGTAGTTTGGCCAGGCCACAATTTTCATCGGATTCTTTTCAAATTTTAAACAGATAATCACTACTATATACCCATTCCAGCCATGTAATTTTTTTAACAAGTCTCTTTGAAAAATTTTTCATAAAATAACTTCAAACTTGAAAATTGTTCACTTTTTCACACATTTGTATGGAAAGTGGACGAGCCGAGACGGGTAGTTGTTTAGCCAGGACACAATTTTCATCGGATTGTTCTGAAATTTTAAACAAAGGATAAAAATTATGAGCCGATTACAGCCATGTTATTTTTTTACCAAGTCTTTTTGAAAAATTTTTCATAAAATGACTTTAAACTTGAAAATTGTACACTTTTTCACATATTTGTATGGAAAGTGGACGAGCCGAGACGGGTAGTTGTGTGCCGAAGCCACAGTTGAAGTTAGATTTGCACAAAATTTTGTGAGGTTATTCCTTGCAATCTCGCCATTCAAATTTATATAACTTTGGTATACTTTCTAATAATAGTTTAGATTTTACACGGTTTTAAACGTAAAAAAAGTTAATTTCAACTACCCGGGTAGCTCAACTACCCGGGTAGCAATCCCGGGTAGTTGAGCTTCCCGGGTAGACGAGTTCCCGGGTACTCGAGCTTTCCGGTTCTGACCGCAGGCTCTGGTCTACACAAATAAGAAAGATATGTATTGATTTTTTCAACAATATCTAATTTTTTGTTATTTTTTGAAAATTTGTTTGTGTTTATCGATTTTTTTCTGCTATAGTTCGTTCAACAACATTTATATTTATAAACGTATTCTTAAAGAAAATTTAATTGTGAATACGATGAGCTTTATGCCGAAAGAATCGGATGACAATTGACAGAGTTGTGATAGTTTTTCTAAAAAAGAAAATTAAGGTTTGCATGAAATTGCTGTTCGGATAACCCAGGCAAAAAAAAATATAAAAAAACGAATATACTGAGAGGTCGCGTATCATTAATTAAAAGGTTTGTGGCCTCCTGAATTCGAATTTGACCTTGAAATCGCGCTATCTTATTAGGTTTTTGATATATCAATTTATGTTAAATATCTCAAAAACCTGACGATATAGAGCAATTTAAAGGACAAATTCGGATTCAGCGCGCCAAAAACCATTAAAAATATTGTACATGACTTCTTATGATAAATTTTTTTATTTTTTTTGCGTGGGTTATCTGAACGGCGATTTCCTGCAAAATCTTAATTTTCTTTTTTAGAAAAATTATCACAACTCTCTCAATTGTTATCAGATTTTTTTAGGATAAAGCTTTTCATATTCAGAATTAAATTTTCTTTAAAAATACGTTTATAAATATAGCAGCAAAAAAATCGATAAACTCGAAAATTTTTCAAAAAATAACCAAAAAATTAGATTTTATAGAAAAAATCAATAGATATCTTTCTTATATTTACATACCAATTCAAACACATGGAAATCCCTATCCTTCTTTTATCCAAAACAGTTTAAAAATTTAAAATCGGTTGAAAATTTTCTGAATTACACAAGGTTTAGTGAGAAAAGTCCCAAAAAAAGTTTTTTAACAATAACTCTAAAATTTGAGGGTGTCTGGCAAGTTTAATGGGCATTTTTGTGATCTACTCGACAAGACCAACAACCTGTGTTATTATAAAAAAAAATATTTCTTAAAATAGGGGAATTTTTCTAAACGTAAAATGTCTCAGAATTTGAGAATTTATCAATACAAAAATATTTTAGAATTTGGAGAGAATTTTTACGAAAAATGTCTCAGGATCTGAGAATTTGTTTAATGTCTCACAATCTCAGAATTTTTGTACGCAAAAAATCTTAAAATCCTTGATTTTTTTTTTTTTAAATACACAAAACATTCAAAATCGGAGAACTTTCTAAACGAAAGATGACTCAGAATCTGAGAAATTTTTCGTATAGAATTTTTCTATACGTAAATTGTCTTAAAATCTAAGAATTCTTCTATACAAAAATTATCTTAGAATTTGGAGAGAATTTTTCTTGATACGAAAAATCTCTTAGGCTCTTATTCATAATACTTATAGTAGACTTATTGTAGGTTTATTTGACTGTTATTCCTGCAATATCTGTCAAAAAAACCTACTTTAAATATATATCAGGTTTTATGAATAACACCCTTAGAATCTTTATGAAAAATGTTTTTTTACGAAAAATGTTTCAAAAACTGAAATTTGCTTTATACGAAAAATGTTTCAAAATCTGAGAATTTTTCTTTACGAAAAGTGTCTCTGAATTTTTCTATTCAAAAAATGCTACAGAATCTTAGAATTTTTTTATTCAAAAATTGCTTCCGAATCTGAGAATTTTTTTATACGAAAAATTCCTCAGAATGTAAGAATTTTTCTTCAATAAAATTTATCGGTGAATTTTTCAACACAAAAATAGTCTCAGAATCTGAGAATTATCTTTACGAAAACTGTCTTAGAATTTTTCAATATGAAAAATATCTTAGAATTTGGAGAGAATTTTTACGAAAAATGTCTCACGATCTGAAAATTTTTTATACGAAAAATGTCTAAGGATCTCAGATTCTTTCTATACGAAACTTGTTTTAGAATCTATTAATCTTTCTATATGAAAAATGTCTCAGAATCTAAGAATTTTTCAATACGAAAAATGTCTCAGAATCTAAGAATTTTTCCATACAAAAAATGACAAAATCTGAGAACTTTTCTGTTGGAAAAATTTCTCAGAATATAATAATTTTTCTATACGAATGCCTCAGAATGTGAGAATTTATCTATACGAAAAATGACTCATTGTTCGGAAAGAATTTTTCTATACGAAAAATGTCTAAGAATCTGAGAATTTTTCTTTGCAATAAAACTTCTATACGAAAAATGTCTCGGAATCTAAGAATTTTTCTCTCAGGAGAAAATTTTTCTGTACTACGAAAAATATCTAAGAATCTGAGAAATAAATCTTCTATACTAAAATTAACTTAGAATCTCAGAATTTTTCTATTCGAAAAAAGTCTTATTCTAAAGATTTGAAGTTTTTCTATATGAAAATTGTCTCAAAATCAAAGAATGTTTCAATTAGAGATGGGCGCGTGAGTTATTTTTGACTCACACTCACTCACGCTCACGACAGGAAATTTGGAATCACGCACGCACACTCACGAGCATATTTTCTCTACTCATACTCACTCACATTCACGTGAGTAAATTTAATACAACTCACACTCACGTTCACTCACGCAAGCATCACTCACACTCACGTTGACTCACACTCACAAAACCCATATTCATACAAAAAAAATTTCAAAAACTAAAATTTCAAAAATCTTTCAAAATTTTCAGCAAAATTTAAAGTTCAGCGAAATTTTACATTTTTTTTTTGCTTTTTTCGGGACGAAATCTTAAGTTAAGCAAAATTTTAAAAAATTATTGTTGCTTTTTTTGGTACGAAAGGAAATATGAAGAGAAAATAAATCACTCAAACTCACGCAAAAGAAATCTATTCACGCACACTCACTCACGCAAAAATCTTACTCACGCACACTCACTAACGAAATTTTTTTCTACACTCACTCACAATCACGTAAGTAAAATTGAATTCAGTCACACTCACGCGTGAATCACGTGAACCACGCTCTGATCTGCTCATGTGCTCATCTCTAGTTTCAATACGAAAAATATATCAGAAATTGGAGAGAGAGAACTTTTTTTTGTACAATGGTTTCTTATTAATGGTCAGTGATTTTGATCCAAAATTTGTGTCTGTTTCGCTCTACCTTGCTTAGTTTTTGTGATACGTAAATTTAGAGGACCACTGGGGTCTTGAGAATTTTAAAAACTCAATAAATTTAAAACTGTTAACTGGCGAGCTTTTGGGTATTTCGCGCTCTTGTTCTACGCGTATAGAGCTACAAAACTGCTTTGGCTCTTTTTGTTGTGTTGGCAATATTTTCCGAGATATGAGCATCTCGGAAATGCTCATATTTCGGGAATGACAATTTTTTTAAATCCAAATTTAGGACCCATTAGGGTCCACACATGTAAAGAGGACTGGCGATACTATGGACATAAAGAACCAAAAATGGCCTCCATTTTGCTCTATTTGGCTTAGTTTTCGAGATACCGCCATTTTAAGTTTTTGAAAAAAAAAATCACCGAGTTATAAAACTTTTTCTAAAATAGTGAAAAAAACTTCCTCAAATCTGAGAAGATAAGCAAATTGGTAGAAAATTACGTCCTTAAACTAAAGAAGTATGTCTAAAAATAAAGATTTTTTTCAAATATTTGTGGAAAATTTCTTTGGCGGTATGAATTTTTTCCCTGAATTAGGGAATTCCATTTAAAAAGAAAATTTCCCAACTTGGAGTTAAATTTAACTAAATTGTGGGAAAATTTATAAACTATTTTCAAGAACATCTTTCGAAGTTTAAGTTAAGTCTATTTTTTTGATTGTAGAAAAACTGTTAGATTCTGAGAAATTTTTTCAATAGAAAAAATGGATCGCTTAGATTAGATCAGTTTTAATCGAACGAATCAAATTTCATCTGAAAAATCTAATTATACAAACCCATTTTTCGGATGAAATTGTATCCGTCCGATTAAAACTAATCTAATCTTAGCGATCAAAAAATTTAATCTGAATCAGATAATATTTCTGTATGCAAAATTTAATCAAAATTTGAGAAATTTTCTATAAGAAAAATATTTTAGGCTTTGGTAAATTTCTCTTAACAAATACTTGGTCTTAAAAATATATCATCACTTAATGACATTTAACAAAAGTTTTGATTTTTATTTTGTGTATTGACTTTTAATCTCAACTTTTGATAAACCTTAACCTCTTCACACACAAATAATATGACATAATCTTTTAAATTTAACAAAAAATTTAGATCCCAACTTTAAAAAAGATTTTTAAGATCATTTAAGGAGAAGTTGATTTAAAAATTTGATAACATTAAATCTCAAAATATACAAAAACCCCTCATCTCATTTAAATTTTCAAAAAACGATGACATAATCTAAGATCAATTTCGAATTAATGACAATAATTTAAATTCAAACATTCGAACAAAAGTAGAGATTTATCAAATCAAAAAGCTACAAAATAAACGATTTTTTAAAACACAAAACAAGAATAAAAGCTAATTAGAAATATTTACAAAAGAAATTTATTTGTTCAAAAAAAAAAACTAATTTTGAATAAAGAAAAAATTGATTTTTTAATGAGTGGAACGAAGAAACGCTATGCCGGCAATAAATTAACAAAAATCTCAAACTGTTAAAACAGGTCTCCCAGTCGAAAACAAATCAAAGCGATTGAATATTGAAAGAATTGTCATTAGAAAATGTTTAACTATTGTGTTTTGCTGATTTTTTTGTTTGTTTATTTCAAACAAAACAATTCATTTAATAAATGAATTGTGATTGTTTGAAATGAAAAATATAAAAAATATCTATAAAAACCATAAAACAATGACATAAAATATATTTTCAACACCTTGTGAGACATGAATTTTAATGTGTTTTGAAAAAAATATTGAGTTGATTTTTTTATTTTTTTGAAACCAGTAACAGGAACCACCCATAAACAATTTAAATCAAAACTTAATTACCATTAAAACTGCATAAAAATCATTATAATTCACCATAAAATGTTTAAGGAAATGAAGGTTTTTATTTAGAAAAAATACTTTAAAAAAAAGTGAGGAAAAAACATCATAAATTAGTTTTATTTTTAAGCCAATCATATATAGAATTAGTTGGTTGCATGTATCGTCGAGAGAGAAATCAAAAAAACAAAAAAAAAAAAAAGGTTTAACGCTTGACATCAACTGTTGCATACTTAAGTGGATCAAGAATTAATTTAAGACCAAATATAATCACAGAATTAAGAAAACACAAAAGAAAAAATTTAACTTTTTTACAAAAAAAAAAAAAAACTGATTAAATTTTTTTTGTTAAACAACGTGTTCATAAATGTTGTAAAAAACAAAATCTTGATGAAACTCCAAAGAAAATAAATCCAACATGTTTGAATATCCAGTTAACCCCAAAGTGGATGACATGGTTAATAAAGTACTAACATATTATTTTAGATAATAATAATATAATAGTTTTGATCACATGACCAATTATTTTTATTTATTGTTTCTATTAATTTACAACTCATTTTTAATAATTTCAACCTAACCGAAAACTGGTAACAATGACCGTCGTCTCGTTGTAGTGAAAAAAACCAAGGGTTCTGGTGGGAATCGAACCCACGACCCCCACGTTCAAAGGCTAGCACGCTACCAACTAGCCTACGGGGCTAGTTGGTTACATAACGTGTGACACGTTCAGTATTTATTATATAGAACCTATTTGTAACTATAAAACGTAGTTTTTACTAAAAAAAACGTAGTTTTCATTATAAAATGAAGATTTAACTATAAAATCTTTTTTTTACTCTAAAACCTTGTTTTTACTAAAAAAACCCAGTTTTAACTACAAAACGTAGTTTTTTTAAACTATAAAACGCAGATCAAACTATAAAAAGTAGCTCAAACTATAAAACGTAGTTTTAACATTTAAACGAAGTTTTTACTATAAAGCATTTTTTTACCATAAAACTTAAGTTTTTACTATAAAAAGTAAGTTTTTACTATAAAACGTAGTTTTGACATTAAAAAGTGATTTTTGCTATAAAGCATAGTTTTTACTATAAAACGTAGGTTTTACTATAAAACGTAAGTTTAACTATAAAACGTAAGTTTAACTATAAAACGTAGTTTTTACTATAAAACGTAGTTTTTACTATAAAATGTAGTTTTTACTATAAACCGTAGTTTTTACTATAAAACGTAGTTTTTACTATAAACCGTAGTTTTTACTACAAAACGTAGTTTTTACTATAAAACGTAATTTTTTCTATAAAACGTAGTTTTACCAAAAAAAATACTTTTAATCATAAAAAACTAAGTTTTTGCTAGAAAACGTAGTTTTTAATATACAACGTTGTTAACTATAAACATAGTTAACTATATAGCGTAGTTAACTATATAATGTAGTTAACTATAAATCGTAAATAACTAGAAACTAAGTTTTATATAACGTAGTAAACTACGCAACGTAGTTATCGAAAAACGTAGTTAGCTGTAAACTTTAAAAAATAGTTGTTACTATAACACATAGTTTTAACTATAAAACGTAGTTTTAACTATAAAACATAGTTTTATCTATAAAGCGTAGTATGAACTATAAAACGTAGTTTTAACAATAAAAACTAAGTTAACTATAAACGTTGTTAGCTGTATAATATAGTTATCTATAAAACGTAGTTAAGTATAAACTAAGTTTTATATAACGTAGTTACCTATACAACATAGTTAACTAAAAAACGTTATCGAAAAACGAAGTAAGTTATTAAACGAAGCAACCTTTAAAACGTAGTTGTTACTATAAAACATACTTTAAATTATAAAACGTAGTTTAAACTATAAAACGTAGTTTGAACTATAAAACGTAGGTTTAACTATAAAACAAAGTTTTGACAATAAAACCAAATTTTTGCCAGAAAACGTAGTTTTAACTATAAAAACTAAGTTAACTATAAACGAAGTTAACTATAAAATGTAGTTAACTAAAAAACGTAGTTAACTATAAACCGTAGTTAACTATAAACTAAGTTTGAAATAACGTAGTTACCTACATAATCTAGTTAACTTTAAAACGTAGTTATTCAAAAACTAAGCTACCTTTAAAACGTAGTTGTTACTATAAAACATAGTTTTAACTATAAAACGTAGTTTTGACTATGAAACGTAGTTTGAACTATAAAACGTGGGTTTAACTATACAAACTAAGTTAACTATAAACGTAGTTAACTTTTTAATGTAGCTAACTATAAAACGTAGTTAACTATAAACTAAGTTTTATATAACGTAGTTACCTATATAACATAGTTAACTACACTAAAAAAAAAAAACTGTAATGTTAGCAAAAAAAACTTGTAAACCTACAAGAAAATGTGCTGATTTTGAACCCACAATTTTTTTGGTAAAGTTAGCAAAAATAATTTGCCAAAAATTAGTTAACCGAAATTTTATTTACTTCAACTTAGTTCATACACATTGGGTTCGGACCCGATAGGTCCAGACCCCGACGGGCCTAGATGTAGTTGGGTTCCTTAAAGATCATCATAGTTTTTGATCCAAAATTTGTGTCCGTTTCGCTCTTCCTTGCTTAGTTTTTAAGATACGTGGTTTTTGGGGACCACTGGGGTTTTAAGAATTAAAAAACACGACAACTTCAAATCTAAACTCGGTTATTTTGCGGTCTTGTTTTACGTGTTGAGAGCTACAAAAATGTTTTTTGACTTTTTGTTGTGTCGGCAATATTTACCGAGATAAGAGCATTTTAAAATTTTCGGGAATGTTAACTTTTTTGGATCCAAAGTTAGAACACATTAGGGTTCACACATGTGAAGAGGACCGGCAATACTATGGTGAGCCCGTGAACCAAAAATGGTCTCAATTTTGCTCCATTTGGCTTAGTTTCCAAGATTGCGCCATTTTAAAAAAATACAATTTATTTTTACTAATATTAGCAAAAAAGCTTGTAAAAATTTGGTCTACTACACTCAAAAAATTATGTCATTAACTGTTTGTAGTTTATTTAAAAAGTTTTCTGTTTAGTCGTTTTTAAAAGATAAAACATTTGTTTGATGTTCAGTTTTTATTAATGAGTACTTCTGTCCTTTGTTTCAAAAATAACACACTTAAAAATAAAGACTTTCATTAACATTTAATTTTTAAAGTAATTTATGTTTGTGTAAGTAATTTTTTTTTTAATTGTTGGTATTTTTTAATGATACTTGTGTAGCAGAAAAATTTATTTCGTGCGTGATCGTGCGTGAGCAATATTTTTATTTCGTGAGCGTGAGCGTGCGTGAGTCAAAATTTACTCACGCGCCCATCTCTAGTTCGAAGCGTACCCAAACATTTTTTTTTTCTATTTTAGAAAATTATATGTTTGGTGAATGTATCGTTGACCTGTGGTGTATCTCATCCAAACCAAAACACACCAAGATTTTTTATGTTTTTATGCAATTAGATCTAATTGGATCCAATGAAATATGGCAATGTCTGGTCAAAACTCGGATGAAATCGGATCATATTTTATACAAGTTGATCTTTTTTAATGCAAAAACATCCACCATTATTCGGATTAAATTGCGTGTAAATATATATTGTGTTATATATCATTATGTATTGCATCATATAAAAATTTTTACTCGGGTAGTATCATTTTTTTGAGGAATTTCGGTACACAAAAAAAAATCCTTTGGAATTTTTTTTTTTTTTTTAATATTATTTTTTTTACCAATTTCTTTTTCAAATAAAGTTTTTTTGTAATAATGAATTTTGTAAGGCCGAATTTAACTTTTTGCTTGTTTTTTTTTTGTCCATTTGATGGTTAATTAAAGTCTCATTTTGTTGTTTAATTTTTTTTTGTGGTATAGGTTTTTAAGTTGCATATAGTCATTGACTTAAGTACCTGTTAGTAATATTTCATTATGTGTTAAGCATTTTAAATTTAACTTTTCAAATACAAATTAGAAATTCAAAATTCTTTAAGCACAACAATATGAACGAACAAAAAAAACATCAGAAAGGTTGATTTTTTTTTTCGTTTTCTGAATTTTCCATATCTTAAACCCAAATACAAATACCCAACAAAATGCATTCACGCATACATATATTCGTTACATACGTCTGATTGTCTGCTTTGTATCCGATAATACCATATAGTGCAATCACGGCTAACAGCCAACATATAAACCAGCCAACCGATCAATAAAACAACAACAAAATATCAAAAACTTCAGTTGAAAATTCATTCTACTGTTTCTGTGCTACGCTACGTCTTTTGTTGTCGTCGTAGTCGTTCATCGTCAATTGTTACGTTTGGATATTGCACGCATTCAGTCAGTCACAAATGTCAGTTTTGGGGCTGGGTTTTTCTCTTTAGTTTTCTTTAACTGTTTTTTTTTTGTTGTCTTTTGTTTGTTAACAGACAAATGTTACGTTTTGGCCAATGTTTTTTTTTATTTTTTTGTGATATTTCAAGTCAGCCAAGTTAACCATATGCAGCTCAATAATTCTCTATAGTTGGAGTTTTTGGTTTTTCAATATTGTTATTATTAGTATTTTTTGATAGAATAGTTTTTGTTGTTGTCTGCTACGTTTTTTGGTTTAATAATTAAAATTAATCACTAGCACCACCAATACCAACAACTCCAATAGCTTGGGAAACTTTTTTGTCTCAACAAATTTACTTTATTCAATCTGAAACAAAGTTACCATAATCGTATTAAAATGAAAACATTATTTTTTTAATAAAACTGGATTTCTTTCAATATCCATAAGATGGGGATTATTACATATTTAAGGATTTTAAAATTCAGGGAATTTTGTGGTAAATAGATTCATTAGGAAATATTTTTAAAGGGTAACGTAAGCATTATGCAGTTCATTTCGTAGTTCTTTCACATGTGAAAATTTTCGCAGTTAAATGTTTATTAAAACATTTTTTCCAAAATCAGAATATTTTTATTACTTGTTTCTGTAAATAAAGTTGAGTAAAAGCTCTTGTTATAATTATGTATTATAATTTCGGAAAAATGTTAGCGAAATTATTTTTTTAGTTTTTTCGAAAGATAAGAAAATTTGATTTTTTTTAAGTCAAAATTTTTTTTTAACATTTTTATTCTCTCAACTTACTTAAAAATGGCTAAAAAGTTTGTGATCACGTTTATAGTTAAAACTATAAAATTTATAGTTAAAACTACGTTTTATAGTCCAAACTAGGTTTTAAAGCAAAACCCACGCTTTAACAACGTCTTATAATAAAAGCTACGTTTTAAAGTAAAAACAACGTTTTATAGTTAAACCTACGTTTTATAGTAACAACAACGTATTATAGTTAAAACTACGTTTTGTAGTAAAAACAACATATTGTATTTAAACTTACGTTTTATAGTAAAAACTACGAATTATAGTTAAAACTAAGTCATATAGTAAAAACTACGTTGTATAGTTTGCTATATATTTTTTTTTTTTGTTATCGGATTTTTTTTTGGGAAATTAATCCTTGCATTAAATTCAATAAAGATTATTTCGTATTTATTCAGATATCGTAGGTATATGTCTTCAAATCGCCGCAAAATTTACAAATTTTCATGAAAAAAAAATTATCGAAACCGAATTTTTTATGCCACCGTTGGACAGGCATTAAAACCCTTTCTTCTTATATGAAAACATCATACAGTTTTTTTAGAAAGAAAATGATGAAAAATCCTAAAAACGATTTTAAGCCAATTTTTTACCCATTTTTTGAACCCTTAAATCTCCGATGTGGCCGATAAGCCAAGACACCCCGACCTTAGAATTGTCTCTTCTATATATATTCATAATCTGTTCATAAGGGTTGAGATACACACAAAAAATTATTGGCTAAAAAATTTCAATTAAATATATTGATCAATAAAATTTAAATGAGTCAATTATTGTTTTGATCAACATTTTCGTTATTTTCTTTAACTATCAAATTACAAATTTTCAACATACCAGATTTTTTTTTTCGCTTCAATTTATTTGAATACATTTATTCAAAAATATACTTTACACTAGGGTTTTACTTTTTTTATTGTCGGCAACATATTGGAAAGCAATAAAATTTGAGTTTCTTCATAATTTTTCCATCGGCTTAAAATTCATTTGCTAAATCAATCATTATTTTAATTGACTTTAAATAAAAAATTGATTAAATTTTTGATCGAAATCGAAAAAGTGATTAATTGAAAATAAAATCAATTAATCACCTACAATTTGATGATTGATATAACAATTTTCTTCATCGGAGGAGTTTCAATTAAAAAATTAATTGAATCCGCGTTTTTGTTGATTGACTTTCGTTTCAATTCTTTCTGTGTACTTTTCTTGTTAGTGAAAGATGGATAAAAAGTTTGTGGTTACGTTTATAGTTAAAACTTTGCTAGTTTTAACTAGGTTTTATAGCTAAAAATGCGCTTTATAGCTAAAACTGCGCTTTGTAGCTAAAACTGCGCTTTATAGCTAAAACTATGCTTTATAGTGAAAACAAAGTTTTATAGTAAAAACTACGTTTCATAGTAAAACTACGTTTAATAGTAAAACTACGTTTTATAGTAAAACTACGTTTTATAGTAAAAACAACGTTTTATAGTTAAAACTAGTTTAGTTTTTATTTACAACTACGCTTTAAAGTAAAAACTACGTTTAATAGTAAAAACTAGAGATGGGCGCGTGAGTGACTTTTAACTCACACTCACTCACGCTCACGACAAGAAATTTTGAATCACGCACACTCACTCACGAGCATATTTTTTCCACTCACACTCACTCATAATCACGTTAGTAAATTTAATACAACTCACACTCACGTGCACTCACGCAAGCTTCACTCACACTCACGTTGGCTCACACTCACAAAACACTTATTTATACAAAAATTTTAAAATTTTCAGCAAAATTTTAAGTTTAGCGAAATTTCGCTTTTGCTTAAGCCATTTTTTACAATTTTTGGTTGCTTTTTTTGGTTTATAAGAAATAAGAAAAGAAAATAAATCACGCATACTAACGCAAAAAAATCGACTCACGCACACTCACTCAAAAATCTTAGTCACGCACACTCACTTACGCACACTCACTCACGCAATTTTTTTCTCTACTCACAATCACGTGAGTAAAATTGAAATCATTCACATTCACGCGTGATCACGCGTGAATCACGTGAATCACGCTTTAATCTGCTCATGTGCTATCTGTAGTAAAAACTACGTTTTTTAGTAAAAACTAGAGATGGGCACATGAGCAGATTAGAGCGTGATTCACGTGAATCACGCGTGATCACGCGTGAGTGTGACTGATTTCAATTTTACTCACGTGATTGTGAGTGAGTGTGAGTGGAGAAAAAAATTGCGTGAGTGAGTGTGCGTGAGTGAGTGTGCGTGAGTGAGTGTGCGTGAGTCGTTTTTTTTTGCGTGAATTATTTTCTCTTTATATTCCAAAAAAGCAACAAAAAAATTTGAAAATTTGGCTTAATTTATGATTTCGTCCCAAAAAAAGCAAAAAAAAATGTAAAATTTCGCTGAACTGTAAATTTTGCTGAAAATTTTGGAAAGATTTTTGAAATTATAGTTTTAGAAATTTTCGTGAGTGTGAGTGAACGTGAGTGTGAGTGAAGCTTGCGTGAGTTGTTTTAAATTTACTCTCGTGATTGTGAGTGAGTGTGAGTAGAAAAAATATTCTCGTGAGTGAGTGTGCGTGATTCAAAAATTCCTGTCGTGAGCGTGAGTGAGTGTGAGTCAAAAATACGTTTTTTACTAAAAACTACGTTTTATAGTAAAAACTGCATTTTATAACAAAAACTACATTTTATTGTTAAAACTACGTTATATAGTTAAAACTTCATTATTTTTCAATTTCAAAAAAATAAACTGGTAAAACGCCTGGTAAAATGCCTTGTAATCCCGTTCTACCAATATTTAACAATTTTCCTTGTTTTTTAACAAAAAATCTTGTACTTTGCTCAAACGAGAACTACAGTTTTATTGGTAATTTTACAAGTTTATTTTCGTAATTGTATTCTACCATTTTGAAAGGTTATTTTACAAAAAAAAAACTGTAATTTTACAACAAAGTTTTTATTACGAGGATTCTAGTTGAATTATAAAAAAAAAAAAACTTTATTTTACAAAAATTACGTTATACGACGATTATGTTGTTTAACAAAAAAACTTTTTTTTTTATTGAAAAATATTTTAAAAAAAAGTTGACAAAATTTTGAAAAATTTATTACGAGGATTAATTTAAGAAGGAGTAGTTAATTTACAAAAAAAAACAGTTATTTTACAAAAAATGATTTTTTTACGAGGATTTATGTTAACAAAAATTTTAAATTTTGTAAATTTACCATTTTGGTTTGTAAATTTACCATTTTTTTAAACATATTTACCATTTTTTCTTGTAAGTTTACCATTGTTTTTTTATTTTTCCGGTTTTAAAACAAAATTTTTACCAATAAAATTGGTTATTTTACCAATTTTTGGTGCATTCAAAATTACGAGGAAATCCTCGTAATTTTACGAGAATTTTACCTACGTCATATTTTACGAGAATAGCCTCGTAAAATCACGAGATTTATTGGTAACTTTACAAGTTTTTTTTTTTGAGTGAACACACTTCGATTTCACATCGATAAATTGCAAGGCCTTAAAAATAACAGATTGTCTTAATATGTTTTTATTTCGACCTTTAAATTTATAAATAAATTAAGTAAATGATCAGGCTCGAGGTCTGATCATTTACTTAATTTTGTAAAAAATTCTGTGCTACCTCCTATTTCACAAAAGTTCCTAGTAAAAATTACAATTTTATTGGTAAAAATATTGTAAAATTACATTCAATTTACAAAACTTTTACCAATAAAATTGTAAATTTACAACTTTTTTGACGCGATAAAAGTTAAAAGCACTTCTCGTGACTTTACTAGATTTTGTGCTAAATCCTATTTTACGAGAATTTTTAGTAGAAATTTGGAGCTTTTTTGTAATTTTACAAGTTTTTTACCAATAAAATTGTAAATTTAAAACTTTATCGCATCAATAATACTTACAAGGAATTCTCGTGACTTTTTTTTATAAAATTACCTTGGAGATTTTGACATTTACGAAATAAGTTTTAAATTACAAAGAAAAATTTAAATTTCGATCGAAATTCTTTTTTTAACAAGGAACACTGTCAAATATTGGTAAAATAGGATTAGGGGACTTTTTCTAGTAATTTAATAGGTTTGTTTTTAGTGTAGTAGTCAAGGACGGCATTCAGATATTTTGCCTTCTCTGATAGTTTAAATATTGTTTTAAATAGTTGGGGATGATTACACCGTACACCTTATTCTTCTTTGTGAACAAAGCTCTGTTTAATCTTTATCAATAATTTGGTGCACAAAAAAAAAAAAAATCTTTGGCAAATTACCAGAAAAAGTCTCGTAATCCCATTTTACCAATATTTGACAGTTTTCCTTGTTTTTTAACAAAAAATTTTCGATCGAAATTCACATTTTTTTTTGTAATTTGACATTTTTTTTGTAATTTTACAAATTCCCAAGTTTTTTTTACAAAAAAATCTAGTAAATTTACGAAAATTCCTCGTAAGTTTTATTGTGCCAAAAAAATTGTAAATTTACAATTTTATTAGTAAAAAGCTTGTAAAAGTACAAAAAAGCTCGTAATTTTTACTAGGAATTCTCGTAAAATAGGAGATAGCAAAAAATCTAGTAATGTTACGAAACCTCCTTGTTAGTTTTATCGTGTCAAAAAAATTGTAAATTTACAATTTTGTTTGGTAAAAAGCTTGTAAAATAACAAAATTATTGGTTAAAAGCTTGTAAAATTACAAGAAATTCTTGTTTAATAGGAGGTAGAAAAAAAAAAGTTCCAAGCTTTTGTTGTTATTTTACAAGGTTTTTTTTTAGTGTATAAAAAGCTCTCCCAACGAAAGCTACGAAGTTTTACACTGAGAAAAAAATACCTAAAGTGGATTATTTAGTAAATGTCGACTGGACTATCTTTACTTCAGTTTTGTTTGCTGGGTTATTTCAAACGTCACTCAATGACCAAAATCTGTATAACAAATCAATTATGTTGCAAAAAACCAAATAACAACAACAACCAAATCTAGTATATTTTAAAATAACACTTGTAATATCTCATAAACGAAACAAGAGATTCCAAATGAAAAATGGGCGTTAACCTCAAAGACATTATAAGACATGGTGATACCCACCACCTGAAATGCCACACATTCACTTTAAGCAGCATAAGGCCCACACCATTCCACCATCCAATATCCATCCATACCACCAACCTTAACTAACCAACCATCCAACCATATGGTAAAAATGCCATGATGAAGGCAAGGAAACCACCAAACTCTACTCTACTCCTAACATAACCAAACTAAACAAAAAACCAAAACCAAAAAAAAATTATGTTGGTTCAGGTAACAACTTCATCATGGCGCATAAATTTGCAATACAAATTTAATTTATGCAATGAACTACCCATATAAAGCTCTGCATGAAGAAAATTGGACAGACAGGCGGGCAAATAGAGGGACAGACAGACGGACAAATCGACCGACATGTATGTACATATGAGGGGACACACTGCAACAAATAAACTACAGCTAAGAAATTCTACTGCACCTACATAAGCTGATTTCTTACGTTATTTTTTTGTCCGTTTGAAGAGAAAAATCTTAAAACTTAAACGAATTACGGCAGGCGAATGCGAAACAAAAATCTTAAAAATGAAGTAAAACTTTACATGCGTATTAACGCATAAAAATAATATACATACGATGTACGCGATGCGATGTGTCTCCTGTGCCGTTTGCCAGCAACACAAAAAAATAACGAAACTCCAATACAGATTTTAGATTTTTAACTTATTTTTTATCATCATGTTGGGAAAGGTAGACACAATTAAACAATTTCCACTAAATCTGCTTACTTCCTTGGCAATTTGTTATTTGCCAACAAAAATTATGTGACTTTAGATCATAAATTCTTTTTTTCTTTTGAGCAATAAGAAAAAAAGGAATGAAAAGTAAGAAATACGAAAAAAATGCATTATTGACTAAAGGAATAGTTGTGGAATGATTGTAGAGACAGATGCGTACAATATAAGGATTTTTTAGTTTTAGGAAAACGTAGTTATTGGGCTAAGAAGAAGTCTTTGCAATACTAGAGTTTTTGAATGAGATGTTGTCTCTAGAAAGTATGTAGTTTTTGGAATATGACGTAGTCCTTGGAACTGGACGTAGTCTTTGGAATAAGACGCAGTCTTTGAAATAGGACGTAGTCTTTGGAATAAGACGTAGTCTTTGGAATAAGACGTAGTCTTTGGAATAAGATGTAGTCTTTGGAATAAGACGTAGTCTTTGGAATAAGACGTAGTCTTTGGAATAAGACGTATTCTTTGGAATAAGACATAGTCTTTGGAATAAGACGTAGTCTTTGGAATAAGACTTATTTTTGGAATAAGATGTAGTCCTTGGAATAAGATGTAGTCCTTGGAATAAGACGTAGTCTTTGGAATAAGATGTAGTCCTTGGAATAAGACGTAATCTTTGGAATAAGACGTAGTCTTTGGAATAACACGTAGTCTTTGGAACAAGACATATTTTTTGGAATAAGTAGTCCTTGGAATAAGATGCAGCCTCTGAAAAAAGAAGTACTCTTTGTGAAAAGACATTGTGTTTCGAATAAGATGTATTCTTTGGAACAAAAAGCAGTTTTTGGAATCGAAAGTAGACTTCGGAATTAGAGGGAGTCCTTAGAAAAAGACTTAGTATAAAAAAAAATCGTTATTGTAATAAAACGGAATAAGATGTAGCCTTTCGAATATGATGTAGTCTTTGGAATAAGATGAAGTCTTTGGAATAAAACGTAGTTTTTGAAATAATACGATGTCTTTGGAATAATACTTTACCTTTCGAATAAGAGATAATCTTTCGAACAAGACGTAGATGATGTTTTTGAATTAAGCAGTGGTCTTTGAAACAAGGTCTTGCCTTTTAAATAAGAGGTAGTCGTTGCAAAAATATGTAGTCTTTAAAATAAGATGTTTTCTATGAAATAAAACGTTGTCTAAAATATGAAATATGACTTTGCCTTTGGAATAAGACACCGATTATGGTACACTACGTAGTCCTTGTAACAACGCGTAGTCCTTAAAATCAGATTTAGTCTTTGGAAAAAGAAAAAAAAAATGTTTTCGTGATATGTATAAGACTCTTATCCTTCCTTTGGACTGTAGTATCTTCCAGGCCAAAATAATTGACATTAGCAAAGCAGCTCAACAGTTCGGTGATGAGACAAACAAAGAATTAAACTTTTATGTTGACAGCCAAGCTGCTCTAAAAGCTCTGAGTAGCTTTTGTATTAAATCGAAAGTAATTTTCGAATGTTTCGAAAACTTACAAAATTTAGGGAGTATAAACAAAGTTACGCTTATATGGGTACCAGGGTACATACAGTGCCGGTCAAAAAAATAGCACCAATGACAAAATCTCTATTCATCCAATTAAAACAAAATATTATGTGTGTATTCGTTTAAAGTAAATATGTAATACTCTTATACTAAGTATATACCCCTTAAATGTTTTTACTTTTTCCAAAAATTGTGGACGGTTCTTTTTTAATGATCGATATTTAAAAAAAACTCTGAATCAGGGCAGTCAATAAAATAGCACCGAATGACAAAATTTCATTAAAAAAAATAATATTGTTTAAATTATTAAAATAAAAGTGTTAAATACTTAAGGAAGATAGTTTTTATTTATAAAAAAATTAATTCATTACAAAATTTGATGTTTATTTTCATAAAAATAGGACGTGGAAAGCATTGCACACTTCAAAAACGTGCTTTTGTAAAAAATATAATTTCTGAACATAAACCATATTCTGAAACAGGAAAATTAGTTGGATGCGCTTATAAAATGATTGAAAATTCAACAAATTTAACTTTAGAGCTTGAAAAACTTAGTCACAAGCGACGTTTGTCACCATAAGTGGTTAGGTGTTCGTAAAGACAATGGAAGAAGGCCCCATTTACGGCAGCTCTAGAGCTAAAAAAGGACAGCAAATGCTGAAAATGTTCGTCGAAGATTACAAAACAACAACATCAATGCTTGTAGATTCGAAAAAGTGGCCCTTCTTTCACTTAAGCATGCTGCAAGTCGTTTGAAGTTTGCTAACAGTAACTCAGAATGACCAGCTTAAAAGTGGATCAATGTTCTATGGACAAATGAATCCATTGTTGTTTTATTTGGAGATATGGGATTACATACCTATGTCAGAAGACCCTATAACGCGGATTTCAATCCAAAATTCGAAATAAAAATAACTTAAAATGGTGCTTATGGTGTGGGGGATATTTTCCTACTGTGAAGTGGGGTTCATATATTGGACCATGGCTCACATATTGTACTAGGACAATCGTGGATATACACTTAACATTTATATCCTCCAGAAAGTAATGTTACCATAAGTTTCTGAGCAAATGCCACTTATATCACGTCAATTACTCAAAGCATGACGGGAAATTGGCAAAAAATTGGTTCTGGACAATAAAGTACACGTGATGGAATGGCCTGGTCAGTCCCCAGACCAAGATCAAATCGATAGTTAATGGACAGATATAGAGAAGGGAGTGTCTCGAATACAACCAACTTGTAATGAAGCCCTTTGGGTGGCTGTTCAGCAAATCTGGAACTCAATTTCGAATTAAAGATCCCAAAATCTCGTGAATTCGGTACAATAACGTTGTACAGAGGTCAACGTATATTGTATATTGTCAACAATGAGCACTCGACAATTTTTTTTTATTATTTAAAGATATCACAACAATACTGAATTCATATCCATTCGTTTTTCAAATTTAAGAATTTAATTTTAATACAAAAAGTACTGTGGTGCTATTTTTTTGACTGAGTCTTTTTGAAGTTTTTTTAAAAACTCTGAAAATTTTTAATAAAATAAAAAACCATATTAGGCTTTTCTTATGTAATATTGTTTCACACTCTTGTAAGTAACTTATGACACGTTTTCAGTGACATAAGTTTAAATTGTTAAAAAAAACCCAACGAAGAAAATTTTGTTTTATCCTGGTGCTATTTTTTTGACCGCAGCTGTAGGTGTTCAAGGGAACGAGAGAGCGGACGAGCTCGCAAAACACGGTGCTGAGGGTATTGGTACTTTGGTACATATTTATTTACCTATCCAACACTTCAGCTCGCTACGTGATAATCTAAACACCGCAATGGCTAACAGAATATCGTCGCTGCGCCTAAAAATGGAGTCATGTGTAGTTTTTTAAATTTTTTTTATTACATCTTTATGATCCCCTATTGGTCATACGTTTACTCACTAAACCGTTTTTTGATATCTTGATTGGTTCAAAAGTTAGTAAAAGTAGCTATGTGTTCGTCATACTAAAAATGGTCTGTAAAGGAGTTGTGTGTTAAGCTACACATAACTTTTTTTGATAAAAAACTAACAGAACGTGTCAAAAAGGACCACTTTTTTAGTAATATGAGGTTCACACGTAGCATCCAAGTATTTTGAATGAATTTGTCAAGATTTTTTGAAAAATATTTGCAAATTTTTATCCTGTTATCTAAATCCTAAATGGCGGGTAAAACAGCCTTGTGAAAGCAATTAAATCATTGACGGCGGAAAATTTTAGTATCTTAAGTACAGCATCTTTCGTAGATGTCAATTTATGTCGAAGCTTTTGAATATTTACAAGAAAAAACAAAAAATCAGCACCAGTTTTGCGAAAAATCTGTTGTTCGCTGTATAGTGACGAGCTTTTAAATATCAAAATTTTAAGGACATTGTCTAACTAATGTCGCTTTAAACCGTCAACAAACTATATTTAGTCTTTGTCCCTCTCGAAAAGAAATTAACAATAAAAATGGTTTCATAAACAAAAGGAGTTATGTGTAAAAAATATTTCCATTTATTTAAATTTTGTTCCAAAAAGTACTTAAAAAAGGAGTTATGTGTATGTTTTTTGAAAATTTCTGCACCACTGGAAAACCGCTAAATGTTTCGTATTTTTTTTTTTTGCAGTATGTGGATAGCATATCGGTACAAGAATTTTTTGTAGAACAAACTTTAAAAAAATATCGCGAAGGGACGAAAATAAGCATTTTTTTTGCTCTCCTGAACACTTGCCCCAAAACACATGACTCCATTTTTAGGCGCAGCGACGATATGTAGAGAGCTAACAACAAGTACGATCAGTAGAAGATTGTGGTCATGCTATAATCTGAAGAAAACCAACTACTTAATCTCGCTTACCATATGGAATTGGCGTTCGCTTACTGGAGTGACCGAAATGCTTAAAGCCGACTCTCAGACAACAGCCAACATATTGCTTCCTCTTATCCAAAACTTCTGGCGCACACATGAACTTGAATCGAAGGCCTTATTGTAAACATCCCCAAAAAAAATTATTTAAAAAACTGTAAAAACTGGCGTGGCATTACCGTCCTTAGCGCAATAAATAAAGTTATTGCACTAATTATCAACAAAAGAATATCCGACACTGTACTCAAGGACCTTAGACCGGAGCAAGCCGAATTCCGTCCCTAAAAATTTTGTGTAGACCACATCAAAAGTCTGCTAATAATTATAGAACAATCTACAGAACTTCGCTCTCCGCTCTATCCACTATTTATCGACTTCGAGAAAGCCTTTGATACACTTAACCCAAACGAAATATGGAGTGCCTTAGCTTGCAAAGGGGTTCCGCCAAAAATTATATGCCTCATTCAAACCCTGTATCGTAATGTTAAGTATCGTGTTGTCCACAATAATGCTCTGAGTAGCTGTTTCGATGTTGTATCTGGTGTCCGCCTGGGTTGTGTGCCGTCTCCCTTCTTGTTTTTTGTCGTTGTAGATGTTATAGTCCGCAATGCTACTGAAGCAAATAGTGGTATCAACTGGGGTCTCAAACACCAACTAGAGAGCCTAGAGTATGCAGATGATATCTATCTCTTTTCGCACAGCTATAATGATATGAAAGCGTAACCTAACCGCATCGAAACCGAAGCTGCAAAAGCTAGCTTATGAATAAACACAGACAAAAGTAAGGTAATGCGATGTAATACAGCAAACACCAACAAATTTCGTATAGGAAATATTGATCTGGAGGAAGTCACATCATTTTGCTACCTAGGCAGCATCTTAACAAATACAAGTGGTTCTAGCAACGATGTTACGTACCGAATCTCAAAGGCCAACCAAGCATTTGGTACCCTACGATCTGTGTGGAAATCTTCAGCCATATCCAAAAACTCAAAGATCCGCATCTTTAACTCTTGTGTAAAGACTGTGCTCCTTTATGCATATAAAACTTGGAAAACACCAGAACACGACGTAGACACCTTACAAGTGTTTATTAATCGATGTCTTCGACGAATTGTTAAGGTTTTCTGGCCGAACACCATATCGAATATTGAACTTTGGAGACAAATGAACCAGCGGCCAATCCAAACATTGACATCCTAAATCGTAAATGGCGCTGGATTGGTCATACGCTGCGTAGGCCCCCAGGTGTCACAGCTGAAATCGCCATTGACTGGAACCCACAGGGTAGACCAAGAAGAATAGGCAGACCATCCCACACCTGGCGTCGACAACTAAACACCGAAGTAAGACGTATCGATCTAAGCTGGGGAGAGATATAACGAATCGCAACAAAGAGTCTTAATCGAGATTGCGTCGGAGAAGCATCTATTCGTCCCTGAAATTATTTTATAAATTTAGAAACGTGTTTGTGTTTGTCGGTCGTTTGGTTATTTCTCCGCGAGTACCGTTTGCTAACGGTGTCTAACCATACTCAAACACGCGCACATGTTAAGGAAGCGTCGTTTCACTCTTCCATTGTAAGGTCAATGGTCGTATTGTGTCCGGAGTTTCCCACGTGTTAAACCCCACATAAATCAAAACCCCACAAAGGTGGCATGTAGACTTCGTGTCTCTGTCACCTTTTTATCAGTCCATTCGTGGATACGGTGTAGCATTCTCTAGAATGCAAGAAGAGGAAGAATCGAAATAAACCGGACCGAATGGAATAAATTCGTTGTGGCCCTTTGTTCCGAATAGGAACCACAGGACATAATATATAAAATATACTAGAGTGACCACTGGGAACTGTCTAATGGGCTATCATAGAGAGAAAATGGGACTTATTTCCGGCGCCAGCTGTAGGATATGCGATGAACCTAATACTGAGGAAACGGTCGAACACATTCTCTGCTACTGTCCTGCTTTGGCCAGATCCCACCTGCACATATTGGGCAAACATGCCTTCGAAAGCTTGGAAACGGTTTCGAGTATTTTTGTGGTTTCGCTATGGACCAACCGGTCTATGTGAGGAGTCTTTGACTCCGCCACCTCTAACCTAACCTTTGGAAAAAGAAGAAGCCCAGCAAAACTTTGAAGAGGACGTTTTTATGGGGGCTAAGTCAAAACATGAACCGATTTTTTTCCTCTTTCAATACTTCGTCCTTAAGCCAAACAAAGTTTAAGTTTCAAATTTCAGCGTTGATAATTGCAACTTGGTTTGCACCGCTTCCACGAGGCGGACAAGCAGATAAACTGAAGGGCAGACGGAGATCGGTAAATCGACTCAAAAATTCATTTCATCAAGCGAATTATATCCTTTACCACAGGGTGTTATGGGGTATAAAAAAATGGTGCCCAACTTGGGGCATCAGTTATCCAACCGGTAGAATTTGATAGTTAAATATGGATTTTTATTGTTGTTAGTTTAAGTAACCTAACCCGTGCTATCACAATGGACCTCATGTGTGCTATGTGTGCTGAAGTAAAACGTCAGCTGCCACTAACAACCTACCTAACTAACAGTTAGCAAGGGCGGGTGTAAAACATGGCATTTTCTTTTTTACTCAATTCACAACACCATGCACTGTTGGTTTCAATAGGTGACTTTGCCCCAAATAAAGTATAAAAGGATCAGTCAACCTGGTCGGAAGAACTAAAATTAGCCTTTATTTTTTTAATGAATTTACAAAGATCTTACTTACTTATGTTCAAAAAGTTTTCTCGCCACATTCGATTTTTTCCCCAATTTTTGGCGAACCAAATTTATTTCGGCCATAATCCAATAATAGTTTTGGGGAACCCACGACCCCCTATTTTATAGGCTAGCACACTACCAACTAACCACCAGGGGCCACCTAACCTTAAGAATTATACGTAGTCTTTAAATGAATACGTAATCTTTGCCCACCTCTGTTTAATAAACAACTTTTTTTCTTAAACAATCTTATTTACAAGTTGAGTCTGGTTTGAAGACCACATGAATTTGTAATTCTTTCTTATACTTTTTTTATTTTCGGTTAAAGCAGTTAAATTGTAAATTTATGTTGTAGCAGAAGCGGGTGCACACATGCGCATAAAGTGCGATTAAATGGACAAGCTCAGTGACCTAAAGCTGCCAGCCAACCAGTCAACCAATCCTCCAACTAGAACTGCAGCAAAAAACTAAATAAACTAACTTAAAATACTCTCAACTAACAACTTGGCCTGCAAAAAAATAAGTAAATTCCATCTTAAATCCAGCTGTCATTTAAGTGAACTTAATTTACAAAAGTTTAACATAAATTTAAAGATTTTCTTAAAGAAAGAAAAAAAACAGAGACATTTAACTCAAATCGAAAAAATGTTATTTATAGTTTAAAGTTTCTTTCAAATTAAAGTTTAAAAATAAATAGATTTACAAAAAAAATGAATTTAAAACAAAAAACAATTCAATTTTCTTTAACTTCCGGTGGCGGCTTTTTAGTTTTTAAATTTTTTTTTCATTTTCAATGGCGCTGACGGCCATTGTTCGGTAATGTCATTAAAATGGGTGCATTCACCACTCTTTATTGTAGCATATTTTGTTTTTATTGTTGTACTTGTTGTAGTAGTTGATTTTTTATTTTTTTTTGTTTTTGGGTGATTGTAACGCTAAGATTACTGTCTGGCATTTATGTAGCAGCAGTAGCATATGCATGTGCTAGGTGCATTAAATGCAAATGCAAATTTTTATTTTAGTTGCATGTTTTGTTTGTGCAAAAACTTAACTAACGGTGGCTTATTATAACTATTATTGTTTTACTACTTTTGCTGTGCCACCGCTAAACGCTGCCATACTGCAGCAATAGCACACAATGGGGTGGAGGGTCTCTCAAAAAATTTGTTTCTACAAAATAAGATTAAAAAGTTATAGAATTTCTTATCAGTAAATATTAGAGTTGTCAATTATTCGACTTTTAACTTTGTTCGAATAATTCAAGTAATTGTTTTTGTTCGTTCGATCAAACGATTAAATCTAAAAAATTATTCGATTAATCGATGAGAATAACGAATAAAAAAAGTGGCTATAAAAAAATATTTTTATTAGGTTTAAAGTTTTTTAAGTTAGGGGGATTCGGCGGGGGACGTTGGAGGGCACCTTTTCCTTCTTCACACAAATGTTTACAAATTCATTTATTACGATATTTACGCCTAAAAACACACTTTTGTCATTATTTTGTATTAATTTCTATAACCACGCCCTTAAAAAGGGGCGGGCCGAAAAATATCATTTCCTAATCATCTTGGTTCAAATGTAGGTCAATGAACTTTATATGGCATACAAATATTTAATTTGTTGAACAAATATAGAAAAAAATGTAAAAAAAGATTTTCTGGTGGTGTTTTAGTTCATTAAGGGGAACATTTTTCCCCTCGTCCGATTTGTCTCGAAACTTCACCAGCCTATGACCAGAAGACATAAACGTGCCTAACTTCACGGGTATAGTACTTTTATTTTGGACTGTATCGTGCCCTCCACAGACGGACGGACAAACGGACGTCGCTAGAATGTCTTATAATCGATTACTGATCAAAAATATATTTACTTTATGGGGTTCTAGACCGATATTTCGATACTGTAGTTGAAGGGTATAAAAAAATAATTGTTCGATTAATTGACATAAATTAATCGATTTATTCGTTATTCGAAAATCGTCATTTTTTAATTAATCGAACAAGAGTTTGGTTTTGTTTGATCGATTAATCGAATTATTCTTAATCGGTTGACAACTCTAGTAAATATAAAGTCGTTTTAGAAATAATACATAAACTTTGCATAAAAAAGAGAATTTAGTAGTCGTAAAAACTAGACTTGATGCTTGTAGTCTTAAAGTAGTCGAAAGAAGTATTCTTTGTTAGAGGTGGGGGAGTCAAAGACTCTTTACATATACCGGATGGTCCATAGCGAAACCATAATAACTCCTCAGCGCACTGATAGAACGCGTTAGTCCTCATCGCGAATTGTACAATTTTCCTTAGGTCTACATTCGAAACCATTTCCAAACTCCCGAAGACATATCTACCCAAAATGCGCAGGCGAGTTCTGGCCAAAGTAGGACAGTTGCAAGAATAATTTCGTCAGTGTTAGGTACATCGTACCTGCAACAGCTGTCATCGAAAATAAGTCTCATTTTCTTTCTATAATAACCTATAGGGCAGTCCCCGGCACAGAAATTGTTTGAAGCAAAAACGAAAGTTTAGAATTTTTTTGATTTTCGGCGTTTAATTTTTTTGATTAATTTTAAATTTTTTTAGATTTTATTTTTTATCGAATTCCACTAATTTGAATCATTTTGAAAATAATGAAATAAATTAAGAGATCAGCGGGTGCTAGTTACCCTAAAAAAGTACCTTTTTCCAAAAATGGGTTAATAAAATTTTCGAAAATAAAAAACATTGAACTAGAGATGGGCGCGTGAGTGATTTTTGACTCACACTCACTCATGTTCACGACAGGAATTTTTGAATCACGCACTCGAGCATATTTTTTTTACTCACACTCACTCACAATCACGTCAGTAAATTTAAATCAACTTACACTCACATGCACTCACGCAAGATTCACGCTGACTCGCACTCACGAAAATTTCAAAAACTATAATTTCAGAAATCTTTCAAAATTTTCAGCAAAATTAACAATTTTTGAATCACGCACACGAGCATATTTTTTCAACTCACCCTCACTTACAATCACGTGAGTAAATTTAAAACAACTCACATGCACTCACGCAAGCTTCACTCACACTCACGCTGACTCACACTCACGAAAATTTCAAAAACTATAATTTCAAAAATCTTTCAAAATTTTCAGCAAAATTAACACTTTAGCGAAATTTTACATTTTTTTTTGCTTTTTCACTACGAAATCTTAAGTTAAGCCAAATTTTACAATTTTTGTTGCTTTTTTGGTACAAAAGGAAATATTAAGAGAAAAATAATTCACTCAAACTCAAGCAAAAAAAACGACTCACGCACACACACTCACGCAAAAATCTTACTCACGCACACTCACTCACGCAATTTTTTTCTCTACAAACAATCACGTGAGTAAAATTGAAATCAGTCACACTCACGCGTGATCACGCGAGATTCACGTGAATCACGCTCTAATCTGCTCATGTGCCCATCTCTACATTGAACATTAAAAAATAACTTCACTTTCATTTTTTTTACCAACAAATTCGAAAAAATTAACCTACGAAAAGATTAAAAATTAATGATTATTGTGTTATTTTTACCAACATATTCAAAAAAAAAATTACCCACGAAAACATTAAAAACTAAAGATTTCGTAGGTTATTTTTACAATTTTTTTATTGAATTTTATTTTAACAAATGTTTAATAGAATTTTAGGGGAATCGATCCCGCAATCAACTACATTCTGGCCAGACACTCCACCCATCGTGCCAAAGTCACTTGATACTAGAGATGGGCGCTAGTCACGTGATTTGCGTGATTCACGTGAATCACGCGTGAGTGTGAGTGATTTTTATTTCAATCACGTGATTGTAAATGAGTGTGAGTTGAAAAAAATCTGAGTGAGTGATTAGTGAGTGAGCCATTTATTTTTTGCATGAGTTTGCGTGATTAGATTTTTTGATTTGCCCAATTTTTTTTTTAATTTTTTGTAAAAAAATTTTTTTTGGATTTATTTTCTCTTTTTGGTAAGAACATTTTATTGCGTGAGTAGATTTTGCGTGACTCACGCGTGAGCGTGATTGAATCTGGCGTTAGTCACGTGTGAGCGTGAGTAAGTTTTTTATTACTCACGTGAATGTGAGTGAGCCTGAGTAAAAAAAAAATTGCGTGAGTGATTAGTGAGTGATTCGATTATTTTTTGCGTGAGCGTGAGTGAGTGTGAGTCAAAATCCACTCACGCGCCCATCTCTACTTGATACAAACATCTTTTTCTATTTCTTTAAATAATTTTTGGAATTTTTTGTCTACAAAAAATCAACAACCACAAGTAGGTAAAAACTAATGACTTTTCTTTAAAAAAAATTCCTTCAACTTTAAAAAAAATAACGTACACAAATCGTTAAAAATTAAAGAAGAATCACTTATTTTTACTTACAGAACAAAAATAAATGAATCTAAAAATTTAATAAAATCTAATGAAAGTCTTTATTTTTTATGTTGTTATTTTTGAAACAAAGAACAGAAATAGTCATTTAATTAAACTGATCATTCAACAAATGTTTTTTCTTTTAAAAACGACAAAACGTAAAACTTTTTAAATAAACTACAAACAGTTAATGACATAATTTTTTGAGTAAAGATTTTTTAATGAGACAATATTTTTGAATAATACGTATTCGTTGTAATAGTACGAAGTTCTTGAAATTAGTCATTCTCTTTGAAATAAGACGTAGTCTTTGGAATATGGCATACTCTTTGAAATAAGAAGTAGTCACGTAATTATACCCTAACGTAGCGTATAGCTGGTTTTGTTATATGAAAACATGGGAGAACCATTATTCGTATTTACTGACAGTTACGGAATTTTCTATTTAATTTTGATCGCTTCGCAAAACTCAGGATTAAGTCTTAAGACAAAGGCCTACGAATGAAACACATTTAAAATTTCTCAGTTGTTGGTATTCTAGAGCCATCATCAGTGACGACAGTGAGTCACTGCGGACATCCCCAAGACATCTCCATATACCGAGCTGATGACAGTTTTATATGATTTTTCAAAATGTTGTCAATCAAAATCAGTAGCTGTTTGGGGTGCTGGTGTTCCTACTTTTCACTATTTTGTCCCAACTGAATTTGAACCCGGAACCTCCAGTTTATTAGTGCAACACCTAACTACTTGATCCAAACTCTGTTTTCGAAATTGTTTGTCTATTTATTACACTGTCCGACAAAAATTAAAAAAGTCGTTGAACACGAATTGGATAATATACGTTTGGAACTAGAGACTAAATGTAGTATAACTGCATTTACAGTTTTTCTTTTCGTGATCCTGTTTCCTTTTAAAAGGGCTTCAAAGTTTTAGAGGACTAAATTTTATAAAATATTTTTTTTATTATTTGTACTTGTCCTAGAATACCACTAGTGACAGCAAATGAAAGAGGAGGATCTCCCCTAATTTTCCTATTTTATTAAAATCCTTTAAAACTTTGAAGCCCTTTTAAAAAGAAACAGGATCACGAAATGAAAAACTGTAAATGCAGTTTTACTCCATTTGGTCTCTTCTTTCAGTCGCATATCATGCGGTTGATGTTTAATATTGGCTGTCGGACGGTGTTATTTTTATATTGCTGGTAAGAGTTTGATTTTATTTTGAATAAACCGATAATACAGACTAAAAGCTTTAATACACTTAAAATAATACATTAGTAGATTTACTAATTTTTTTTTTGCTAATGCTGGTTAGCTAACTTTTACCAAATTTTTAGTTGAGATTAGCATGTTAGCAAAAATATCTTATAAACTTCATTTATCGCATTAGCAATTTTAAACAAAATTTGAACTATTTTTTTTTGCCAAATTTAAAATTGAGTTGACCAAATTTTTACAAGCTTTTTTGCTAATGCCTTTATGATACTTGCTTGTTTCAAGTTACTTGTTGCTGCATTTATTAGGGTTTTTCTATGGGAATTTCGATAAATTCAAAATTTTTGGTTTAAGTTATCGAAATTTTTATAGAAAAACCCTAATAAATGCAGCAACAAGTAACTTGAAACAAGCAAGTATCATACGCACTTAATGTTAGCAAAATAAATTGTATTTTTATTTTTATTTTCAGAAAACTTCAAATGGCGCTATCTCGGAAACTAAGCCATATAGAGCAAAATGGAGGGCATTTTTGGTTCTTAGAATCACCATACTTTCGCGGGTCCTCTTCACATATGTGGACCCTAATGGGCCCTAACTTTGGATCCAAAAAAGTTAGCATTCCCGAAAATTTTAAAAAGTCCAAAAGCGTGTTTGTAACTCTCAACACGTAGAACAAGACCGCAAAATAGTCAAAAGCTCTCCGAGTAATATTTTTGAAGTTATCGAGTTTTTTTAATTCTCAAGACCCCAGTGGTCCCCTATAATCACGTATCTCAAAAACTAAGCAAGGTAGAGCGAAACGGACACAAATTTTGGATCAAAAACTATGACGATTTTTAAGGAACCCAACTAGGTCTAGGCCCATTGGGTTCTGGACCTATCGGGTCCGAACCAAATGGGGTCCTCAGATGTGTATGAACTAAGTTCAAAAAAAATAAAAATTTAGTTAACTAATTATTGGCAAAACATTTTTGCTAACTTTAGCAAAAAAAGTTTTTTTTTTTTTGAGTGTATAATTTAATAATATTCTGAAGATAACGATAAGGAACGATGTCTTAGGCTGGGTTTTTGAGATCTCAGTTAAACTAGGTTTAGTTAATCCGAAAACTGATTTGTTCTGCCTTTACCAAGTTTTCAAACGAAATTTCGGCGGAACAGCTTAGTTTTTCTTAAAATTATGGCCTTTAATGAAATAATAAAAAATTAATCACGATTTGCCAGAAAAATCCGAGTTTCAGACTACGTTAAACTCAAAATCTAGCATTAGAGAATTTGTTTGCAAGGGCATGTCACAAAGAATTACCTATGATTTGTCAGAGTCTGCAAACATTTGCTCAGTTTACATTATGAAATTTTTTCCTGGCTTGGAAGAAATTTCTTAATTTCTTTAAATTTAAACAAAAGTTATGGGATATTCATCCCATTATGTACTGCTGTTATATTTGAAAAGTTTCATGTGTTTGAACGTTATTTTTTCGCTTTTTGTTTGATTTATATGCCTCTTAACGACACATTTGGCTAATACTTCAATTGGTTGGTTCAACATGGCCTCCGTAGTTATAGTTTAGGTATCGGTACAATATACAATAATTTTTTGTATTTTTGTTGTACTAGCAACAATTGCAACTTGCAGCTGACCCTGTTTTTGTAATAATTTTTTGTTTTCTTCATTTATTTCTTGCAATTGAATTGAGTTTTTTTTTTTCATTTTTTGTTTTAGAAATACAGAGGGGTTATATTAGCTTTTTTTCGTACGAATTTTTGTTTCTCCCCAAATGTCTTTGTTTTTTTCAGTTAAGGTTTGTAAAGTTTGTAAGTAGGTAGCAAAGTCGTAAGTAGAATTAAAAGCTTTTGTTTGTTGTGTTGGATTTGTTTCGGTTTGTAACCTGTGTGTCCATCCATTCTACCTCAACTCAACTGCACTCCATTCATTCCGTTTGTTTTGTTTGTGTCTCAATAAATGGTAATGCTTTAGTAATAACAGTTACCATTATTGTTATTGCGAATTGTTATCGTTGCGAAAATTTCACATCGTCAACCACCGGAAAAATATGTGCCGTTTTTAATTTTTTTTTTTTTTTTTCATTTTTTACTTTTGCAGGTATTTTGAAATTCTAAACTTCTGTATTTACTTTGTATTGTAAATTTTTATTTTTTGATAAAATAGTTTTGAATAATTGAAATAAGACTTTGTATTTAAAAATTTAAGTTAGGAAAATGTTAAATAAAATGCAAAAGGCCCTAACTAACAAAAAATTCAAAATCAGTTTTTTGATTGGTTCTGGATTATTTTGTCAACATACACGTCTCCACAAAAAATTAGGGCTGCATAATAAAAATTAGCGATTTAAAAGCCAAAATTAAAAAACAAGTGATTTGGGCAATCGCCAATGGAAGTAACTTAACAAAAAACTTTTTTAATATTTTTTGATTTATATTGATTCATATTTAAAAACGTCCTCACCAAATTTTAGTCAAATTCATTAAAAACAACTAACAAGTGAAGTCTCCCTGGTGTCACCCTCCGATCTTCATGAAATTTGGATATGTTGCTAAAAACGAAAATTAATTCGACACGCAGCCCAAACTCATTTTTAGGGGGATTTGTATGGGGGAAATTAAACTTTTTCAGTTTTTTACTATTTACGCCTATTTAAACACAATTAATATAGGCACGTGTAGTATCAGATTAAAGGTATTAAAAATACCTATCTCGTGGTGCTAACAACGGGCCAAAGAAATTAATATTTTTTGACTTATTAACTAAAATGTCCCAAAAATTTTGGTATTTTACTCAATATGACAAAAAGTTGAGCATGTTTGGTCACGTTCTTAGCACACGTAGATAGGTTTCCTAAAGACCTTTCATTTGGTATACAACATGACTAGGTTTCTTTGCATAATATAGGAGATAAACGAAAAAAACTGAAAAATGGCCTTGTCTTCCCTCCTCCTTTTTACCCTCTAAATATGAATTTGGGCTGCTAAAAAAATACGTGTCCCGTTATATTATCTGATCCACAAAATAGAACCAATTCCATAAAGATCCGCGGGTGACACTAGGGAGACATTCCTTGTAAGTTATTAACAAATTTAAAATATAATTCATGCTTCTCCTGTAAAATTAATAAAATGTTAGTTAGGGCCTTTTGGTTTTTAGGTGACGATATGGTCATAGCTTCCGAAAATATTTTTGTTCTAACAACAAAACGTGTCATTCTACTAAAAACTGAGTTGATCACAAGGTCACTGAAATACAGAAACATTTTTATCTTATTGATAAACTTTGATAAAAAGTTGCATCTGAATCAAACAGAGGATACTTGTTGATGCTTTGAACAGGCTGATGTAGCATTTTAGCGATATCGGCCTAGCGCACAGTGCCACATTTGGCCAATCTAGCACGACAAAAATCAAAAAAAAAAGTTCCCCGATTTTTATGATTTGTTTGTATGTATTATAAAACATTCCTAATAACACGGAAATACTCATATAAGAACTATAATTCTATTCGTTATTAAGATGTGGGTGCATAAAGTTGCATCTTGTAAAATCCAGAAAGTAGTGTTCATTATTTTGCATTAATTAAGTCGATTTTAAACGGTTGTAACTTTTTAACAAAAAAAGATATTTATACACTCTTTTTTGGTAATTTTAAAGGATATTTAAAGGCTTTAAGCCATATCTTTTCTTCTTTTTTGAAACCATTTTTTCTATTTTTTATTAAATTTTTAACATAATAAAAATTTTTGAAAAGAAAATTATAAATTTGTTTTTTTTTGATGGAATAGAACTTTTGTGTTTGGTCTCTATTGGTCGCCGGACTTTTTCAGACATATTGACCAATATCCATAGTACTTATTTCAACGGCTAACTTTTGCGACCGTCTGCGACGACGACTACAGTGGGACGATACGTAAACCTTGTTTTTACATATTTTTTAAACACATTTTTAAAAAGTGGGCGTGGCAGTTGTCTGACCGCCCCCTTTTTTTGCGATATTATTTCTACAGTCCTTGAGAGTATATGTACCACGTTTAAAGAAATTACAACCAAAATTAAAAATTTTTTAAAAAGTGGGCGTGGCCGTTAACTGGCCTCCCATATTTTTCATAATGTTGTTTTTGAAGTCAAAACGAACATTTACACTGAATTTCTAGTCAATATAAATAAAATTGGATTTTTGTCGTCCTAGATTGGCCAAATGTGGCACTGTGTAGCGGTTGAAAACATTGTGTAAAATAAAAGATCGTGCGTGATTTAAATGTTTCCTTCGTGAGCGTGATTGTAAAAAAAACTCACCTACGATCTCATCTCTATTTTAAACGTTTCTCAAGAGTTAATATTACTCATACGCATACATAATATAACCTATTATTGTAAAATATGAGCATTGTGCAATGTTCAAAAAAAAATTTCCTCGAAAACAAGGCAAAAAATATCTCTGAAAATTTCAGAACACATTGAAATACACCTTAACATCGCGTCTCAAACTCTTTCTTATTATTCAGATTCAGTTTTTAATTTTTTTTAAATATCTTGACGGTGGGGAAAAAAATTTTCTGCAAATTTCAAATAGCGATATCTCGAAAACGTTTTGATCACAGAAAGTGGAGAAGGCTAACAACGAGCACGGTCAGTAGAAGATTGTGGTCATGCTATAATCTGAGGAAAACTAACTACACTGAAAAAACTAACTATACTGAAATTAAACAAACACTGTTATTAATTTAAGTAAACAATTTTTTTTTTAATTTACTTCAACTTATCTTAATATAAGGTGGTTTTACTTAAAACAAAGAAAATAAACTTGAAGATAGTACATGCAAATAATTAAAAAAAGCACAAAAGTTTTCCTTAATTTAAATTAAGTTAAATATTTTTTACATTTATGGCGAATTGAATGCATTTAAAAAAAGGGTTTATTCAAAAATATTGTTTTACTTAAAAGAAAAAAAAATTAAATTGTGTGCAAAA
Source organism: Pegoplata infirma (assembly GCA_963921195.1). Lineage (NCBI taxonomy): Eukaryota > Metazoa > Arthropoda > Insecta > Diptera > Anthomyiidae > Pegoplata > Pegoplata infirma. The sequence goes on along the minus strand of OY992536.1, from coordinate 285,963,108 downwards.
AAAATAAATAAGTACGTAATTTACTTAAAAATAGTATAGACATTTGCAAGACCTTAAATCAAATAAGTACCAATCTTTAATTCCAAAACGCATTTTCTTTAATTTAATCAACTTTTGTTTTAATTTAAGAAAAAGGTAATCTTTATTTTATTGATTTCATTGACTTTATTTAAATCCATATCTTCATCAGTTTAAGAAAGAATTTACTTAACTTAAGGAAAAAATACTTAAGGTATTTTGGGGACCCCACCTGGGGCCCCATCTGGAGACCCCATGAGACCCTAACTTTAAATCCAAATTTCGATTTTCGCGGAATTTTCAAATGCCTATAACTCTGCAAATACTGCAGATGCGAAAAAAAATTCTAAAGGCATTTTTGTAGTCCTTAACTTGTAGAATATGACCGCCGAAGACCCAAAAACCCTCCGAGTTATAGTTTTCGAGTTATTTCATGATAAAATTTCTCAAGACCCCATTCCCATATCTCGAAAACTAAGCTAGATAGAGCGATTCTGACCAAAATTTTGGATCAAAATCAATAGCGACCCTTTAATAGTGTACGCACATACTCATGGGCGGACCCCATATATTGGGGCTCGTAGGGTCCTCACATTGGAACTCCATATGGTCTACAGCAGGGTTGCAAAATGAGTACATCAAAATTGTACCAACGAGCTCACAAAATTGTACTTTTTCGACCCCAATTGTACCAAAATTTTTTTTGTTTAGTTTTTATTTTATTGTTTTTATTTTAATTTAAACAAGTAGAAAAGTTAAATTCGACTTGGCCGAATCTATGAGTACCCTCCACAATGCCCTTTTTAAGTGATAGCAAATTTTCTAACGTGAAAAAAATAACATTTTTGGTTAGAAATATTTTATTTTGTGTAAAAAAACTTTTTTTAGTAATTTTTGAAAAAAAAAAAATAATTTACTAATTTTTTTTTTTAATGTAAATTTTTTTTTGAGTGTATTTTTTTTTTGTTTTAGTGTAAAAATATTTTTGAGTGACAAAAATACCTTGTAAAATATTTTTGTGACTTACTAATGTTTTTAAACATGTTTAACGGGTTTTCAACACGTGAATTTAAGGTGAAACTAATCTGGAATTCACGGCTTTGTAATAACTTTTGAACGACTGGACCGATTTGGCTGAAATTTAAAAGGCATCGTGTAATAGACCTCTTGAAGTTGGCAAGCAATAGTGCATGCTAGCTGGTTACCTGGTCATAGCTCGTCGCTTTGTAGGGTGGGATCTTGCCGGCCAAAATTAACAATCAAGAGTGTACAACAAAATTAATAATTTCATGCACTTATAAAAAAAAATAATTTATTTTAAGGGACAAAAAGGGTTAAATTCTCTGACTATAGCTAGATCAACGTCATAATGACTACTAATTTAATATTGAATATTTATTTTTGATGTTACCGAAATAATAAAAAAAAAATTACACAGAAAAAATATTAAGTGAGAAGAAAAGAAGTTTGGCGGGTGAGACGCGTTGTTATTGTCTCGTATACTCTCCCATACCCAACCATGCAGGAATACACTTTAATGAATCTCCTTGCCCTCCATAAAGAAATTTTAGCCCATCAACTTCTTATTCACATGTTATTTATTTATTTTAGTTATCCATATTTTCTTAAAAAAAATTACTGTTTAAAAATAATTCATAACAAACTTAACTAAATAGGAACAACTGAAATTGAACCAATTGTTTTGGTATATATACATACCCTACACTATTAAGTTGGTATTATTACTACAATATAGTGATTTATGTTGGTTAGAAAGAATAGAAAATAATGTAAATAATAAAAGAAGATAATTTTACATAAAATTTCTTTAACCAATCAAAAATAGCATATTTATGTTTATGTAAATATGTTTATGTAAAAATGATCATATGATCACACCAACAACAAAAATTTGGCAAAATAATAAAAAAATGGAGTTTTGCTTAAATATAATTAGCATTAGATAAGGACATGTAGAATTTTAATATAAATTTAGAAATTTGATTCACTTATAGTGGGAAAAATGTATTTTAAATACTGTTGTAATTAAGTTACAGTGCCGAATGCAGGGATTTATATTTTATGATTTTTTCTTTTGTTTACGTGGAATGAGCGACAAAAAAAATGTTTTTTTTTTTTTTTTCTAATGTAATAATTGTTTTAGTTTCATTCGTTACTTACAAAATGAGTATCCCTCGATGCTAGCGCTAACATTGATGATCCTAACGACGTAATGCTGTAATAATTAAAATGTAATTTTTGTTGTTGCTCCTTCAAGTAAATGAATTTGTTGCTTATGCTTTAATTCTTTTTATCTCCCACATAAAGCCCTATAGTACCAAAATAGGTATTATTAGTTGGTGAACCAAAATGTACCATGTGCCACTTTACAAACGGATTTAAACCAACTTCCTAATAATATTTAAATTTAATTGATTGATGATGTCGTATAAAATATAATGATGAGAATTCGATATCTGACCACGATAGACAATAGTAAAGGTGGTCGGTGTAACTTTCATTGATATGGCACCGCCATTAAATAGAATTCACTAATTGGAATTTTAATTTACTCGAGCCGCTTAAACTTTTGTTTGATAAAAAAAAAATCCGGACACTTTAAGTTGTTGCGGGGGGAACCCTTTATCGCACATGTATGTTACGGAACGTATGTATGTCACGGAATTCCACTGGAGCGTTCCTCTCGGAATTTCACCAACTGCTGCCACCAGTTGGTATTGATATTCCGCTTTTACCAAGAGGGTAATGATGTAGTTACTCGAATGGATCCTCTACTTTGCAAATTTATCCCAACACGTGAAATGCAACAACTGCGATAATTTTATTTCAAAAACCTATTTTTGTCAAAAATTAAACTGGAATCAATTACTACACTATGATTATTTTCACCCATGCTATAATTACCTCTGCTATTTTGAAAAATAGACACGGATTTAATCGGCTAAAGTTTACGCTGATTTAACTAATGTTTAGTAAACCACGCTGTAAATTTTTATAATTTCTTTAATTTTATTACACACTTAGATTAGCATCAACTTTACTGATCAAGATTAATAACGGAAATGAGGGAGTTGACAATTGAGTATAAGTACATAAGTAAAAAGAGGTGTGGTGAAAATTAGCCATCGTAGTTTATTATGTACATGGTTGTATATAGAAAAATGTAGTATGTACATTTTTGAATCAAGGCCGTTATTTTTTTAAATATCCAATCAAATTTGTAAATAACTGGAAGGAAACCATTACAAAAATTTTTATAATTTTCCTGCGAGGATAAGAAAAAATAGGAGCCTTCACAAAACAGGTTTTGAAACATTTAAAGAATGGTGAAAAATCTGGAAAAAGGCTTTTTAGTTTATGCTGGTTGTAGGTCTTTTGAATGATAAACGCCTAGTATTTTACCCTTTTCATCTTCTAACTCATAACACGAGCTTCCGATTTTTCTTCGAACCCTCGCCCTGATAAATGTTTTAGCCAGTTTGGCGTTAAACCTATCCGAAGCTTTGCTTTGAACGAAATTCCGCTTTAAAACCTCTTCACCTACCGCATAATCAATTACTCGTGAGCGCAGGTTGTATTGCCTGCTGTTAATTTCGTGAGATTTTTCAAGATTTTTACGAACGATTTCTCGAATTTTTGAAAGATTGTCATGTCGTTTTCCATCATCCATTATGTGACCCTCTTCTATCATATCCAAGTTTCGCAACAACTCATAGTTATCACCATGGGTTACCATGTGTTGACCAAACACAACAAAATAAGGATTATGTCCAGTTGATTGGTGAACCGTATTCCGCAACGCTGCGTTTATACTACTTAGATGACAGTCCCAATCTCGCTGGTCACTTTTAATGTAAGCCCTTAATGCGGCATTGACCGATCTATTTACTCTTTCGCAGGCATTACTCTGCGGAGAGTAAACAGCCGTACATAAGTGCTTTACACCATAATGTTTAAGGAATTGTGTGAAATCCGAAGATTTAAATTGACTTCCATTGTCACTTGTCAAAAATTCCGGGACTCCAAAAACATTAAATACGTGATCCCTCAAATAATTAATTATGATTTTAGATGTAAATTTCCTTACCGGGTATAAAAATGAAAATTTTGAAACTTGGTCTAAAACAACCAAGATGCCAATATTTCCATTTTTAGACCGCGGAAATGGTCCAACCAAATCGACAAAAATCCTTTGAAATATTCGTTCAACTGAAAAATGTTTGCCCATAGGGGGTCTTAAAACTTTTGTAGGGTGTTTAGTTTCTTTACAAATGGAGCAATTTAGCACATATGAACGAACAGAGCGATAAAGGCCAGGCCAATAAAAGAAACGACGGATTTTTTCAATGGTTTTTGTAACTCCAGAATGTGCACTGACAGGTAGATCATGTGCTTTTTGTAGTACAGATAACCTTAGATTTTCTGGAACTAAAAGTTTCCACGTATTATTTTCATCTTCGGGTATACCGTTATAAAATTCTGTACGATGATAAATAAATTTACCGAGTACTTTAAAGTCTGGGTATTTAGTAGGACACGCCTGTAGTTGTTCACGTAAATTGAGGTATGGTTCACTTTCAAATTCTGAAGATTCCAAATCTATATCAGCACAAGATTCTGCAGCTACTTTAATATCGTAAATTTCATCGGGGTATTCGACCCTAGATAGGGCATCGGGAACGACATTGGCCGATCCTTTCCGATGTTCTATCTTGAATACGAAGGACTGCAATTTTAATGACCAACGGGCCAGTCGTCCACTTAAGTCCGTCTGAGTCATTAACCAGCGCAAGCTAGCATGGTCCGTTATAATAGTAAAGTCCTGTCCTTCTACGTACGGTCTGAATTTCTTGACTGCTAATACAGCAGCAAGACATTCTTGCTCCGTAACGGAGTAATTACGTTGCGCACCATTTAATTTTTGTGACATAAAAGCCACCGGTACTTCACTACCATCTTCTGCTTTTTGAGCGAGTACAGCACCGACTCCATTTTGACTTGCGTCGCAATTTATAATAAAAGGTTGTGAAAAGTTAGGGTTTATTAAAACCGGTGCGGTCGTCAGTTTGTTTTTTAAATTTTCAAATGCTTTTTGAGCGTCGTCCGTCCAGTTGAAAGATTTTGATTTTTTTAAAAGTTCGGTCAGGGGGTGTGAAATTTCAGCGAAATTGGCGATGAAACGCCGGTACCAACCGGTCATCCCAAGGAAGCGGCGGAGTTCACGGACGGACTTAGGCGGAGGATAGTCGACCACTGCCGACACTTTGTCTGGGTCTGTCTGTAGGGTCCCATTGCCTACAACGTATCCAAGATACTTTACGTGTTTTAAACAAAAATTACTTTTTCCAATATTAATTGTGAGCTTGGCTTTACGTATATGATGGGCAACTTCATAAAGCAGATCAATGTGACTGCGGAAATCTTCGGAAATCAGAAGGAGGTCGTCCAGATATACAAAGACTCGCTCTCGAAGGTTGTACGGGATAACCTTATCCATTAGCCTACACATGGTCTGGGGAGCATTGCAGAGACCGAAGGGCATAACCGTAAATTGATAAAGCGGCCTGTTTGGCACGGTAAATGCCGTTTTATCACGGGAGTTCATATCCAGTGGGATTTGCCAGAACGCATCTTTTAAATCCAGACTGGATATGAACTGTGCCCTCGGTAACCTGCTCAGAATCCCCTCGATGTGAGGCAATGGATAAGCATCCCGTACGGTCACAGCGTTGACCTTTCTGCTGTCAAGGCATAGTCTTACCTTGCCGGGTTTTTTAACAAGGACCACTGGTGATGACCATGAACTTGAAGATTCCTCTATAACTCCCATCTTTAGCATACGATCAATTTCCTCTCCCACCAGTTTTTCAACTGCTGGTGAGATAGGAAAATGACGCTGCTTAATGGGTTTTGTATTTCCTACGTCAATGGAGTGTTCCACTAAAGCTGTCCGACCAAGTCCTTTGTCTTCAAAGGAGGGGAAAGCCTTAATGGCTGAAATTAAAAGTTGACGCTGCTTTACTGTTAAGTCATGACTATCAGGTGATGCAAGAGAAACTTCGTTAATCATACCAATACATTTGCTAAAGCCAAAAATTTCCCAAAAATTCCAACCGAGAATTATATTTTGATCCAAGGATGGTACAATATAAAATTCTACTATCTCAGTTTTTCCATTATATGTCACATTTAGGCTTACTACTCCTAACACTTGTTGTTTTCTCCCATCTGCCGTTTTAAGTGAACAATTTAACTCTTTTATTTTATTTTCCTCAATTTCTTTGACAAAATCACTACCTATACACGAACACGATGCTCCCGAATCCAGTAGCCCTAAAACCGTTTTATTTAATAATTTTACATTAGCATATGGTCTTACGTCTCCCTGTATGGTACTTATTGCGGATATTACATTACGTTTTTTCTGTTTAATTTCATGCCAGTAATTACGTGCACGATTTGACGAACGAGATTCACCAAATATTTTGATACGAGCCGCATTATATTCGGCAAGCCGTTCATGATATGGTTTTAAAGGTCTCAATTTTGGTTTATTGTCAAGTCTTATATTATTAGTAGGCTTTGTTGTGTTTATTTTTGGTTGGGCCGTTTCGGAACCAACTGGTTGGGATTGGAACACATTTTGGTGTTCAATGTGTCCCTTTTGTAGTTTTCCTGCCCATTACAGTTCGGACAGTCCGGCAAATAAAACCCTACTAAACCGCACCCGTAACAAAATACACGTTGTTTCTTTTTGCATGATTTGAACACATGGCCTTCAAGATCGCAGTTCCAGCATTTGTTCCCATTATTATCTTGGTTACAAATTGCTGCTACTTGTGGATCTTCTTGGACATTATCTTCTAAGCTTTCGGTCTCTAAAGCAGATATTTGCCGTCTAGGCTGAAAATTTGGTCGACTATTTCGTGTACTAGGCTGAGTTTCTGAAAGGAAATCTTCTTGTTTACTACAGCGGAACCTTAATTCATCTATAGAGTCTATATCCAAATGTAAAAATTCAGATCTGTACTCAATAGGTAGATTATCTATTAGGATTTCAACCAACTCACGTTCCGTTAATGATGACTCAAGGGTGTCGGAAATTGTCATTATTTCGTCCAGGTATTTATCGAAAGATTCGTTATTTCGTGGTTTTCTTCTACGAATGGACTCTTTTATCTGATGATCGCTTTTAAATTTCTTAAAATAGCGTTTCATTTCATCACAAATTTCTATCCAGTCTAATATGTCTACCGAGCGGTGATAACGCCAAAACCATCTTTTAGCTCTGCCCTCAAAAAGAACATGGACGCTTTGGCACAAAGATACAAAATCACCACGAAGTGTAGTTCGGGTTAACCAATTGACCCTATATACGAATTCTTTAACCGAAATAGAATCAGACGAACCGTCAAAGGTAAATTTCCAATCTAAAATAATTTTAGTAACCTGTTTGGGAGTCAGTCTATTAGCGTTGCGATTTCGACGCAAATTTTGGTCGGGATAAATATTACTATGGTCATATTCCCGATCGTCAGTATCACTATTTGTGTGTGATGTTGCACGACGTGTTCTATTGGGTAATTCTAAATCTGCTAAATCTACTAAGTGGTTCGCCCTCTCACGATTATTTCTACTGGAATTTCCTGTGTTTAAGTTACGCAGAGCAACTTCTAAGGATTCTTCGATAAGCCTACGCATTTCTCTATTATTTTTTCTCTGAAATTCGTTAAGGGCTTCGTCAACTACATTCCTCACTTGTTTATCACTAACACTTTGAAGCATTTGATCCGCATTAGAAGCACTTCCGCTTTGACGACGATCTGCGTTTGGGGATAAAACTGTCTCCGGAATATTCCAGTCAAGAACAGCTGTCTTTGATCGGGTATTCATGCTTGGGGCAGACAATTTAGGAATTGCTCCTCTAGCCTCACTATTATCATTGTTAACTTGTCTAACGGGCCTTTTTAATAATTTAACGTCTATATGTTTTCTGCAGAGTGGACAAGTTTTGTTAGCCTCTAACCAAGTCGTAATGCAGTTGAAATGAAAACTATGACTGCACGGAGTCAAACAAAAACTTTCAGAAACGATATTTTCGTTGCAAATAGAACAAATGTTACTTAGTAAAGGTCGACTTAAATCTTCGTTACTATGCACTAATGACATCTTATTATTATTTTTTTTTTTTTTTAATTAATATTCAAAAAAAATATTTTATAAAAAAAATATTTAAAGAACAAAATCTCAAATAAAGATTTAAAATTGTCTGTACGATATTTAAACTGTATTTTAATCACATGTGAAACGAAGTGACGGCTAAAAATATAAAAAAAAGTATTTATACAGTTTATACAAATGCATAAAAAAATTTTACAAACTCTCTTCTTAACACTTAAAAAATATATAAAAAAACAAAACTGTTGTGCCGGTAAACAATTATTCATTATTGTGCACCCTACGCTATTTAATGTAATATGTTTACGAGCATTGAAATGGTATCATTATTAAATTGGTAAGAAATTGATTTTTAATTTTAATCAGTTGCTTATTCCGAATTCAAATAATATGAAACCAGTCTTGTGAAATTTATGTTTACAGGTTAGTTAGAGACTTTGTCTCTAAAAAACTAATTCCTATTAAAACAAGAGAAATCACCACTATTGAATCTAATTTTTTTTTTTTTAATAAATATTAACCCTTAGCTGCCCCACGTTGGGAGCCATTTTATTGTAATAGACCTCTTGAAGTTGGCAAGCAATAGTGCATGCTAGCTGGTTACCTGGTCATAGCTCGTCGCTTTGTAGGGTGGGATCTTGCCGGCCAAAATTAACAATCAAGAGTGTACAACAAAATTAATAATTTCATGCACTTATAAAAAAAAATAATTTATTTTAAGGGACAAAAAGGGTTAAATTCTCTGACTATAGCTAGATCAACGTCATAATGACTACTAATTTAATATTGAATATTTATTTTTGATGTTACCGAAATAATAAAAAAAAAATTACACAGAAAAAATATTAAGTGAGAAGAAAAGAAGTTTGGCGGGTGAGACGCGTTGTTATTGTCTCGTATACTCTCCCATACCCAACCATGCAGGAATACACTTTAATGAATCTCCTTGCCCTCCATAAAGAAATTTTAGCCCATCAACTTCTTATTCACATGTTATTTATTTATTTTAGTTATCCATATTTTCTTAAAAAAAATTACTGTTTAAAAATAATTCATAACAAACTTAACTAAATAGGAACAACTGAAATTGAACCAATTGTTTTGGTATATATACATACCCTACACTATTAAGTTGGTATTATTACTACAATATAGTGATTTATGTTGGTTAGAAAGAATAGAAAATAATGTAAATAATAAAAGAAGATAATTTTACATAAAATTTCTTTAACCAATCAAAAATAGCATATTTATGTTTATGTAAATATGTTTATGTAAAAATGATCATATGATCACACCAACAACAAAAATTTGGCAAAATAATAAAAAAATGGAGTTTTGCTTAAATATAATTAGCATTAGATAAGGACATGTAGAATTTTAATATAAATTTAGAAATTTGATTCACTTATAGTGGGAAAAATGTATTTTAAATACTGTTGTAATTAAGTTACAGTGCCGAATGCAGGGATTTATATTTTATGATTTTTTCTTTTGTTTACGTGGAATGAGCGACAAAAAAAATGTTTTTTTTTTTTTTTTCTAATGTAATAATTGTTTTAGTTTCATTCGTTACTTACAAAATGAGTATCCCTCGATGCTAGCGCTAACATTGATGATCCTAACGACGTAATGCTGTAATAATTAAAATGTAATTTTTGTTGTTGCTCCTTCAAGTAAATGAATTTGTTGCTTATGCTTTAATTCTTTTTATCTCCCACATAAAGCCCTATAGTACCAAAATAGGTATTATTAGTTGGTGAACCAAAATGTACCATGTGCCACTTTACAAACGGATTTAAACCAACTTCCTAATAATATTTAAATTTAATTGATTGATGATGTCGTATAAAATATAATGATGAGAATTCGATATCTGACCACGATAGACAATAGTAAAGGTGGTCGGTGTAACTTTCATTGATATGGCACCGCCATTAAATAGAATTCACTAATTGGAATTTTAATTTACTCGAGCCGCTTAAACTTTTGTTTGATAAAAAAAAAATCCGGACACTTTAAGTTGTTGCGGGGGGAACCCTTTATCGCACATGTATGTTACGGAACGTATGTATGTCACGGAATTCCACTGGAGCGTTCCTCTCGGAATTTCACCAACTGCTGCCACCAGTTGGTATTGATATTCCGCTTTTACCAAGAGGGTAATGATGTAGTTACTCGAATGGATCCTCTACTTTGCAAATTTATCCCAACACGTGAAATGCAACAACTGCGATAATTTTATTTCAAAAACCTATTTTTGTCAAAAATTAAACTGGAATCAATTACTACACTATGATTATTTTCACCCATGCTATAATTACCTCTGCTATTTTGAAAAATAGACACGGATTTAATCGGCTAAAGTTTACGCTGATTTAACTAATGTTTAGTAAACCACGCTGTAAATTTTTATAATTTCTTTAATTTTATTACACACTTAGATTAGCATCAACTTTACTGATCAAGATTAATAACGGAAATGAGGGAGTTGACAATTGAGTATAAGTACATAAGTAAAAAGAGGTGTGGTGAAAATTAGCCATCGTAGTTTATTATGTACATGGTTGTATATAGAAAAATGTAGTATGTACATTTTTGAATCAAGGCCGTTATTTTTTTAAATATCCAATCAAATTTGTAAATAACTGGAAGGAAACCATTACAAAAATTTTTATAATTTTCCTGCGAGGATAAGAAAAAATAGGAGCCTTCACAATCGGACCAGAGGAACCTTGCCGAAATTCATTAATTTGCTTATAACTTTTGAACCACTGGACCGATTTCGCTGGATTGCTATACCAACCTGACCAGGTAAATGCCCAACATAAATGCCAAACTTCAGGAGCCTTCGTGAAGTCTTTCAAAAGTGTTTTCAACAGACAGACAGACGGACGGACATCGCTAGATCGTCTTAAAATCGATCGAGGATCATGAATATATATACTTTATGGGGTCCTACACCAATATTTCGAGGTGTTACAAACGGAATGACAAACTTATATATACCCTCATTCACTAGAGTGGAGGGTATAAAAAAGGAACGAAAAACATTGATTAAAAACAAATTTTTATAAAATTAACATTTGTACTTTATTTGTGCTTTAAAAGTGTATCAGGTGGTATTCAGAGTCCTAGTACTGGTGGAAAATGAGGAATTTTTGAAAATACATTTCAGAATACATGAGAGGTCTTCAGAATCTTACTGTCAGCCCTGGCAATGTAGCAAAATATTACTTTTTTTCAAAAAAATACATGTATTTTTCAAGAAAGAAAATGAAGAAAAGTACTCTTTTACCACCAGTAACAGGGCTGGCAAGTAGGTCTCTGAATACCCCCATGTATTTTTTGAAAGAAGTACTCTTTTGGCACATTGACTGGCAGCTATCTTTATATACCGTTCGACGCAGAATCAATTTTTGAGTCGATATTGCGATGTTTTCCAGTCCGTCGTTTAAACGTCCTCCCGATATTTACTTAAATCTGCCTATTGGTACAATATTAGCCTATTTCACTCAAATTTAGTTTGTACGTATTTTTACACCAATTTCAGATCTGGCGAAACATGGATCCAGTTGACACAGTTAATGAATCAAAACTATAAACTGGGTAAATTCCATGAAAAAAACATAATCTGAGAAGAATTTAAAATTGTACCAAATAAGTCATTGGTGTACCATTGTACTTTTGAGCTTCGAATTGTACCAAAAATGGTACAATTGTACCAACTTTTGCAACCCTGGTCTGCAGAATCCGTAAGTTTAAGGAAATTTTTACTTATTTTAAAAAATAGTTTTCCTCTGGATAAAAACAATTAAACTTATATTAAGTACAATTTTACTTACTTTTAAGATAGATCTAAGTAAATGAATTACCACTTTTTAGGAATAAAAATACTTGGAAGAAGAATTAATATCTTCGGAGCCCTCACATCGCCTTCTTTTTTTTAAATTAAGTTCAACATGCTTTAAAAATGGTAATTTTTTTTTCAGTGTATTTACTGCCACTTACCAGATGTAACTGCCATACACTCACTGGATTATTCACCAGTCACTTCCTTATAGGTTATCATAGAAAGAAAATGGGAAAATTGTTTCTAATGTGACGTAAATTTTTTTAATAACTCGAGAACCAGGCGAGACTTCACTCTACGGTTTTAACGTAAGTATAAAGAAGGGATATAGGATTAACATCCAGCGATGCAAAAACTGGATATTTTCTTTTTCTACTCTAATACAGTATTTTCACCAAGGTTCATCAAGTTTGAAAGGGGTAGGTACAAAATGCCCATATTATTGTACGGTTATTAGGGTGGGGCGATTAGTATGGAAGGAAAAAAATCTTAATGGGCGCTTCGCGTTTCTGATTCTTGGGATTGTATTGAGCAAAAAAGTCCACTAGACCATACGTCTACGGTAAGAATCGAGCTTCCAGATTTTTGACTTGCAGTTTTTTCTCAGACTTTATTTTTTGGAAAATTTGTAAATTTTCTTGGGCTCATATTTCGTAAACTATTTGAAATTTTTACTTATTTTCAAAAGTAAAGTTGTAGCTATTGTCTCGGGCTACAATTTCTTTGAACATATTACTTAGAAAAAAAAATCACACCTTTTTGTCACGTTTTTTTTGTTGATATTTTGGCCTATAAAAGCCAAACCATGAGATTTTCGATACAATACTCAGACAAAAATTGTAGCCAAGACAATAGTTAAGAACTCTCTAGTACATCGCAAAAGCATTAGAACGCTCCTTCAGGCAGTTTTGGCCTCGTGAAATTTTTGCACTTTTGCACTTTTACAAGGCCAAAACTGCCTGAAGGAACGTATCATTGCTTTTGCCTTGGCTACAATTTTTGTCTTAGTATTGGATCGAAAATCTCAATGGTTTGGCTTTTATGGGCCAAAATATCTAAGAAAAACGTGACAAAAAGTGGTGAATTTTCTACATTTTCGATTTTTTGACCATGAAAACGAAGTTTTTTCTAAGTAATATGTTCAGAGAAATTGTAGGCTGAGACAAAAGCTACAACTTTATTTTTAAAAATAAGTCAAAATTTCAAATAGTTTACGAAATATGAGCCAAAAAAATTTCCAAGTCAAAATCTGGAAGCTCGATTTTCACCGTAGACGTATGGTTTTTAGTTGACTTTTTTGCTTAGTACAATCCTAAAGGCTGAGTTAGGCACCCGTAACCGTAAACTAGCGTAGCGTAGCGATCAAAATCAAATAGAAAATCACGTAGACGTCTGCAAAGAAGAATAACTGCTCTCATTTGTTCTCATATAACGAAAAACTCTCTACGCTACGCTAGTTTAAGGTTACGGGTGCCTAACTCAGCCTTAAGAATCAGAAACGCGAAGCGACCATTAAGATGTTCAAATCGCCCCACCCTAATGGTTATAGATGAATTAGCCCAAAAAAGAAACACCTTTTTCCATTGACACTTTCGAGTTAAACAAAAAAATATATTACATTGAAAGCTTTAAGCTATTTTTGAAAGCTTTAATATGTCTTGTAGTCTAAAAATTTGTATTTAGGAATTTTTTTATTGATCCATAAGATGAGAAACATACTAAGATCCTTTAGGAAATATATTTTAAGCTTAAGATGAAGTTCTTTTATAATTAAGGGGTGTCATCGAAAGCTTAAAAACATTTCAAAAAAGCTTTAAAATCTTTTCCAAAAGAAATTTTTCTTAGGAAAACAAATTTTGAAAAAAAATTTTAATACAGAAAGTTTCTCAGACATTTTTTTCCTAAATAAATATATTTTTTTGCTGCAACATTTTAGAAACTTCTCAGATTCTTAGAATATTTTGCGTATACTAATATTTTGAGAATTTTTAAGTTTTTCAACTTAAGGCAAAGCTTTAAAGTTTTACAATAAAAACAAAATTTAAGCGCAATTTTTTTTAATTTTTTAAAAGCTCTCATCATAAACTTTCTTAACAAGAAAAGGTTTTATAAACTTATTCAATTAATCTTAAAGCTTTAATTTCAAACATTATTTATGAAACAAAGCTTTTACTCACTTATTTGCATGTATGTTTTAAAATTAAAATATTTTCTAATTAAACCAAAAATTTGCATATGTTAAGATTTAACATAAATTTCATAAATTTTCCGGTTGTATTGTAAAATTATTTTTAAAAATAAACTCAAAGAACACTATATTATTAATAACTATTTATGACTACATTTTAATAACATTTTTACGTGTGAAAAGTACATTTTCAAACATATTAAAAATGTCACATATACATGCAGCCAAGTAGCACAACCATGACAATGATGGTTGGTCAAATATGCATAAAAGATGCAAAAGTTAATAATGTAAAGCGGGTTACACTAAATAAGCGAGATGTAAATTTTAAACATACTGATTACAAGAAAAATGTAAATGTAGACTTGAAATAAATGAATTTAATTGACATAAAAGTTAATAATATTAATAATTTTAAGAAAGATTAAGATAATATCATGAGGTTTGTTGTTGTTGTGGTGCTTTGAGAAAATGCATTAAAACGAGTAAAAAATTAAATTCTTCCTATTCAATCAAATTAAAATTTGATTCAAAAAATTTTATTCGGACTGTTAAATTTTTTTGTTTACAGCAAACCAAATAAGCAAACCACATAGCTAAAACCATACACTTAAAAAAAAATTGTAAAATTACAAGAAAAGTTTTTTTGCTACCTCCTATTTGTTATTTTACAAGCTTTTTACCAATAATTTTGTAATTTCACAAGCTTTTTACCAATAAAATTGTAAATTTGCAATTTTTTGACGCGATAAAACTTACACCCAAAAAAAACGTGGGAATTCAATACAAAAAATTTAACTAAATTTTAGTCCAAAAGGACCTAGTGCAGAAATTTAACTTTTACAGATTTTTTTGGCAATTTACTATTGGTAAAATACAACAATTTTTTGGTCTTTTAAGATATTTTCTTGTTAGTTTTTTTTTTTACTTTACTATAATTTTCCTTAAAGAAATGAAATGGTAATACTCCGAAACAGAAAATGCAAATTCCTTCATTTGTGTCTGCAATTCCAGATCATGTTGGTAACCCTTGCAAAATAATGTAAGAGACAAAAAAGTTAAAAGAAAGTATGAAGTGAGGTTGAGATTGCTAGAAATACAATTGTAGTGTTGGAAACTGTCAAAATTTATTCTGTAGAAACTGTAAATATTCACATATATAAAAAACAGTTTTCATTAACAAGACAAACCGACATTTAAAATCCTACTGATGATGACACTAACTGGGGTGTTTGAAACCGGTATAGGAAATACCAGAAATGTCTATAATTTTTAGAAATTCAATTTTTCTTCTGCATTTTTTCAACTTGAACCCTTATAACAAATATAATTAGAGCCCGTGCTCGATCTGTACTTACAGAAAAAATCAAATAGGTAATACTTTTTATTTTTTAGTTTTAAGAAAAAAAAATTTGTTTAAAGTGTTTAAGTGTGAAAAAAAATCATTGCAGATTCTGCTACTATTGAAAGTCCAGCTGCGAGAAGAAGGCAAAAGATGATGCTGCCAACACCATAGCAAAGTAGCCATCCATCAACTGGAATAATGGTTGATGATAACTTTAAAGAACGTGGCGCTCAAAAATAGGCTACACAATTTTTAGTATTTTTTACCATATTTTTTTGCTAATTTTACCATTTTTTTTGCTAATTTTATATGAAATTTTTTTTTTAAATTTGGCACCTAAATTGTTAAGAAAAGTTGATAATTTTGAAAAAAAAAAAAATTATTGTAACACATACTTAAATATCTACGGTCAAATTCATAATGCTTTAGGGCAGGCTAATAAAATGTTTATAGTGAAAATTTGCTAAAACATTATTCAAAATCGTTTAAAAGCAAAATATTTATAAAAGGTTTATAGTAGGGTATAGTCTACAATAAACCTTCGATAAAGTTTGGAGTTGAAAAATCATTCTTTGAGTGGTCAGCATTTAATATTTAATTATCTAAAGATTTAATCAAACATTCTCCTCCCTTGAATAGTTAAATTCCATCAATTTCTATTCAATAAATTGAAGATATCTTCAACAATTAACAAATTTAGGATGTTTTCAATAAAAAATGTCAAATATTTATTAAAAATAAATTAAAATAAAATAAAACAAAATAGTGATGTACATTCAATCAAAACATATCCGGTATTCGAATATTTTTTGTACTCTTTGTATAAAAAATATTTTTTTCGCTCGTATTTCTATTTCATTTCTATATAACGTTAAGAATACAATGTTAAACTATTTTTTACTTAATACGAAATTTTTTCTAACTCTTAAATCTGCAAAAAAAATATTTAATTATGACTACCGAGTCAATCGATTCATTATTTTATACATCACAAACTATTACATGAGAAATATAGCAAGGGTGTTGCCAACATTAAAACGCAAAATTATTAAATTGTTAAAGTACGTTTATGAATACAATTTCTTTAAAAAGGTTTACTAAAGGTTTATTGTACTTTAACTATTGTATGCTTTAAAGCCAAATTACAATTGCCTTATGAATTTGACTGCTAATTTTCAATATCTAAGTTTTTTTATTTTTTTTTTAACTACATGTGAAAAAATTAAAAATTATAAAAAAAAAATTTTATAATTCCATGTAATGGAAACGAAATGGAGCAGTGCAATAAAGTGTATGTTGGAACTACAAAACGAATGTTAGGTGTAAGATTATCCGAACATGAAACTGACGTCAAAAAAGGAAAAGAAAGCACAGCATTAGCGATTCATGCCAAAGAGAAAAACCACAATTTAGACTTTAAGAGAATTAAAATATTGGATCAGCAAAGAATAGAAAATAAGAGATACACACTTGAAAGTTTACGCATCCAACAAAGGATTAATACTGCGATGAATACAAAAGAAGACAAAGACAATACAAAACATCAGTATTCTATTGCAATTAAACAAATAAACGTTCTGTGATATTAGTGCTAAGTTTTTTCTCTGTGATTTTATTAGATTATTTTGATTATTTATTTATTTTAATTAATTGTTACGTGCTGTCCAGTTTTTTATAATTTATAAGTGATTAAATGTGATGTAATTTATAGAATCGTAAGTTAAAAAACTGTGTCTCTATTATCCTTTTATACATTATTTTTCAATTCTTGTTATTTTAAATATTTATTTGTTAGAATTTAATAAACAATCTCCTGATGATGTTGGAATAAAGCCGACGAAACGTTGAGGAAAATGATAAAATAATTGTTTTTATTTACATCAATTAATTAATCCCTGACCATTAGTAGCCCGTGAGATAATCTCAAACTTAATAAAAATTTTTAATTTTTTAAAAATTTTAAAAATTTTACGTGAAAATGTAAGAAATTTCTTATGTAGACTACTACGCAATTCTCATTTGTTCTACTTAAGCTAAAAAAAATGACGCAAAAAAATAAAAAAAGTTAAGTGTTCTTCTTTAAATTTTTTGTTTAAAGTGTTTAAGTTAAAAAAAATCATTTTGGATTTTGATGTTGTTGGAAGTCCAGTTACTGCAACTACAGCTGCTGAGAAGAAGGCAAAATAAGATGCTGCCACCATCAATCCGAAGAAACCATCCAACAACTGAAGTAATAGTTGGTGCAGCTATTACTACATTTAAAGAACATGGTGCTCAAAAACAGGCATATTCACCAAATTTTAAATCAACTACTAATCAGAGAAAAAAAAAATACTAAATAAAACAGTTTTTTACCAAATTAAATTTTTTTTTATCTACATTTAAAAAATTATGTCACTAACCGTTTGTAGTTTATTTTAAAAATTGTAAGTTTAGTCGTTTTTAAAAGAAACAAGTGAGAGTGTTACATTCGGCTGTGCCGAATCTTTTATACCCTACAAAATGTAAAAAAAAAATTTAAAAAAAATCCAGAGGCGCCTTTATTTTTTTTTTTTTTTTGGGAGGGGATTGCTGGGAGGCGTTAGGGCGCACCTTCCCCTTGCGATTTTGAACTTCTTCTGAGAAAAGAATGTTGCATTTGCTTAGCAGAAGTACAAAAAACTCTGCCAAAAATGCGTTTTTTTTTAGGTTGGTTTAGTTCTCTAAGGGGGAACTTTTTCCCCCTTCGTCCGATTTTGCCCATTTCCAAACTTAACCTGCCTAGGAATATAAGACATATTCGTGCCAAACTTCGGAACTCTAGCTCTTTTATTTTGGACTGTATCGTGTCCTCTACAGACGGACAGACGGACGGACGGACATCGCTAGAATATCTTAGAATCGATCACTGATCAATAAAATATATACTTTATGGGGTCCTAGACCGATATTTCGATGCGTTACACACGGAATGACAAAGTGAGTATACCCCCATACTGTGGTTGGAGGGTATAAAAACATTTGTTTGATGTTCAGTTTTTATTAATGACTACTTCTGTTCTTTGTTTCAAAAATAACACACTAAAAAATAAAGACATTTTAATATTTAATTTTTAAAGTCATTAATTTTTGTTCTGTAAGTAAAAACTACTGATTATTCTTTAAATTTTTAATGATTTGTGTAAGTATTTTTTTTTTTTAAATTGTTGGTATTTTTTAATGAGATATCTTTTGTTTTTACCTACACATGTAGGTTATTTTTTTGTAGAAAAAAAGTTCAAAAATTTATTTATAGAAATATAAAAACTTTGGCACGATGCACAGTGCCACATTTGGCCAATCTAGCACGACAAAAATCAAAAAAAAAAAGTTCCCCGATTTTCATGATATGTTTGTATGTATTATAGAACATTTCTAATAGCACGGAAATAATCATATAAGATCGATAATTCTGTTCGTTACTAACAGGTGGGTGCATAAAGTTGCATCTTGTAAAATCCTGCAACTAGTGCACATTATTTCGCATAAATTAAGTCGAGTTTAAACTGTTGTAACTTTTGAACAAAAAGAGCTATTTATCCACTCTTTTTTGGTAATTTTAAAGGATATTTAAATGCTTTAAGTCATATCTTTCCTTTTCTTTTTAAACAAATTTTTCTATTTTTTATTAAATTTTTAACAAAATACAAATTTTGGAAAAGTAAATTATATATTTATTTTTTTTAATGGAATAGAACTTTTGTGTTTGGTCCGTATTGGTCGCCGGACTTTTTCAGATATATTGACCTATATCCATAGTACTTATTCCAATGGCAAACTTTTGCGACCGTCTGCGACGCCGACTACAGTGGGGCGATATGTAAACCTTGTTTTTACATATTTTTTTAACATATTTTAAAAAAGTGGGCGTGGCAGTTTTCTGACCGCCCCCTTTTTTTGTGATATTATTTCCACTGTCATTGAGAGTATATATACCAAATTTAAAGAAATTATAACCAAAATTACAAATTTTAAAAAAAGTGGGCGTGGCCCCTTAAGCGGCCTCCCACATTTTTCATAATGTTATTTTCGAAGTCAAAACAAACATTTATACCGAATTTCAGGTCAATATAATTAAAATTGGATTTTTGTCGTCCTAGATTGGCCAAATGTGGCACTGTGTGATGGGTAGAGTGTCTGGCCAGAATGTAGTTGATTGCGGGATCGATTCCCCAAAATTTTATTAAAAATTTTGAAAAAAATATTTCAATAAAAAATTGTAAAAAATAACCTACGAAATCATTAATTTTTAATGTTTTCGTAGGTTATTTTTTTGGATATTTGTTGGTAAAAATAACAGAACTATCATTAATTTTTAATGTTTTCGTAAGTTATTTTTTTTTCGAATTTGTTGGTGAAAATGAATGAAAAAAACATAATTTTTTAATGTTTTATCCCAGCAAAACTTTTCGGAGTCATTCAAAAATAACTAGTTCTAGAAGTACTTCAAAGCTTGTCATGATAGGTTCTCAAAGAGCATCCTGGAACTAGTGATGTCACAACTAGTTCTAGAAGTGATCCAAAAGGGTAATATTTTAGATTCCAAAGAGCTTTTTTGGGGTAGTTTGGGAACTAGTGATTTGGAAGTAGTCGTACATGACTTCTGCACCACTTCCATGAAACAAATACTGGTTCTCAAATAACATCTTAGAAGCTGTTTCAAAAACTTATAATTTTTTTCAAAAAAGAAAAAATATATATTTGATTACGTATATCTTTGTTGCATCGTCTATTTGGAAAAAGTCAAACCTTTTGAAATATGTACAGAGGGGCTAAAAATATTATTAAGTATTGGGTAATTTGTTTGGTATTATTAAGTATTGGGGCATTAGTGCAAATAGGTTTTTATAGATCCATTCAATTACCTTACTACAATCTGGAATAAACTTCTTTATTTACTACACACAGAAAATAATATCGTGATTTTTTTTTTAATTAAAAATGGATTTGATATTAAATTTAACTTCAATTAAACATTTTAATTGATTCAATTAATGTTTTAATTGAATTCTTAACTTTACTGAAAATAAAAATAAAATAAACAAACGAAACCGGTTTTATATGCTTTAGTGTTAGTAGCAAATGAAAAAATAAAATGCAAAAAACAACAAAAAAAACTTTTTAACTATTGTTTTGTATATTTTGGTGGTAGCAGCCAATGAATACATGAAAGCAACAAAAAAATTTAGTTTTATTGTTTTCTTTAAGGCGAGCGGTCGTTGCGGATAAATTGTTTTGATAATAAAATGTGTACAGTTGTGTTTTGCACATTGAAATATAATACAATTTTTTTTTGATTCAACTTTACTAAGGCGACAAAAATGCATGCAATAACAAGATTTAAAAATAAAAATGTAATTTTAAATAGTTATTGATATTTTAAAATACTACTATAATGTTTCTATGCAAAACTATACCAAGTGTTTATATTTAATAAAGAAAATAAATTTCTTAATAATGTAAAACAAAAACATTCTATGTTTATTTATTTTTAGGCATTTTTTGAAGTTCAACTTTTAAAATTAAATTGAGTTTTGGTCTTTTTTCAATTAAAAATTTTATGTGAATCAATAAATCTATATTATTGATTTTCAATTTTATATTATTTTTTTTTATATATTTATTTAATTACAATTTTAATTGGTTTTCCATTTTATTTTCAATTAAAACTTTAATTGATTCAATTAACAATTTAATTATGTTTTAAAACTGTTTTCAAACAAAATGAGTAATTAATATGCGCATTTTCGTGATACGTCCGAAATCAATTAATTTTTTAATTGAATCAACGAATTTCGTAATTGAAATTCATTTTTATTTTTTTCTGTGCAGCTGGAATTTTTTATTACAAAAAGTAAACAAAACTTTCCAATTGTAGCAAAAATAGTAAGCAATTTGAGTAATCCAACTAAGTATATAATCGTATATTTTTTGGTCCCTACAAAAATTTTTTTTTCTCAAAAATCCCTTATTCTCCTTCTAGATAATTTCTAATTGCATTAATGACTAAAAAAACAAAAAATACTACTAATTTTGTTCAGTAAAGTGCTGATATTGCTTTATATTTTCAACAAAAAATAATTTAAAAATGTTTTCTTTTTGCAAAAAAAAAAAATGTACAAAATGTTCCAAGACTGCTTCCCTAGAACTAGTTCTGATGGTGACAATTTCAAACAAAAACCATGGGTTAAAGAATGGGATAAAGAATTGGTTCTAGAATGACTTTAAGAACCGTTCCATACATGGGTTCCTAGACTACTTTCCTAGAACTAGTTCTGATGGTGACAATTTCAAACAAAAATCATGACTCTGAGAACGAGATAGAGAACTAGTGCCACATTAGCTTCTTGGAAGTAGTTCCTGTCGTGACAATTTCAAAGAAAAATCATGGGTTAAAGAATGGGATAAGGAACTGGTTCTAGAAGTAGTGATGGAACCGTTCCATAGGAGGGGTGATTGTTCCTAGACTACTTCCCTAGAAGTAGTTCTGAGGGTGACAATTTCAAACAAAAATCATGAAATCTAGTTCTGGAAGTCATGCAAGTTTTGCTGGGATGTTATTTATTTTTAGAAAATTTTATCAACAGTAAAAAATAAATGTTGGTGTTTGTTAAAATAAGTGAATAATTACTGGGATGGTTTTCAATTGTTTATTCACTGGTTTTAAATGTGTTTTTGATTTGGTTTTGCCTACAAAATATTTTGAGTGTACATAATTTTTTGAGTGTAGGTAAAATTCTTGTAAAATTACGAGGATTTCCTCTTAATTTTGAATGCGCCGAAAATTGGTAAGATAACCAATTTTATTGGTAAAATTATTGTTTTAAAACTGGAAAAATAAAAAAAAATAGTACACTCAAAATAATCACTCTGTTAAATTACAGAGATACTCTGCTGAGCCAGCAGAAAATACCATAGATTTCCAACCAGCAAGATTTTTTGTTATTTTACGAAGAAAACTCTGTAAAATGCTTTCGATAAAAAAAACTGTAAATTTACAGAATTATCTGTTAAATATTGATAAAACCGAAAAGAATGTTACCAAAAAAAACTATGCATTTTATGAGTTCAAAATTTTACAAAAAAAAACTTTGTAAATTAACAAAGTTTTAGTTAAATCCATTTTATGAGTAGAACTTCTCTGCTTCAAAAACATTTTAATTAAAATTAGAAAATTTAATTTATTAAAATTAAAATTTGTTAAATTTGCCTGCTTTAATGCTTCCAAATCGTAAATTTACTTTTTTTTTGTGAAAATTACGAGTTTATAACGAGTAACTCCAATTTAACAAAATTTTGTTTTTCGGTCACAAGAAAATACAAAGTATTTTTTTAAAATCTGTATTTCGACAGATAACTTTGTCAAATATCTGTCGAATTAAGATTACAGTCATTTTACAGAGTATTTAACAGAGTAATTATTTTGAGTGTAAACTTACAGAAAAAATGGTAAATATGTTTACAAAAATGTTAAATTTACACTAAGAAAA
The DNA here is from genome assembly GCA_963921195.1 of Pegoplata infirma. Classification (NCBI taxonomy): domain Eukaryota; kingdom Metazoa; phylum Arthropoda; class Insecta; order Diptera; family Anthomyiidae; genus Pegoplata; species Pegoplata infirma. The sequence goes on along the minus strand of OY992536.1, from coordinate 285,939,997 downwards.
TTATGTCATTAACTGTTTGTAGGTTATTTTAAAAAGTAATCAGTAATGTTATTTTAAAAGAAAAATCACTTATTTTATAAAGAATTTAATTTTTTTACTATTTCTGTCGTTTAAAAAATATAATTTACTGTCTTAAAAATGAATTTTCTGTTACATTTATTTTCGGCAGTAAACATTTTTTTCTATAGTTTTACTGTTTTTCAATACAAAATAAGTGAATATTCAGTAGTTTTTTAATGTTTTGGTTAGTCATTAAATTAACATTGAAAATTGACTGTAATGTGTTTTTATTTTAAATGAAAAAACAGTGGAAAACCGAAATGGTAAATTTACAAAAAATTTTTTTTTTGGTTTAACAACAAAAATCATCGTAATAAAATCATTTTTGTAAAATAACTGTTTTTTTTGTAAATTAACTAGAATCCTCGTAGTAAATTTTTCAAAATTTCGTCAACTTTTTTTTAAATATTTTTCAATTTACAAAAAAAAAATGATTTACAAAAAAAATGTTGTTAGTCATTAACATTTAACCAAATTTTCTTAACGGGTTAAAGCTTGTAAATAAATAAAAAATTGCATATATATTTTAGCCTCATTATAAATTGTAGTAATTCAAATGACATTATTTCTTAATTAAAAATGTCTAAAATCACAATTAATTTTTTATTTTTTTTCCAAAAATAAGCGTTAATTATAAAACAACTTTAAATGATTAATAATAATTAAAATAAATGTCCTCATTAATATGCAAATAACAGCTGCAGATATACATTTGTATATTTTTATGCACAAAATGTTTAAATATGCATTATGCAATTAAACAATGTTTAAGTCAAACAAAAAAATCTTCTCTTTTTTTTGGTTGGTGGATATTCCTCAGATAATAATCCGCTTAATTAGTTAAAATTGAACTCTGACAACAACGGCGAACCCAACAACAACAACAAAAAAATTATTTAAATGCTAATTTTATTTAACAACAAAAAAAATAAAATAATAATCGAAAAAACAACTTTTAGCATAAACATGAATCGTTTTAACAGCTGCCTCTCAATTTTTTTTTTTTTTGGTTTGTTCATATTATTTTTTGAAAATTAAAATAACATATCCCACAGCGTTGGCTGTCATTTTAGTAAAATGTTTTTAACAAAAAAAAAAAATCACCCAGAGTTAAAAAAAAAATACAAAAACAAAATCTAAAATATGAAATCTGAAAAATGAAAACAAAAAAAAATATTTTATAAAACATGCAATCATCTAAAATAAACCAGCAGCAAACGCACGCAGTTTATAAATATTTTATTTTTTATCAAATAATAAAAAAAGAAATGCATTTCATTAATTTTTCATTATGATTTTTAAGAGTATTTTTTTTTTCTTATAAAACAAAAGAATTATTAAGAGTTCCAATATTCCCAAATTATAGTTATCAATATCTTTCCCATGATTATGTGAATGATCTTTTAAATAAAAAAAAACGTTTATACGCTTTTTTATGAAGTCAAACTCATTAAATGATCATAAAAAAAATATATAAAACTTAATGTGTTGATTGCATGTCATTAGTTGTTTTATGGTATTTTAAACTTAAAGTTAATTATAATTATTTGAATTTCTTTCCAAATGTGTATGTTTAATATAATTTATCATAAATTATAAATCTTTGCTTTTGGCAAAATATTAAATAATTTTAAAATATCTAATATCAGTGTTTCGGTTAAAATAAATCAAAAAAAATATATCCGGGGCTTAAAAATTAAAAAAAAAAAATTGGGGACTTTACCTGAATGTGTTTTTGACCAAATTCTTATCCCCAACACCTTAAATATGTCAACAAAATTTTTCTGATCTGGCACGATCTTGGGTTAAGAGGGGAATTTTTTATATATTTTTTACATTCTTAATTGCCACAATTAAAAATTTACAAAAAAATTTTATTTTTTTTTTAATTTTTAACATGATTATGTTTTTAGGCTGGTGTCTAATTTTAAAAAAGTTTCAGGATGCCACCTCAGTTTGACTATATAAGCTAACAATTAACGAAAAAGAAAACAAGAATTACTATTTTCATTTTCTTAAAACCAAACATTTTAATAACTTGGGTTTGTAACTTGGATAATAATTCACCTCGTGGTGAATAAAACCATTTTTCATCAAATTTTTTTTTCATCATACTTTTTTTTCATCATACTTTTTTTCGTCATTTTTTTAACCATATTTTTTTTTTTATCAAATTTTTTTTCATCAATTTTTTTTCATCCATTTTTTTTTTCATTAATTTTGTTTTTTCATCAAATTTCTTTTTTTTTCAACAAAAAATTTTTTTTTATTCATCAAATTTTTTTTTTTCATCAATGTTTTTTTCATTATTTTTTTTTTCATCAAATTTTTTTTTTTAATCAAAATTTTTTTTTCATAAATTTTTTTTTATCATATTTTTTTTCATCAAATTTTTTTATCAAATGCTAGTAAGCTAACCTGTAGCAAATTCTTAGTTGAGATTAGCATGTTAGCAAAAATATCTTGTAAACTTCATTTAGCGCATTAGCAATTTTAAACAAAATTTGAACTATTTTTTTTTGCTAAATTTAAAATTGAGTTGACCAAATTTTTACAAGCTTTTTTGCTGATATTTGCAAAAATAAATTGTAAATTTTTTTCTTTAAGAAAACTTATGGCGCTATCTCGAAAACTAAGCCAGATAGAGCAAAATGGAGGCCATTTTTGGTTCCCGCGCTCTCCATGGTATCGCCCTAATGGGTGCTAACTTTTGATCAAAAAAAGTTAGCATTCCCGAAAATTTTAAAATGCTCATATCTCGGTAAATATTGCCGACACAACAAAAAGTCCAAAAGCATTTTTGAAGCTCTCAACACGAAGAACACGACAAAGACCAAATTTTGGATCAAAAACAATGACGATTTTTAAGAAACCCAACTAGGTCTAGGCCCATCGGGGTCTGGACCTATCGGGTCCGAACCCAATGGGGTCCTCAAATGTGTATGAACTAAGTTGAAATAAAAAAAATTCAGTTAGCTAATTTTTGGCAAAATATTTTTTCTAACTTTACCAAAAAAAATGTGGGTTCAAAATCTGCAAATTTTCTTGTAGGTTTACAAGCTTTTTTTTGCTAACATTATAATTTTTTTAGTGCAGTTTATAAGATTCTTAAGACCCTATAAGGAGGCTGACCATTCGTACTGATTTGATCAGTACATGTACTGATTTTTGATCACGTGTACTGATCAAAAAACTTTGTACTGATTTTTTGAAATATGTACTGATTGTACTGATTTTTGGCCATTTTAACATGCAAACTAGTTTTATTCGAAAATATTATACAAAACCTTGAATTTCCATAATAAATAAGTCGTCAGAGTAATTTTTAATAAGTTAAGTCTGACAATGAGATAATTTAAAATTAACTTATTCTAACGCAAACATGTATCTGAGCATGAGGTTATTTTCATCTTCATAAATTTTTAAGAAAAGGCGTTTTCTATAACAAAAAGTTCAAAGGATGATAAATTTTCTATATTTTTAGAAATATATTGTAATTTTCTGAATAAAAATGATTCTAAGATGTTCGATAAGGTAATACTAAAGAATTTTTTAAAACACGCTCAGAACATCAGACCAATTTAAAAAAAACATGTGATTATTAACTGGGAAGTTTTCTAGAAGGAACAGTTATCACAACTTAAGGGAAAAAGTCCTCAGAATCTGAGCAATTTTCTTATCCTCAAAACCTGTGGGTTGTTGTTATATTTTCTGCACTAAAACGATAAATTTTATGCAAAATAGAGACAACAGTTTGTGGGAGTTGTTTTTTACAGTTGTTTTTACTGAAATACTAATTGACCTTAAGTATGTTAGTTTAAGAGAATTTTTTTGACTACGGTGTTTTCCCATAGAAAAAAGCATATAAACTTGAGCGTACTGATTTGAGTTCAGAAATAAATGGTCACCCTACCTATAAGGCCCTTAATATTAGTATTTCAAAAACTAAGCAAGGTAAGCGAAACGGACAAAAGTTTTGGATCAAAATCTATGGCGACCCTTAAAGGACCCAACGTTGGTCAACAGGGTCTGGACCCGTGGTGTCCGAAGCCAATGGGGTCTAGATCCAATAAATATATAATAAATATAAATTTTGAAAAAACGTCTTTTTTTTGAAGAAAAGAGTTATAAAAAAAAGAGATTGATAAATTTTGAGTAAATTTTTACTTTACACAATTAAAAAATTTCTTAAAAAACTAAAATTTTTGAGTAAAGTTTTTTATTTTTGTTAAATGTTCAATCAATACTATTAAATTGTTTACTGGTACAAAACTGAGTAATTTTTTCTGTGCAGTTACTATGAAATTTTCAGAAAAAAATCAAGATTTTTGCGTTACCCTTACACTTTCACTTAAAACTTTTAAACCACTGGAAATATTGCTGCCATTTTTACATAGAAACAGGTAAGACTCATTTGAAGTATTTAAGAGTTTACATCTGCTCTCAAGACGTCCTTATTTCTCTAATAAAAAATATATCGACAGACTGACATCGCTATAATGATTTAAAATCAATCGATATTTCTTAACCCTCGCTCGTAACTTTTAAACTACTTGACCAATTTCGTCCATTTTAGAAACAAAAATTTTTGATGTGAACTTTTTGAGAACTTACAAGGAAGGTCTTTCACAGGGCACCCACCGATTGGCCTGAAAATTGCACATATGAAAGAGGGGACCAAAATAAGAGTTACCTGTTTTTTTATAGCTGCCCAATCTCATATTTAGCGGGTCAAAGGGGAGGGGGAAAAACGGGATTTTGTTCGTTTTTGAAGATTTTTCATATTTCTTCAAAAGAATCTGTATGAACATTTTATATAGGTCGAAAGGGTTTTTGAAGGCATATCCATTGGTTTAAAGTTTTTTTTTTTAAATTGTTGGGGGTTCGGCGGGAGATGTTGCAGTACACCTTTTGCCTCTTCACATAAATGTTTACAAATTCATTTATTACGATATTTACACCTAAAAACACACTTTTGTCATTATATTGTATTATTTTCTGTAACCACGCCCTTAAAAGTGGGCGTGGTCATCTTGGTCAAAATGTATGTCAATCTTGCTGCAAATGTAGGTCAATAAACTTCATATGGCATCAAAATATTTCATTTGTTGAGCAAATATATAAAAAAAAAATATTTTTTCTGGTGGTGTTTTAGTTATATAAGGGGAACATTTCTCCCTCTTGCGATTTTGTCTCGGAACTTTACCATCCTATGACCAGAAGACATAAACGTATAGCTATTTTATTTTGGACTGTATCGCGCCCTCCACAGACGGACGGACAAACGGATTTTGCTAGAATGTCGTATAATCGATCACTGATCAAAAATATATTTCAATACTGTCTCCAACTACAGTATAAAAAAATATTTTTTCGATTAGTTGACATACATTAATCGATTTATTCGTTATTCGAAAATTTTAATTTTTAAATTAATCGAACAAGGTTTTGGTTTTGTTTGATCGACTAATCGAATTATTCTTAGTCGGTTGACAACTCTAAGATGTATATACGTACGGCCGCCAAAATCATATATAATAATCTCTATCAAAATTAAGCTGACCCGTATTTTTTTCGTTTGGCGAAATTCCTGCTAGTTCGAATTTTATAGGGATTTTCCCGGAAGCCCTTATTTTTTCATAAGGTGTCAACCCTTTTTAAACTTGAGATTGGGCAGCTAAAACCCAGGTTAATATTTTTTCTCAAAAATATTCTAAGAACCTGAAAATTGTTTTTATGAAAAAAAAACTAGGATTTTTTTTCAGTAAATGGCTCATATTCATAAAATTTTTCAATTCCGAAGAAAATTAATCAAATTTAATACTTCTCAAAAAAACATTAATTTGAATGTCTTATTGAAGTAAATTCATAAAACTTTTATAAAATAAGTTTTTCTTTTAAAATCTTACCATGAACAAAACTATTTAAATCTGTAAACGCCCTTCACACCAACCAACCATCAACTAATCGAAATTAAAATACCACACAGTAAAAAAACATATTCAAACAATCGTTGTTCCATACTCCCTCCCCAAAAAAAAATAAAACATAAAACCATAATCATTATTGGTATTTTTTGGATACATTGTTTTAAAAGTAACTTGAACAAATACGATTTTGTTATTTTAGATTAACACAGCTTTCTCTTGTGTATAAAAGTCTTAGTACTAAAACAGCAAAAACAATTTGTGACTAAGGTAATGTCTGTCCGCTTTTATGTCCGTCCGTCAGTCCCACCATCGTTGTCGTCTGTAAGTTGTCAGACCATTTGTGAGCGTTCCAATCCTGGATAGAAAATACACTCTAACTTAAGTTACTCCAAACGTAAGAGGAGGGTGTTTCAGTGCTTTGCCTTGGCTGCCTTTTTGCCTGCCTGCCTGGCTTGCATCAACCATAAGAAGAAATACACTCACACACTTTGTGCGGCGGTGCCTGTCAGTTAAATTGATTGACAGTTTGACTTGAGATCTTCGTAAATGTTTTATTTCGCTTGTGTTACGCTGATTATTATTATTATTACTACGTGTTACGGCGAATTAACAGGAAAAAAAATACAATATACAACATAGTATAATATAATATGTATTTAAAAAAATATACACTATGGTCTGAAAGTAGGAACTCAGTAAAAAAATTTATTTTTGGTTCGTTTTCAATTAAAATGTTGTTGTTTATTGAAAAAAAAATATTGTAGTGACAAATTTTGATGTTTAATAAAATACGAATTATTTTCTTTGTCAATATAATTTAATTTTTTGTAGTATTTTTTTTCTGTGAAGGAATCGACTTTTCAAAGACAAAAATTAACAAGTTTTACAATATTACAAAAATGTATTCAGTCAAACAAACATGCCATTACACTCAAAATATTTTGTAGGCAAAAACAAATGGAAAACACACTTAAAACCTATGAATAAACAATTGAAAACCATTCCAGTAATTATTCATTTGTTTTAACAAACATCAACATTTGAATGGTTCATGCGAATAAAGGCGAATAGACCATTTGTAGAATTTTACAGGGGACAATAAAAACGCAGGAAACGGTTAAAAAAGAATATTTTTGTCAACTTTTTGGTATTAGCTTAAAGATTTAGGTCACATCTACCTATATACAAAATTTTAGTAAGGTATTCGAAAGAGAACTTGCCAAAAATTGGACTTCAATTTTTTGCTTAAATGGAAAAAAGGCGAATATCCAAAAAAATGTATTGAAATTTGAATAAAAATGTGTTATTTTGCAGCAGATTTTGACTACATTTTCATGAGACTTGCAATACTTGACGAACTATGGTTGGTATTTGTTTGTAACACTTTAAGGACTTCAAGGATACACTTTTTAAGGATTGCCAGGACATGCAAAAAAAAGTTTTTTTGTTAATTTTTTTTTTAATATTCCTGCCATTTGATGCAGTAGTAATTCTTTATGACACTAAATACATTTTTAGGAATTATAATATTAACCCTTGACTGCATATTACGACGTAACATAAAAGGACATGAAAAAATTTTTGTTTTTTATTCCTGACATTGGATGCAGTATTAACACTAAAAGTTTGTATGTGCTAAGATTGTTTTTTTTTTGTACAATTTCAAATTTTAGCTAATATCAATTTTAAACTCGCAGCTAAATAATTTTTATATAATATTTTGTTAAGGATGGATATTCGCCCTTTTTTCTTTCCACAATTTAAAGTCTTATAACTCAAGAACGGTAAAATTGTTTGCCGATATAATAAGTGTGGTTTGTTCTTCGTAATGTTCTTTTAACACATTGTTACTGAAAGTAAAATTTTTGTATGATTTTGTGTTGTATTTAATCAAAATTGTGCGTTAGTTCACTCCCAATTTAAACAAAAATATAAAAATATACGAATTATTGCACATTCAAAGTCATTTTTTTAGCCTTAAAAGTCAAAATTTCCCCAAAAATTTCTGCATAGGATTGTAGGGCTCTGCTAATAATATGCATTTATGCAAAAAAACGTGTTTGCGAAAAAGTGGTCTATTCGTCCTTATTCGCATGAACTATTCATTTATTTTTTACTGTTGAAAAATTTTCTAAAATAAATAACATTAAACATTAAAAAATTACGTTTTTTTCATTCTTTTTAACCAACAAATTCGAAAAAATAACCTACGAAAACATTAAAAATTAATGATAGTTCTGTTATTTTTACCAACAAATTCCAAAAAAATAACCTACGAAAACATTAAAAATTAATGATTTCGTAGGTAATTTTTTACAATTTTCTATTGAAATATTTTTTTAAAAATTTTAATAAAATTTTGGGGAATCGATCCCGCAATCAACTACATTCTGGCCAGACACTCTACCCATCGTGCCAAAGTCACTTGATACAAACATGTTTTTTATATTTCTATAAATAATTTTTTGAATTTTTTTTTCTACGAAAAAATTACCTACTTGTGTAGGTAAAAACTAATGATATCTCATTAAAAAATACCAGCAATTAAAAAAAAAAATGACTTACACAAATCATTAAAAATTTTAAGAATAATCAGCAGTTTTTACTTACAGAACAAAAATAAATGACTTTAAAGATTAAATGGTAATGAAAGTCTTTATTTTTTAGTGTGTTATTTTTGAAACAAAGGACAGAAGTAGTCATTAATAAAAACTGAACATCAAACAAATGTTTTTCTTTTAAAAACGACCAAACGGAAAACTTTTTAAATAAACTACAAACAGTTAATGACATAATTTTTTGAGTGTAACATTTTTCTTGAATGTAAAGTCAGAATCGATTATTTTTTCAATTAAAATAATAATCGATATTGTAACTTGAATTAACGTAGATCTAAAATTTCAAAAGTTATTTGGTTTGTATGGGGAAAAAAAAAATTTGGTGCATCGTTTTAACCCCCAAGGGCACAGATTGATTTTGTCTGATTTGGCTTAAAATGTAAACATAGTTTTTTGACCAAAACAAACCATTTCTGCGAACGACGAAATTCGAAAAAAATCATAATTTGTGTCACCCTAATGCTTATATGGGACTTGTTTTAAAACAAAATTCACAAAACTCGATATAACGCGGAAAATGGGAATGGAAGGTTGTACAGCTTTATATAAATTATAAATATCATCTGTCTTTATAATTTAACGAAAACTTTTCAAATTCTTCAAATAATACATTGACAATGAGAAAAATTACTCTGAAATTTTAATTGTCAAATGTTTCGGCGGGGTTCAAGAAAATGGATATAAAACCTATATGAAAACACAGTTCAACACCAAAAATCTCCCAGTGAAATGTCTAACTGGGCCTTATAGATTTTGGTCTCCTGATTCCAAATCTGACATCCAAATTTTTCTAGAACGTACCGTTTTTGAGATATTCGCTGTTAAAAAGTGAAAAAAATATATTTTAACACTTTTGGGAGTCCACTGTTACGTATTCTTACGTTGCTTCCACAAAATAGTACTTGATTTTATATAAAATATATTTGATTCCAAAACTGCAATCCACTTTTTTCTAGCTGTTCCATTTTCGAGATATTCGCGGTTTTAAAATTTTAGTGTGAATTATAAAAAATATAAGTGCGTGACAGTGTAGCTTGAGTTTTTCAAACGCCAATATTTCAAAAACGGCACGCTCTAGAAAAATTTGGATGACAGATTTGGAATCAAAAGGTCCCGTTTATACTAAATCTAGTCATATTTTGTGTGAGCAACTTAATAACAATTTACAGGGGAGAACCAAAAAATGCTTAATTAGCGTATTTTTCAATATTCAAACGCGAATATCTCAAAAACCTTACGTAATAGAAAAATTTGGAAGGTAGATTTGGAATCAGGAGGTCAAATCTTTTTAATTTATGTATTTTTATTCGTGGGAGTGCGAATTTCTATGAATTTGTTCAACAGTGAAATTAAAGAGTACGAAAACACCTTAAGTTTTCTTTTCATACTTTTTTTAAAGAACTTGGGCAATTTTTTTATAATAACATAATATTTTTTTCGGTGTACAATTTTTATTACATACTTGAATTGATTTTCATTTTTTTAGTTTAACTTTAAAACTTGAAGGAGTATTTAAAAAATAATAAAGGTTTTGCTTTCAATGAAATTTTGCAAAATTTCGCTATTTTTGATTTTTTTTTTGTTTTTTTGCTGTATTAAAAAACACAGTCAAAAAAATAATGGGCGGTTCTTCGACATGAATCACTATGAGCTCACGCGATAACGCTCACGCGATTACGCTCACGTTTTTTTTTTAAACAGAATTACCCGCTTAAATGCGCAAAACTAGTAAGAACAAGTAAAAAGGTTAAGTTCGGCCTTGCCGAATGTAGTGATACCCTCCACAATTTCAAAAAGATTATTGCAAAAAACTTTATTTAAAAGGAAATTACTTTTGAAAAAAAAAATTTCCACGAAAAAAAAAATTTTGGTAAAAAAAAATCCGCGATTTTTTTCTTTTATTGTCAAAAAATATGTTCGTACTTGTTTAAATACCATTTGGTGTTCACATATGTCAACACGAAGCCGAATTAAAGCATTTTGTATTTTTAGGTTATGTTGAATGTACTGATATTTTTGAGGTGTGCTTACATTTTCATTCATAACTTTTGAACCGCTGAACCGATATCGCTCAAATGCAATACCAAACTTCTCGGGAGAACTTCCAATAAACATGTTAAGTTTCAGTCATCTCTGTGCAATATTTTGTCTGCGACAGCATTTTCCACAGACAGACAGACGGACAGACGGACATCGCTAGAATGTCTTAAAATCGATCGGGCATCATGAATATATCGCTCATTTACTTGTATAGTGTCATAACTCAAAATGTTTTATTTTGCAGAAAACGCGTTTAAAGTTTACAATCGAAACTGGTTGTTCATTGAAAATGGCCGGTACATAGAAAATGTAATAATTACGTATTTTCTTCTCAAATGATGAGTTTTAAAGATATAAATACGAATTTTTGATACAATATAAAGTATGATATAACGAAAAATGCTGCATTATTAACTCAAAAATCACATTTTTTTAGTTATGACACTATACAAGTAAATGAGCGATATATACTTTATGGGGTCCCAGATCGATATTTTGATGAGTTACAAACGGAATGACAAACTTATATATACCCTCTATCACTAAGTGGAGGGTATAAAAATTAATAAAAAGTGAACTGAAATATTTACACTAAAGTGGGTTTCCGCTTTCAGAATTCACTTGCGGATGCATAACTAAGAAAAGCAAATTAAAAAGCTTAAAATTATTTGTTGTGCGTTTATCAGAGTTTTTTTTTGTAAATGCATCAATGCTCTTCTGCAGTTATCTGATATTTTGGATGCAGGTGCATTCTTCAACATTCAGCATTTACAAAATTGGTTCACGCTCCCGTGACCGAAGACAATAGAACATATCAAAATGTTCTTAATCACGGTACAATTTATTTTTTAGGTTTTGGTGTAAAAAAGTCTCTTAAAAATGATTTTATAAAATTTTTTTTTTAACAAATTTAAAAAAATATCCTGAAACATTTTTTGAAAAAGTCCAGTACACAAAAAAGATTCATCATTTTTTTAGAGTTTTAAAAATATTTAAGAAAAAGTTTTTTAAAACGAAAAGTTTTAAAGTCCTACACAAAATTTGTTAACGTTTTAGAGTAAAAATATAAAAAAAATATAGCTGGACAGGGGCTTTTGGGAAGGGGAGAGGTCGTATGATTTTTTTTTTTTAGTTCTAATTAAATTTTTAATTTATTTAATTAAAGTTTAAATCATTTTTTACATTATTTTCAATTAAAAATTTTTAAATTTACATTTGTTTTTATTTATTATTTTTTTTTACTCAGTTTCTTTATTAACTCGAATTAAATTAATTGTTTAATTGAATCGACAATTTTTTTAATTGAAATTACTTTTTTTTCTGTGCACTCACAAAAGTTTTTGACAGTGATTTTTTATCAAAATTTTATTTTTTAAAATTTTTCACCAATTTTTTTTTTTATTTCTAAAATGTTGCATACTTTTCTACCATAACATTCGTCTGTATAGTACAACGATTATAAAGAATGTTGAGGTAGAAGTTAATATCACTATATAAATAAATAACAAAAAGGAATATATATAATTTTTCGTATTCAAGTTAAAATACACGATTTTTTTTTTGTAAGGGTATTGGCTAATGGGGGAAAAAATGAACATGAAATCAAATAAAAGATTAGGGAAAATTACATATTTGTTTTTATAGAAAATGGAAAAAAAATAAATAAATACAAATAAATGTAAACGGAATTTACAAATTAGCTTTAAAAACTACAACAGAATGTATGAGATGGAGAATTATACACGAGTTATAATTTAGAAGGTTAATTTATTTGGATAACATACATACTATTTGCTGTGTCTAGCTTGCAAAAATAAAAGAGTTTTATAGTTAGCAAGTAAATGGCTTGGCCGAATCTTAAAATACCCTTCACAATATTGACAAATGTTTTACTACACAGCAAATAGCAAACCTCGTTTTTCTTTTTCAACAAAAAAAGAGTTAATATTTATATAGTAAAATTATGTAATGATTTGATCCTAGTGTAGTCCTTAAAAACAAATTTTTAGATTCCTTGACAGTCCATTGGTTTAGAATCATTAATAAAAAAGTAATATCAACATTTTTTCAAAACTTTTGAAAGGATTCCTTCACCAGTTAACGCATTTTTGTATGAAGTTCATCAAATTTTTCGAAGTGTCCTGATAATTTTAATCATAACTTTTGACCGATTTTGCATATTTTTATTTACAATGGCAACTATTTAAAAATGTATGTCACATTTCAAGACTTTCTTGGATCTCTTAAAACGCATATCAAACGACAGCCGGACGGATATTGCTAGATCGACTTAAAATTATTATTTTTTTTTAATTTACAGCATCCATACAAAAAATCACTTGAAATTCGAGATTCTGTTTGAAGTTCAAAAACTTTAACAATCGCAAACTCAAAAAATTACAAAAATTAATAAAAAAAACAAGTAAGAAAATTATAGTCGGTCAACACCGTCCATATAATACCCTACACCAGAGTTTCCCGGAAAATGGGTCCCAAGTTCAAACATGGACTGATTAGATCTATATTTTGTCAAATCTTTAATAAGTGTAAAAAACACTCACAAATCAAATTTGAATGAAATAGGCTTCTTTTTGTTGACAATAAACCGCTTTAACTGAATATCGGGCGAAATTTTCACATGGGGCCTAAGTCCAAAAATGGTCCGATGATAATCAGATTTGATAAGGTTATTAAAGTACGCGTTTAACATACACAAACAGAATTTTAATTAAATATTTTCTATTTTCATGAAATTTGAGAGACTTATATGAAAATCGGGAAGGTGGTTTGTATACAAACTACTAAACCCTATATATAGGGGCTACAAGAAGAACTGGTCCGATTTCTTTAAAATTCGAAATTGTGGTTTGTGTAGATTAAACATGATTACGTGCCAAATTTCGAAAAGATACCTATTATAATGCGGCTATTAGAGTCATTTGAGCCAAAACTAAAAAGCACCTTTGTATGAGGGCTAGGTCTAAATATGGACCGATTTTTTCCAATTTCAATAGGCTTCGTCCTTGGGCCAAGAGGCTTAAGTTTCAAATTTCAAGTCAATTGATTAAAATCGACTCAAAAAGTGATTTTGAGTCGATCAGTATACTTAGAAGTGGGTCTAGGACCAATATTTCGGGTAGTTACAAACATCAGCACAAACTCATTATACCCTCTACCACTGTGTGGTGTAGGGTATAATAAACTAAAATTCTGAAAACAAATAGCGAATATAATTAAATATATTTAATTTGAGCGTCGCAAAATCTGCAAAAAAAAAATTGGACAAATTTAAAAAAAAATTAAAAAATGATCTAATTGTAAGTAGTATAACCTCCTTTAATTGTTCTGGAATTAATCTACTCGATCAATGGTTCAATTCCCAGTTTGGCCAATATATATTTTTTTTATTATTATTTGATTTAATTTCTTTTTTAAAAATTAATAAACTTTATAAATAAAAAGTGAGTTTAAATAAAAAACTCGATAATTTCTCAGAATCTAAGAGTTTTTCTTTATAATAAATTTTCCAGAATCTGAGACTGACTTTGAGGCATTTTTCGTTTAGAAAAAAAAAGTCCCAGATTCTGATTCTGTGACATTTTTTCGAAAGGAAAAGTCTCAGATTTTGAGATATTTTTGCTATAGAAAAATTCTTAGATTCTGAGACATTTTTTCTATACAAAAAGTTTCAGAGACATTTGTCCTAAAGCAAAACTTTCAGATTCTGAAACATTTTTCTTACAGGAAAAGTCTCAGGTTCTGACACACTTTTTTCTATAGAAAAACTCTCAGATTTTGAGAAATCTTTCCTATAGATAAAATCTCAGATTTTGAGACATTGCCTCAAATATCTTTGAATCTGACGTACTTACTATAAAAATTATGTCTTTGAATCTGACATATTTGCTAAAGAAAATGTCTCAAATGTCTGACACTTTTCTGTAGGAAAAATGTTTGAGAATCTAATACTTTTTCTATAGGTATAATGTCTTAGAATCTGCGACTTTTCTATAGAAAATCGGAGACTTTTTTTATTCGAAAAATGGTTGGGTTGGATGGGCGTCCGCCAATTTGGCGAATTCACTCGGAGGCCATAAGGCCCATTGTGATCCCTCTGATACAAAAAACTTTTTTACTTTTTGAACAACCCCGATTTTCTAAGATATTCGGCTAGCGATGTCAATGAGACACAGTTTAGGAAATCTAGGTTATCGAAAAATCTTTTCCCCAAATGCTTAAGGCGGCTTCTCATCACACCCGGACATTCAAATAGCAAGTGCTTCACTGACTCCTCCTCCTCCACTTCCTCACAATCTCTACAACAGTCCCTATCAGTGACCCCACTATGTCCAGGGACCTAGATTAGCTTGACTGTGTGCTGACTGATTCGATGATTCCCTGATTTTACAGTGTTTGATTCAAAGGCCTTCAGAAAAGTTCTAAGATTTTGAAATATTTTTCCTTTAAAACAAGGATCAGATTTTAAAACATTTTCCCTATACAAAAATTCTCAGATTCTGAGACATTAATTTGTCCTAAAGAAAAACTTTCAGATACTGAAACATTTTTCTTATAGAAAAACTCTCAGATTCTGAGACATTTCTCCTATAGAAAAAGTGTCAGACTCTGAAACATTTCTCCTATAGAAAATTAAATTTTAACCACATATAGTACTAACCGAGGCCTGAAATATAGAAAAATTAAGAGGACGATCGGACAAAGGGGCGTAAAATGCCACGCTCCTTTTTATTTTACTAAAGGTTATTTCTGTATTTTTGGCAATCACACTTAAACGGCTCTACCGATTTTCATGAAATTTTCACCACAGAGCGTATCAACCAAAATATGCCATAAAATATAGCGATCGGACAATGGGGAGTAAAATGCCACGCACCTTTTTATTTTATCGGCTGTTCTATAACCACGCAAAAAGGGCTGAACCGATTCCCAGTCGGCAAAAAAAAATCACTCCTGACATACTGCTGACTCTCCCTTTATAAAATTGCTGACATCTTCATACAATTTTTCAAAATGTCCCCAATGACATTTCAGCAGTTGTTTAAACTTATTTTTATATAGTAGTGGACACTGCTGACATCTCATTGGGAACATTTTGAAAAATTTTATGAAGATGTCAGCGATTTCATAAAGTTTAATATTTGGGGGTTTTCGTGTCAACTGACACAACTTTTGATACCGATGTATTCCGATTGGGATGAAATTTGCACCAAGGTTAGTCCTATTGGATAGTAGTTCAGACACAATTTTTCAACGAGATCGGTCAAGGACTCTCTGTGTTAGAGGGTGTTTATTCTCATCCAGGTTACTTCTAACCTATTGTTTTTAACAAAATGTGTCCCAAATAGTTTAGATAGCTTCAGTCTTTCGAAAAAAAATTATTAAAAAAATAAAAAAAAAAATTTAATTATTTTCCTTAAAAATTAAAAACTTTTTTGACTTGTTCCTCAAATTGGGCCCTTTTTTTTTTTTGATTCAAAAGAAAGATATAGGTGATTTCCTTTAAGAGCTATGGTGTCGCTTAGTGGGAAGCGAATGGGATATCTATGAAAATTTTTTTTTTTTAAATTTGGAACACAAAAAACGGTTCTTCAATTTGCACTTTTAGGCGTGGGATAGCTCACCAGTTTTCGATTTCGATCCGGTACACCCTATAATTTTGATAGGTTCGAAAAAGAAATCATGAGCCAAAAAATGAGGGCGGTGGGGTGGGGCAATATGGCTCCTCATCGGGGTCAAAATTGGACTTAATGAGGTTAAAATCCTCAAAAAGCCCCACAACTGCCCTAGAACTGCCCATGGTGGGGTGCAATGTGAGACCGACCTCCATTAATTTTTGTATGGGCTTCCATACAAAATGACATTTTTATAAAATTTTCTCCTATCGCTCGAACTGTCCATAGGGTGCCCCTAGAGAAGTAAAATGTATAACCGACCCCCAGTATTTTTTTTAACTCCAACATTTTCTCAGAATATACCTACCCTTTATTTTCAACTCTTAAGGGGGTCCCCATAAATTTTTTTTTTTATTAGTTTTTAAAAATACATGTTTTTATAATGTATGGGAGCCCCTTAGGGAGTGGATATAGGGTGTTATAATGTTCGGACAAAATGTTGGTAACTAAAAAATAATGGGGTTATACGGCCCCACCCCACCGCCCTCATTTTTTGGCTCGTGCTTTTTTTTTCGAACCTATGAAAATTAGAGGGTATCACGGATAGAAACCGAAAACTGGTTAGCTATCCCGCGCTTAATAATGCAAATTGAAGAACCGTTTTTTGTGTTCCAAAGTTAAAAAAATATTTTTTTCATAGATATCCCACTCGCATCCCACTAAGCGACCCCAAAGCTCTTAAAGGAAATCACCTAAGCTTTCTTTTGTATCAAAAAAAAAAAAAACGAAAAGGGCCCAATTTGAGGAAAAAGTCAAAAAAGTTTTGGATTTTTAAGAATTTTTTTTTTTATTTTTTTTATAATTTTTTTTCAAAAGACTGAAGAAATAGCTATCTAAACTATTTTGAACATATTTTTCTAAAAACAATAGGTAAGAAGTTACATGGATGAGAATATACACCTCTTTAGCCAAAATGCCAAATTTCGACCCCCGCTAACTTAGAGAGTTCTTGACCGATCTCGTTAAAAAATTGTGTCTGAACTACTATCCAATAGGATTAACCTTGGTGCAAATTTCATCCCGATCGGAAGACATCGGTTTCAAATTTGTGTCAGTTGACACGAAAACCCCCATATATGTATCCATTAGGGTGGCAGCTATTTTGCAAAACTTTGAATTTGAAGGAGTGCACCCCTAATTTGTATTACATTTGGTCTAAAAATGCTATGCTAAAAATTTCAGCCAAATCGGACAACGTTAACACGAGGCTCATCGAGGTCAAAGGTCAAATGTCAAAAAATAGCTATATTTTGATGAAAATCATTAAATAAATGGTAATGTTTTTTGAATATATTGTTAAAAAGTGGTACACGAGTTGTTTTTAGTATAAGAAGATAAATTAAAAATTTTTGGGTTTTAAAAAATTAACCCTTGTAAGTCTTTCGGGGTCAAAATGACCCAATTTTCACAAAATTACCCCTAAAACACGAAAATCAGCCCCAATTTTCTAAATTTATTGAAATAAACCAATGTAAACCCATATTTATATTCTATTCTATCATAAATACTCAGATATGAAATACTGTCTTTCTAGGATGTCATTCACCCGTTTCACGGTAAGGCCAAAAATATGCATTTTATTTGGCGTGGTTCTCAAAACTGATATTTTGGTTTTTTCAAAATTTTCTTAAACAAAGTTATGAAAAATGCTGAAAAAACCACAGAATCTTATAAAATATATGTTAAAATATAAAAAAAAAAATTTTTGAGGGATATCCCTCGAATAGTTTAGCGGGGGCATCGATTTAAACTCAGCGGATTTCGAGGAAAATGCCTTTTTTGCCCACAATTTATTCAATATGGAAAAAATTTGGTAAATATTTTAAAATTTGACAAAGTCAGGGCCATAAATTATTACAAACTATGTTAACCCTAAACGTTTTAGGAAAATTTAATAATATTAACCCGGTTTTTATTCGGGTCAAAAGTCAAATTTAGGGATATTTGGATTTTTTTTGGAAAAATGCATCTAAATATGAAATGTTTATTGCGATTTTTTATAAAACTTGGTATAATTATTGTAAGAGCTTAGAAAAATAATTATTTAATTTTTTTTAAATTAACCCATAAATGAACATGGGGTCAAAATGGCCCAGCACATTAAAATTTCTTTATATAGATTTTTATATTTTCTTTCGGTCCATTTTGACCCCATGTTCATTTATGGGTTAATTTAAAAAAAATTAAATAATTATTTTTCTGAGCTCTTACAATAATTATACCAAGTTTTATAAATAATCGCAATAAACATTTCATATTTAGATGCCTTTTTCCAAAAAAATCCAAATATCCCTAAATTTGACCTTTGACCCGAATAAAAACCGGGTTAATATTATTTAATTTTCCTAAAACGTTTAGGGTTAATGTCTAACATAGTTTTTAATAATTTATGGCCCTGACTTTGTCAAATTTTAAAATATTTACCAAATTTTTTCTATATTGAATAAATTGTGGGTAAAAAAGGCATTTTCCTCGAAATCCGCTGAGTTTAAATCGATGCCCCCGCCAAACTATCCGAGGGATATCCCCCAAAATTTTTTTTTTTATATTTTAACATATATTTTATAAGATTCTGTGGTTTTTTCAGCATTTTTCCTAACTTTGTTTAAGAAAATTTTGAAAAAACCAAAATATCAGTTTTGAGAACCACGCCAAATAAAATGCATATTTTTGGCCTTACCGTGAAACGGGTGAATGACATCCTAGAAAGACAGTATTTTATATCTGAGTATTTATGATAGAATAGAATATAAATATGGGTTTACATTGGTTTATTTCAATAAATTTAGAAAATTGGGGCTGATTTTCGTGTTTTAGGGGTCATTTTGTGAAAATTGGGTCATTTTGACCCCGAAAGACTTACAAGGGTTAATTTTTTAAAACCTAAAAATTTTTAATTTATCTTCTTATACTAAAAACAACTCGTGTAACACTTTTTAACAATATATTCAAAAAACAACACCATTTATTTAATGATTTTCATCAAAATATGGCTATTTTTTGATATTTGACCTTTGACCTCGATGAGCCTCGTGTTAACGTTGTCCGATTTGGCTGAAATTTTTAGCATAGCATTTTTAGACCAAATGTAATAAAAATTAGGGGTGCACTCCTTCAAATTCGAAGTTTTGCAAAATAGCTGCCACCCTACACTCAAAATATTTTGTAGGCAAAAACAAAAGAAAAACACACTTAAAACAAGTGAATAAACAATTGAAAACCATCCCAGTAATTATTCATTTATTTTAACAAACAGCAACATTTAGTTTTTACTGTTGACAAAATTTTCTAAAATAAATAACATTAAACATTAAAAAATTACGGTTTTTTCACTCTTTTTTACTAACATATTCGAAAAAAATAACCTACGAAAACATTAAAAATTAATGATAGTTCTGTTATTTTTACCAACAAATTCCAAAAAAATAACCTACGAAAACATTAAAAATTAATGATTTCGTAGGTTATTTTATACAATTTTCAATTGAAATATTTTTTTAAAAATTTTTAATAAAATTTTGGGGAATCGATCCCGCAACCAACTACATTCTGGCCAGACACTCTACCCATCGTGCCAAAGTCACTTGATACAAACATGTTTTTATATTTCCATAAATAATTTTTTGATTTTTTTTTCTACAAAAAATTTACTGACTTGTGTAGGTAAAAACTAATGATATTTCATTAAAAAATACCAACAATTTAAAAAAAATGACTTACTCAAATCATTAAAAATTTAAAGAATAATCAGTAGTTTTTACTTACAGAACAAAAATAAATGACTTTAAAGATTAAATGTTAATGAAAGTCTTTATTTTTTAATGTGTTATTTTTGAAACAAAGGACAGAAGAAGTCATTAATAAAAACTGAACATCAAACAAATGTTTTTGCTTTTAAAAACGACTAAACGGAAAACTTTTTAAATAAACTACAAACAGTTAATGACATAATTTTTTGAGTGTAGTATCCATATATGCTCATTTTTCACCGGGTAATTTAAAATTATAAATAGTTTTTGAATTTGTAAAACTGTTACACAGAAAGAACTGAAAACGAAAGTCAATCAACAAAAACGCGGATTCAATTAATTTTTTAATTGAAACTCCTCCGATAAAGAAAATTGTTATATCAATCATCAAATTGTAGGTGATTAATTGATTTTTATTTTAATTAATAATTTTTTCGATTTTGATCAAAAATTTTATTGGTTTTTTATTTAAAGTCAATTAAAATAATTATTGATTTAACAAATGAATTTCACGCTTATGGAAAAATTATGAAGAAATTCGTAATTTTTGCTTTCCAATATGTTGCCGACAATGAAAAAAAGTAAAACCGTTGTAAAAAGTATATTTTTGAATTAATGTATTCAAATAAATAAAAGCGAAAAAAAATCTGGTATGTTGAAAATTTGTAATTTGATAGTTAAAGAAAATAACAAAAATGTTAATCAAAACAATAATTGACTCATTTAAATTTTGTTGATCAATAGATTTAATTGAAATTTTTAGCCAATAATTTTTTGTGTGTGTGTTTAGGAGTGGTGGCCTAAAAATTTTACCGGATTTAACAGTCAGCTCTAAAGTCGTTAACACATACTTGTTGCTTTTTTTAAAAAAATTTATAACAAATTTTAGACTTTCATTCGAGCTTACACACAAACAATTATTGACTAGGCATTTCAATTAAATCTATTGATCAACAAATTTTTGTTATTTCTTTAACTGTCGAATTACAAATTTCAGCATACCAGATTTTTTTCGCTTTAATTTATTTAAATAGATTGTTTAACAAATATACAAAATAATCGGGTTTAACTTTTTTTATAATTTTGTCATAAGCTTACAATTCATTTGTTAAATCAATCATTATTTTGATTGACTATAAATAAAATATTGATTGATTTTCAATCAATCGCCTACAATTTGATGATTGTTATAACATTTTTTTTAATTGGAGGAATTTCAATCGAGAAATTGATTGAATATGCGGTTTTGTTGATTGAAATTCGTTTCAAATTTTTTCTGTGTACAAATTAAGTTAAATTGTCAATTATTAATGTCAACTATAAATAGTTTTTAAATTTTTAAAACTGTTATATAAATTCCATTAATTTAATTGTCAAAAAAGTCAATGTTTTTCAACCCAAATATACAAATAATAATGACTTACAAACTCAATAATTATGAATGACCTCGATCACTTGATCATCCAGTGAATATAAATAATGTTGATCTCTTTTATATAAGACTACGAATATGTAATTTTATAATTCAAAATATCATGCAAAAAAATCATTCAAGCCAAACGTTTCACAAGAAAACATGATCTCTTATACACATACATAACTCTTAACACCTGAATGGACTATTGACAGATCAAGTGTCAAAATGACAGACCACCTAAGGCCAAAATAAGAAAGAAAACATAAAACAAACTCTGAAACAAATAAATAAAACACTTTTTTTTCTTCTTTTAATATACGAAAAAGAGATCAATGCCTTTAAAAGTTCAACAATAAATTTAAAAGAATTGAAAGCTTAAAGAGGGAAAATAATATAAAAACAAAAGCTTTTTTGTATATTCTTCACAAAAAAAAGCCGCTTCATTCATAGAACTGTCAATAAAGGTTGACATTAAAATGTAAGACTAACAAGATAAACAAAATAAATGTTAAGGATTTCAAAACAAATAAACGTATCCTTTTTTGATTCAAATGCTTTTACCAGAGAATACACAAAAAACTTTCATACAGCGCCCTTCAACGGTGAGTAGCAAAACTAAGTACAAAATTTAATTTCCACAATCATTTCTTTCATTCACTCTTATTAGCGGGAATTCATAAAGAAAATACACTCTTTCTTACTTTCATTTCATGATGGACAGCTAAACATCAATTGTGGACATGATACCATCATCATTTAAAATGTGTGTGTGTGGCCAACACACTCACACTTATTAAGCTTACTGTATAAGAGGATGCCTTCTCTTTCTGTCTCTCTTTGCTACAAATACAAATGGTGGTGGCAGTTAATTGTTTGTGCCACGCTACTCTTAAATTTTATTCAACTCCACCCATTTTTAAATATGGCCTGTTTGCTGATTGGCTAAGTTTTTGTTAGCTGTTAATAGGCGTTGCTAGTTTTTATAGTTGATTGCTGGTGTTTTTGTTGCAGTTTTGATAATTCTTCAAATATTTTCGTTAACTTATCAAGTTTTTGTTGGTTTATTTCGTCTCTGACCTGTTTTGGTTTTTCCTACAAACATCTTAACGAGCAAAATGCTAAAATTGCGTGCATATTTTCTTTAACGTAAATTACAATTATTATGATTTACAAATTAACTATTTGTTTGTGTTGTTGTTCTTAAAGCACCCTATGCTACAGATTTAGTAAATAGGTTTATTCGTAGTATTTGTAACAACTTTAAAAATATTATAAGAATGATATGAACCCAACTTTCATACACTCAAAAAAAAAACTTGTAACTTTTTTTTTGCTACCTCCTATTTGGAAAGAATTTCTGTAATTTTACAAGCTTTTTACCAATAATTTTGTAATTTTACAAGCTTTTTACCAATAACATTGTAAATTTAAACATTTTTTGACGCGATTAAACTTGCTACCTCCTATAAAACTATTTTACAAGAATTCCTAGTAAAAATTACGAGCTTTTTTGTAATTTTACAATCTTTTTACAAATAAAACTGTAAATTTACAACTTTTTGGCAAAATAAAACTTACAATGAATTCTCGTTAATTTACTAGATTTTTTTTGTAAAAAAAGTTGGAAATTTGTAAAATTACAAAAAAAATGTAACATTACAAAAAAAGTATTTAAATTTCTATCGAAAATTTTTTGTTAAAAAACAAAGAAATCTGTCAAATATTGGTAAAATGGGATTACGAGACTTTCCCTACACTCAAAAAAAAAAAACTTGTAAAGTTACCAAAAAATCTCGTGATTATACGAGGCTATTCTCGTAAAATAGGAGGTAGGTAAAATTCTCGCAAAATTACGAGGATTTCCTCGTAATTTTGAATGCGCCAAAAATTGGTAAAATAACCAATTTTATTAGTAAAAATGTTGTTTTAAAACCGAAAAAATAAAATAAAATGGTAAATATGTTCAAAAAAATGGTAAATTTACAAACCAAAATGGTAATTTACAAGCCAAAATGGTAAATTTACAAAAAAAAAAAAATTTTTTTGTTAAACAACATAAATCCTCGTAATAAAATCATTTTTGTAAAATAACTGTTAACTAGAATCCTCGTAAAAAAATTTTCAAAATTTTGTCAACTTTTTTTAAATATTTAAAAAAAAGAAAAAATTAAAAAATTCTCGTATTACATAATTTTTGTAAAATAACAGTTTTTTTTTGTAATTCAACTAGAATGCTCGTAATAAAAACTTTGTTGTAAAATTACAGTTTTTTTTGTAAAATAACCTTTCAAAATGGTAGAATACAATTACGAAAATAAACTTGTAAAATTACCAACAAAACTGCAGTTCTCGTTTGAGCAAAGTATAAGATTTTTTGTTAAAAAACAAGGAAAATTGATAAATATTGGTAGAACGGGATTACAAGGCATTTTACCAGGCGTTTTACCAGTTTATTTTTTTTGAGTGTACTTTTTCCCTAAGTACGGTGGCTCGCAGCTTATTTCGTGTAATAGGTTTTAGTTGGCAATCCATTGAAGACAATGTTAACCAAAATAACCTAATTAGTATTAAACAAGTATTTTTGTAAAAAGTCCTGTGCAGCTTGAAAAATTAAGCTTTAATTTAAGCTTAATGGCGTCCAGATTGTGTTAATATTAAGTGTGCTACGAGGGTCGAATTTAATAAATAATAATAATAATAGAAATTATTGAAAGACCTTTTTTAGAAAATTTCTTAAAAATATTTTTGGACAATTTTTTTCAAGCTCAAGCTCAAACATTAAAAATTTTAACACTAGTCCAATAATTTATATTCATTTATCAAATAATTTTTACAGCGACCCAAACAAAAATCAAAATTTCTAAGATACAGTAGAAGAAATCCGAATTTTTTGACCGGCCAATTTTTGGTAAACAAAGAATAGATTTTATATTTTATAATTTAAGAACACCTAAGTGTAAATTAATGAGATATGAAAATAAGTGAACATTTCCGTTGTTTACAAAAAATTAGTGGTCAAAAGAATTGGAGGTCAAAAAATTCAGATTTTTTCTAATGTATTTTAAAAATTTTTATTTTTGTTTGGGTCACTGAAAATTATTTGATAAAGGAATATAAATTATTGGACTATTTTTTAAATTTTCAATGTTTGAGATTGAAAAAAATTGACCTAAAAATATTTTTAAGAAATTTTCTAATAATTTCAACTTCCATTTCGACCCTCGTAGCATATTTAATATTTACTCAATCAGAACGCAATTAAGGTTAAATTAAAGCTTGGTAAATTTCCTAAACAGCATTTTTTGCAAAAAATACTTGTTTGATAATAACTACACTCTAAATAATACATTAGTAGATTTACTATTTTTTTTTTTGCTAATGCTATTAACCTAACCTTTAGCAAATTTTTAGTTAAGATTAGCATGTTAGCAAAAATATCTTGTAAATTTATTTAGCTCATTTGCAATTTTAAACAAAATTTTAACAAATTTTTTTTTTAAATTTAAAATTGAGTTGACCAAATTTTTACAAGCTTTTTTTGCTAATATTAGCAAAAATAAATTGTAATTTTTTTTTTTAAGAAAACTTAAAATGGCGCTATCTTGGAAACTAAGCCAGATAGAGCAAAATGAAGGCCATTTTTGGTTCTCGGGCTCTCCATAGTATCCAAAAAAGTTAGCATTGCTGAAAATTTTAAAATGCTCATATCTCGGTAAATATTGCCGACACAACAAAAAGTCCAAAAGCATTTTTGTAGCCCTCAACACGTCAAACACGACCGCAAAATAACCAAAAGCTCTCCGAGTAATATTTTTGAAGTTATCGAGTTTTTTAATTCTCAAAACCCCAGTGGTCTTCTAAAATCACGTATCTCAAAAACTAAGCAAGGTAGAGCGAAACGGACACAAATTTTGGATCAAAAACTATGACATTTTCTTTCCTTGTTTTTAAGAAAAATATGAATTTAAAAGAAGGAAAACATGGCAATGAAGGTAAATCATTATCAATTTTCCTTAAATTTAGTTAATTTTTCCATTTTTTAGTTAATTTTTTTTTCTAAGTGTATGGAGCTTGTAGCCCGCCTGAAGGCCGTATACACAAAGAAACAATTTTAAAACAAAAAAAATTTCAGATTGTATTTCCGTTTTATACCTCTGCTTCCAGATTCCTATAAAAAAATTCTCAGTTTTTTTTATAGAAAGTTTCTCAGATTTTTCCTACATAGAAATTCTCAGATTTCCTATAGACTCACTATAGAAAGCTTCTCAAATTTTTCCATAGAAAAATTCTCAAATTGTTCCTATAGAAAAATTCTCAAATGTTTCCTAAAAAGGAATTCTTAAATTTTTCCTATAGAAAAATTCTCAAACTTTACCTATAAAAAAAATTCTACAATTTTTTCTATAGATAAATTCTTAAATTTTTCGTGGAAAAAAATTCTCAAATTTTTCAAATTTTTCGTATAGAAAAATTTAAAAAATTTTCCAATAAAAAAGTTCTCACATTTTTCCTATACAAAAATTCTCAAATTTTTCCTATAGAAAAATTCTCAGACTTTTCCTATAGAAAAAATCTCAATTATTCTAATAGAAAAATTCTCAATTTTTTTTCATAGAAAATTTTCAAAATTTTTCTACAGAAAAGTTTCAAATTTTTTCGATACAAAAATTCTGAAATTTTTCCTATAGAAAAATTCGCAAATTTTGTATCCCATTCCTTCTCAGAGTTTTTTCAATGGAAAAGTTTTCAGATTTTTTCTATAGAGAAATTTTCAAATTTTGCCTATACAAAAATTTAAAAATTTTTCCTAAAAATTTAAACGGTTTCCTTTAGAAAAAGTCTCAGATTTTTCCTATTAAACTCCTAGAACTCTTCTATCCCTTCTTTTGTCTTTCTTTTTTTCCTTTCTTTTCTTTTTCGCTTGTTTCTTTTTTTTTCTTTCAAATTCGGTTTGAGGGGACATTTTATTTTTCCCCTTGTGGATACGCGCCTGCCGCATATGACACTAAAAATAATATCCCTCATTTACTTGTAAGTGATGTGTCAAAACTCAAAATATTTTTTTCTTAAAAAAAAAAATATTTGAATTTAGTTCATACACATTTGAGGACCCATATTAGATGAAAACAACATTGGGTTCAGACCCCATGGGTCCATATTAGAGCCTACGGTCAGTACCGTAGTACCGGAAATACCGGTACTACGGTACTGATTGAACCGTTACCGGTTTCCCGGTTATTGAATTATTACCGGTATAACCGGTTTCGGTTCTGACGGTATTACTGGTATGTATTCCCGGGACTTCTGGTATGTACATTATGTAAATTTTTGTACAAAAATTCAAAATATATTAAAACACCATTTCCAGCTTTTTTTAACGAATTTAAAAAAAAAAAATAATTGCATGTTTTTAAAATAATTTTACAAACGCAACTAAATATTTATAAAATACTGATTAAAATGGTGTACTTATTAAATATGAACATTTTATAATCGAGAACCGGTACCAAAATCAGAACCGGGAATACTGGTATTTCCAGGAATTTATCTAGAACCGGGAAACCGGTACCAGAACCAGGAATACCGGTTTTCCCGGGAATACCGAAAACAGGGAAATGTGAATTATGTGAGTTTTATAGTCGGTCTTCTCTACACATTTCTTACTTGTTTTTAAAAACGCAATTTTAAAATTCACATTTAAACAATTTTTCATTGCATTTTTATTAATTCTAGCAACACACGTTAATCTTATTTTTATTTTTTTTTTGTTGCTAAAGTGTTTGTTTATTTTGCTAGTTTCCATTAATTATAAGATTAAAATTAACAAATTTATACAAAATATTTTTAATTATAAGTTTTGGCTATAATTTTATAGTTAACACAAAAAAATATATGAATGAATTAACAAATTTATTCCATCCTTGAAATACATTTTAATTCGAAAATATAAAGTATACGCTTTAACAACGTATCTTTGTACATTTAAATTCATTTACGAATAAACAAAATATTTAATTTTAATATTGATTTGATCAAAAAATATGATACATTTTTTACCAATTTTTTGAAACACTATCTCCCCGATATGGCCGATAAGCACCAACTAACACCCCAAACTTAGAATTGATTCTTTAATATATATTTTAAGTTTCAGGCAGATCGATTCATAAGGATTGCAATACGTCCCTTGTTAGAAAACTTTATACTACACCATTTCCAATTGTATTTAAAAATTGTCCAAATATATTTTAAAATTGTCCAAATATATTTTAAAATTGTCCAAATATATTTTAAAATTGTTCCAAATGAATTTTAAAATTTCCACATAAATTTTAAAATTGTCCAAATGTATTTCAAAATTGTCTGAATTTATTTCAAAATTGTACAAATGTATTTTAAAATTGTCCAAATATATTTTAAAATTGTCCAAATGTATTTTAAAATTGTCCAAATGTATTTTAAAATGGTCCAAAGGTAGTTTAAAATTTTCCAAATGTATTTTTAAAATTTCCAAATGTATTTTAAAATTGTCCAATTGTATTTTAAAATTTACCAAATGTATTTTCAAAATTGTCCAAATGTTTTTTAAAATTGTCCAAATGAATTTTAAAATTGTCCAAATGTAGTTTAAAAATTTCCAAATGTATTTTAAAATTGTCCAAATACATTTGGACAATTTTAAAATACATTTGGGAATCGTTAAAATACATTTGGAAAGTTTAAAATTACATTTGGACAATTTTGAAAATACATTTGGATATTTTTAAAATACAATTGGACAATTTTAAAATACATTTGGAAATTTTAAAAATACATTTGAAAAATTTTAAACTACATTTGGACCATTTTAAAATACATTTGGACAATTTTAAAATACATTTGGACATTTTTAAAATACATTTGGGCAATTTTAAAATATATTTGGACAATTTTAAAATACATTTGGACAATTTTGAAATAAATTCAGACAATTTTGAAATACATTTGGACAATTTTAAAATTTATGTGGACAATTTAAAAATATATTTGGACAATTTTAAAATACATTTGGACAATTTTAAAATTCATTTGGGTCAATTTTAAAATATATTTGTACAATTTTTAAATACAATTCAAATACATTTGGACAATTTTAAAATACATTTGGACAATTCTAAAATACATTTGGAAAATTTTAAACTACATTTGGACAATTTTAAAATACATTTTAACATTTTTAAAATACATTTGGACAATTTTAAATTATATTTTGACAATTTTAAAATACATTTAGACAATTTTAAAATAAACTTGGACAATTTCATACACTTGGACATTTGGAAAATCTTAAACTACATTTGGACAATTTTAAAATACATTTGGACAATTTTAAATAAATTTGGAAAATTTTAATATACATTTGAAAATTTTAAAATACATTTGGACAATTTTAAAATACATTTGGACAAATTTAAAATACATTTGGACAATTTTAAAATACATTTGGACAATTTTAAAATACATTTCGACAATTTTAAAATTAATTTGGACAATTTTAAAATTAATTTGGACAATTTTAAAATACATTTGAAAAATTTTAAACTACATTTGGACAATTTTAAACTACATTTGGACAATTTTAAAATAGATTTTAACATTTTTAAAATACATTTGGACAATTTTAAATTATATTTGGACAATTTTAAAATACAATTTTAAAATACACTTGGACAATTTCAAAATGCATTTTGAAATTGGTAAAATACATTTACAAAATTTTAAACTTCATTCGGACAATTTTAAAATACATTTGGACAATTTTTAAAATACAATTGAACAATTTTAAAATACATTTGGAAATTTTGGAAAATTTTAAACTACACTTGGACAATTTTAAAATACATTTGGAAAATTTTAATACATTTTCAAAATTTTAAAATACAATTGGACAATTTTAAAATACATTTGGAAAATTTTAAAATACATTTGGAAAATTTTAAAATACATTTGGACAATTTTAAAATACATTTGGACAATTTTAAAATTAATTTGGACAATTTTAAAATTAATTTGGACAATCCTTATATATATATATAAAAATGACATGTTAGTTTGTTTGTGTCGCTTTCAGAAAAAAACTACTGAACCGATTCAAATGAAATTTGGCATGTATATAGTACGTTTCCTGGAATGAAAACTGGCACCAATGGCATCTCGATTGGATGCCCCGCCTCCTTTTACGCCCACTTTCTGTGAATTTCAGATTTTTCAATACATTTGGTTGTTGTACTATATTTGGATGTTTGTTACCGATAAACATGGGCGTAATAGGGCGTTTTTTGAAAGGAAATATATGCCATCCCGCATCTTGATTAGAAGCCACGCCTATTTTTATATCCACTTTTTGTAAATATAAGATCTTTACAAAGGGGCGTGGCATTCTTTGGTTTTTCTGTCTGTCCACAATCAAGGATAAACGGCTGAACCGATTTACATGAAATCTTTACCACAGATAGTACTAACCGAGACGGAAACTATAGGCCATAAAAGAGGCTTATCTGCCAAATGCCACGCCCCTTTGTATTATATTGAACATTATTTCTGCCATTTCAGCACACTTAAACGGCTGAACCGATTTTAAAGAAATGTTCACCACATACAGTACTAATCTAAGCGGGAAATATATTTCATAATAGGGCGGCGATCACTCAAAGGGGCGGAAATGCCACGCCCCTTTGTACTTCATAGAAAGTTATTTCTACCTGACCCGTAATCACGCTTAAACGTCGGAACCGATTTTAATGAAAATTTCACCACACATACTACTAACCCAGGCGGGCACTATAGGTTATAATAGGAGGGCGCTCTGACGGATGGGCGTAAAAGTCCACGCCCCTTTGTATTACATTGAAAGTTATTTCTGCCAGTTCCGTAATTTGGGAAAGGGGAGTAAAATTCCACACTCTTTTGTATTACATTGAAAGTTATTTCTGCCATGTTGAGCAATCATGCTTAAACGGCTTAACCGATTTAAATGGATTTTTCACCACATATAGTACTTCCGAAACGGGAATAATAAACCATAATAGAGCGTGTTTAGACCACGGGGCGTAAGTTGTCACGCCCCTTTGCAGTTCCGCAATCAGGCAAAAACGGCTGAGCCAATTTTTAATAACTGACTAACAGATGCGAGCCCATATCAGTGTGCGATCGAACAAAGGGAGGTAAATTTCCACACCCATTTATAATATATTGAAAGATATTTCTGCCTATTCGGTTATCACGCTTAAACGTCGAGTACTAAACAAGGCGGGAATAATGGGTCATATCAGCGCACAATCGGACAGAGGTGGTGTCAAGTAATGCGAAATTGAAATTTTCACCAGATGTGGTGCTAACCGAGGATGCAACCATAGGGCATTACAAACTGTTATTCATTATATAAAATTTTTTTCAACCCGGGCAACGCCGGGTGCGAAACAGCTAGTTTTAAGATATATTTGGACAATTTTAAAATTAACTTGGACAATTTTAAAATACATTTGGAAAATTTTAAAATACAATTGGACAATTTTAAAATACAATTGAAAATGGTGTAGATTAACATTGAGTATATATTTTTATACCCTCCACTCTCGTGATAGAGGGTATATATAAGTTTGTCATTCCGTTTGTAACACATTGAAATATTGATCTAGGACCCCATAAAGTATATATATTCATGATCCTTGATCGATTTTAAGTCGATCTAGCGATGTCCGTCCGTCCGTCCGTCCGTCCGTCCGTCTGTCTGTCTGTCTGTCTGTCCGTTGAAAACACGCTAACTTTTGAAAGACTTTACGGAGGCTCCTGAAGTTTGACATATATGTTCTTCATTTACCGGGTCAGGTTGGTATTGCAATCCAGCGAAATCGGTCCAGTGGTTCAAAAGTTATGAGCAAAATAGTAAATTTCGGGAAGTGTATTTTTCGAATTTACAAGATTAAAACCACTATAACTTTCGAAAGACAATTCTGAGGGGACTGAAGCTTAGCATATATATTTCTTGTTCCCCAAGGCTGTTTGGTCTTGAATTTCAGCAAAATCTGTTCAGTGGTTCAAAAGTTATAAGCAATGCACTGAATTTCAGATTTGTTTCACCTTAAACTGTTGAAAACTCGTTAAACAAGTTTTAATAGCATGGTGAAATACCAGTTTTGTAAAACTTGTTGTTGTTTGTTTTCTTGTCGTGGGGTGCAGTTTAGTTGTTAGACAAGTAAATATTTGTTATTGTTAGTGTAACTGTATGTAACGGGAAAAAATCAAATAAAGTATGTGTATGATTGAATCTTAATTTGTTTTTGGTTTTTAAAGAAAAGGATGGTAATATAAAAAGAGGAAAATATGTGAAATAGTTTTTTTTGTATTACATATATGTAGGTATAAAACAACAAAAATATTTTACAAAGTAATTTGTTACTCAAAGAATTTATACACTAAAAAAAATTTACACTCAAAAAAAAAATTTACACTCAAAAAAAAAATGTTACACTCAAAAAAAAAATTTACACATTATTATTTTTTTGAATGAAAAGGCAGACTCAAAAAAATGTTGACAGTCAAAAAAATTGTACACTCAAAAAAATTTGATTGATTAAAAGAAAGTTTGACTCAAAATAATATATATATTTCTAATAAAAAATTTGTAATGCAATTTTTTTTTTTTTTTTTTTTAGAAAATTACTATCAGATAACATTGTGGAGGGTATTCATAGATTCGACCAAGTCGAATTAAATTTTTCTACTTGTTTTTAAATTATTTCAAACTGTTGCCTGGGAATTTTTTTGTTTAACTAATGGTACTTTCGCCTGATTAAAAATACAAATGTAATAAATTACATTACTATTTTGAACATCCGTCTTATTGATTTACATGTTTTTTATCAGTAAAAATTTCCATTTGAAATAAACATATTTTTGCATTAATTCTTTTTATCTGTTAAGTATCAATTACCATCATCATCGTTATTTAGTTAAGAACAACATCAAAGAATAACAACAACAACATCTGGTAAAAGCAACAGCAACAATAACAAAAACAAACCACATATGCACCATTTAACACAAAACCGCAATTACAATAATTTTGTATATCGTTTTATAAGGTACACTAAAAAAAAAATTGGTTAAAAATATCCAGAGCAACTACCTTACTTCCACCAAAATGATAGATCGAACGACTTTCAACATACCGATAGTAACGCCAACAGGTCTTCTGTAGAATGAGTTCTGCGAAAACCATACTGTCGATTGTTTAAAAGTAAGTCAGCCTTCGGATACCTCAGAAGATGGCAATTTACCATGCTCTCCACCATCTCGAGAGCGCAGAGCATATTGCGATTTGACGGTAATTATCAGGGATGTCACCTTCCAGCAAGAGGGAAGGACTCCCGCAAGGTACGATGAAATGAAAAGATTAACCAGTGGACGTGCTAACATCGAAGCACACTGTTTCAGCACCAGTGCTGGTATACCATCCGGCTCCGGTGACATATTAACGTTAAGATCCTCAAGAACCCTTTTAACTATCAATAAAAATTATCTTATGCCTTAAGTTCGGAGAGTGGTTTAGTGCTTTTCGGCAGGAAAGAATTTCTGGCAAAGGCACCAGCCAACAGGTTAGCTTTTTCAATTGGTTTAGTGAGCAACACTCGGTTGTCTTTTATAAGAGTCAGGATAGAAGAACTATTATTTTCCATGAATCTTTGAACGAACTTCCAAAAGCTCTTACTGTCCCGAAGAGCCGAAAGAAGTTCAGCACGAAGACGCTGTTCGTAAAAAAGCTTTTCGCCACTAATTGTAAGTACTGTTGCACACTCAAATCTCGCCCTTTTGCGTGGCAATTCAGTATTAACGTTTTTATCGTCACGCCAATTTTTGAACACTTCCTCCCTATAACTGACTGCATTCCTGCAAGTCTAGTTAAACCATCATTTATCTCTTAGTGTATTCGAAATGAGCTTCGATGGAATTAATATCTTCTAACCACTGTAATATTTGCAACCATTTTCGCAGCGGGTCGACATTGGCGTTGAGGAAACAAAGGTTCCGGTCAAGGAAACAAAAATAGCGAAAAAAGTCATTAAGCTCTGCCGAGCCTTCTCATAAATAAATACTGAACGTTTCGTAGCTGTTCTTGAAGCGTTACGATTTTTGGAGTATGAAAACAGGGCAGTGATCCAAATCACCAAGAGGTGCAAATGTTGTTACTTCATATTTGTCAGGCTGTGAAGTAAGAACAAGGTCGAGAGTATTTCGGTGTTCATTTCCAACTTCTGTAAGGCGCATTGGTTTGCTTACTAGTTGCAAAAGGTGGTTATGCGACTTAATCGCCAACAGCTGTCGAAAGGTTGGAATGGAAGATCAAGGGGGAGTTGTGAACATTAAAACCCCCTGCCACGGTAACTTCGCTGCCCGGACAACTCTTCAGGATCCTCGAAATGGAATTATAAAGGTTTCGAAACCGTCTAAGAAAGACACCCATCTAGCGTTGGGGCTCCTTTTTAGGAACCCGAAATGCAATGTGTGTGCCCTAATACCAAATTAAACCCATAAGGAGTTAAATTCGGGATCATTCGGTGCCTAATTGAGGCAGGCACTTGTGCACAACAACATTGCGGATGTACACCACCAGGTACTTATGAAAGACGAAAAGGGAAAAACTGTGATACCCAGGTATATGAAAATCCTGTGGATTCGACTCCCCACGTACACCCAAAAAAACCTTGTCAAATTACTATAAAAAGTCTCGTTATACCATTTTACCAATAATTCACAGTTTCCTTGTTTTTTAACAAAAAGTTTACATTTATTTTTGTAATTTTACAATTTTTTTTTGTAATTTTACAAATTTCGAAGGCAATTAAAAAAAACTAGAAAATCCACCAGAATTCCTTGTAAGTTTTGTTTTGCCAAAAAAGTTGTAAATTTACAATTTTATTGACAGAAAGCTTGTAAAAGTGCAAAAAGATTGTAATTTTTACTAGGAATTCTCATAAAATAAAGGTAGCAAAAAAATATTGTAAAGGCACCAGAATTCTTTGTAAGTCTCATCGCGTCAAAAAATTTGTAAATTTACAAATTTATTGGTAAAAAGCTTGTAAAATTACAAAATTATTGATAAAAAGTTTGTAAAATTGTATTATGCGGTTCGCTTTGTAATTTCAATTTTTTCTAATCTATTTCTTTTTCAGTGTATTATTTTACATTTGTAATTCATTGAATAAGCAAAGGCGGATAATAATGGGTATGTTTAGTTTAGTTAAATACATGATGGCTTTCAGGCTCTCTGGCTCTGGCTGGTTAGAATGAGTGGTTGAATACCTTGTCTTGTCTGTCTGTTCAGGCAGTTTTTTTTTATTTTGTAGGCTGAGTCAGGTTATAAACAGTTAAATTATTGATATTTTATTGCATACAACATTGTTAAATGTTAATTGGCCAAAGAGTTGACAGCTAAACTGGCATTTAAACTAAGAATATTATAAAAATAACCGCATAATTATTGGGGAGGAGAACCAACACAAAGAACATGAAAATTAAATAAAAAAGGAAGAAATTCTCTGTCTTAATTTCTTCATCTATGTTAATGGTTATGTAAAATAAAGACTTTCTTTTTTCTTTAAAAGCATTGAAACATTTCACCTGTTTTCGTTTTCAACATCATCATTAGAGTTATTAACACTTTGACACTGTATTGGCAAACCTCAAACAATTCAATAGCAGCAATTAAATAATCTTGTTGGCTTTGGAATATTTATTGGCCATTCAGATGCACATGCAGTATTTAAAACTGGTCTTATGATATATTGACTGTGGTGTGGCAATGTTTGGTGCAACAGCATTCACAAACGTTTTTTTCAATTTTTATTTTGTAAGTAAATATTTCTATTTCATTTTGTTTACAAAGCATTATTTATTGCTTTTTGAGGCTAAAAAAAAGTGTTTTACAATTTTCTTCAACTTACACCTTGACTTATTAAAATCAAAATTAATTTATAAAATACTCGCCCGGAACTTCGTTACACTCAAAATAATTCTACAGTAAAAAGTTTAGTAAGTGATATTGTACTTAAATCTACTAATAAGTTACTAATTACACTGTACAACACAAAAAAAAATTACAAGGTCAGACCAAAAAATTTTGATAGAAGAGACAAAAAAAAAATACACGTGTATCGGCGTTTTGAAAGTTTACATCTGGGTTTCATTTTAGGGGGAGGTGAAGTTTCCCCCAAATGCAAATGTAGTATTGTAAATCGTCTTTGAATATCGACTGAAGCTTACGTTTAAAGTATATGGTGTGTTCAGCAGATTTATATAAAATGATACGGAGAACATTTTTGTGGAATATATTAACCCTCTAGCTCCTCACGATAAGGGTATTTTTTTCCTTCTTTTCAAAAAGAGCAAAAAACACCATTAAAACAGGGATTTAAGGGGTTTAAATGTTTCGAAAAAATATTCGTCGTAAAATTTTACTATAAGTCCTTGAATACACCAAAACGGAAAACTCAACCAGAAAGTCAGAAATAAGACACAACAAAAGAGATCTTAGGGTTAATTTCGCATTTATTAAGAAAATCGAGTAAAGCTTACGTTTAAAGTATATGGTGTGTTCAGCAAATTTATGTAAAATGTTACGGAGAACATTTTTGTAGAATATGTTAACCCTCTAACTCCTCAAGATAAGGGTCTTTTTTGTCCTTCTTTTCAAAAAGAGCAAAAAACACCATTAAAACAGGGATTTAAGGGGTTTTAATGTTCCGCAAAAATATCCGCCGTAAAATTTTACTATAAGTCCCTGAACACACCAAAACAGAAAACTCAACAAGAAAGTCAGATATAAGACACAACAATAGAGAGCTTAGGGTTAATTTCGCATTTATTAAGAAAATCGAGTTAAGCTTACGTTTAAAGTATATGGTGTGTAAAGCAATTTTATGTAAAATGTTACGGAGAACATTTTTGTAGAATATGTTAACCCTCTAGTTCCTCAAGGTAAGGGTCTTTTTTATCCTTCTTTTGAAAAAGAGCAAAAACATCATTAAAACAGCTATTTAAAGGGTTAAAATAATCCGCAAAAATATTTGCCGTGAAAGGGACTTATAGTAAAATTTCACGGCGAATATTTTTGCGGAACATTTTAACCCCTTAAATCCCTGTTTTAGTAGCGTTCTTTGCTCTTTTTTAAAAGAAGGACAAAAAAACCCTTATCTTGAGGAGTTAGAGGGTTAACATATTCTACAAAAATGTTCTTCGTAATATTTTACAAATAAATGCGAAATTAACCCTAAGCTCTCTATTGTTGTGTCTTATATCTGACTTTCTTGTTGAGTTTTCTGTTTTGGTGTGTTCAGGGACTTTTAGTAAAATTATACGGCGGATATTTTTGCGGAACATTAAAACCCCTTAAATCCCTGTTTTAATGGTGTTTTTTGCTCTTTTTGAAAAGAAGGACAAAAAAGACCCTTATCTTGAGGAGTTAGAGGGTTAACATATTCTACAAAAATGTTCTCCGTAACATTTTACATAAATTTGCTGAACACACCATATACTTTAAACGTAAGATTTACTCGATTTTCTTAATAAATGCGAAATTAACCCTAAGATCTCTTTTGTTGTGTCGTATTTCTGACTTTCTGGTTGAGTTTTCCGTTTTGGTGTATTCAAGGACTTATAGTAAAATTTTACGACGAATATTTTTTCGGAACATTTAAACCCCTTAAATCCCTGTTTTAATGGTGTTTTTTGCTCTTTTTGAAAAGAAGGACAAAAAAGACCCTTATCGTGAGGAGCTAGAGGGTTAATATATTCCACAAAAATGTTCTCCGTATCATTTTATATAAATTTGCTGAACACACCATATACTTTAAACGTAAGCTTCAGTCGATATTCAAAGACGATTTACAATACTACATTTGCATTTGGGGGAAACTTCACCTCCCCCTAAAATGAAACCCAGATGTAAACTTTCAAAACGCCGATACACGTGTATTTTTTTTTTGTCTTTTCTATCAAAATTTTTTGGTCTGACCTTGTAATTTTGGAAAAAATTTGATTTTGTTGTGCAGTGATATTAGTAAAAAATTTTAGTATTGATTACCAACGCCTGCACTAGATCATTTTGGACTAAAAAATTAGTACTTTAGTTAAATTTTTAGTTATAAATACCCACGTTTTTTTTTGAGTGTACCGCTAATATTAAATACCGGATTAAAGAAGAATCAGAATAAGAGTCTCCATTTCTAAAGTTCTCCCTTATTTGATATTTATTTTATTTAGTTTTAAACGTTGAAGACTTTCACAAAAACTTTTGGGCAAAAGTTGGGCTATTCTTAATAGTATTGTAGAAAACGTTTTTGAAATATGATAAGTAGATATTTTTAAATTTAAATTTTTTGACCAACAATGGGAGTGGAAGTAGGCGCGGTCGATGAAACCAAGCACGTGTCCACCCTGAAGGACCATTCTTATATATGAGGCATTCCACACCAAATGTCCAGCGAAAAAAACACGTGTACCTTAAACTTCTGAATAGCTTGTATGGATAGCCCTATATGGAACTTAGAAAATTGCGTTTTTGGTTTTTAAATTTTTCAAAAACTGGGCTTAGGAGGCGTGGTCAAATATTGGAAAAATTATCAAATTTGTGGCGAGTTGCCTTGATTAAATATTTATCACATTAAAATGGAATGCACCACAATCTTAAAAATTTACATTCTTATATAGTTTTGTATGGGCTATCGATTAAATTTTTTTTTTTTTTTGGAAAATTTCCAGAATCCGTTCTGAAATTTTCCATTTTTTAAAAAAGTCAATTTATTAAAAATCCGGCCACTTTTTTTTCTTTTTTTTTAATTTTTTTTTTAAGTTTAGATGTTTGTCCATCCACAAAAAAAAAAAACATTTAAGAGGCAGTTAATAGCAAAAACATTACAGATCATGGGTTCAGTCCTTGACGGCTGCGATCTGTTAATAATTTTCACATATAGAATATAATTGACTATTAACTGAATAAATTTGACATTAAAAGTTTTTCTGATGATCATAATAACTGGATTCTATGAAACTAGTAAAAAACGAACCAGGATGTCTTAAATTTTTAGAAAAATTAATTTTTCTTTCACACCTTTCTCAATTCAAACCATATAAAATATTTTTCGTTTTTTTCGAGAAAATCGCATTTGAATTTTAAATTTCATAACAATTTTGTAATTTGCTTGTATTTTCTTGTATTAACGTTGCGAATGAGTAATATTCATGCAATTAATAATACTCATTCGCAACGATAATACAAGAAAATACAAGCAAATTACAAAATTGTTATGAAATTTAAAATTTAAATACGATTTTGATAAATTGACTTTTTTAAAAAATGGAAAATTTCAGAACGGGTTCTGAAAATTTTTTCGATAGCCCATACAAAACTATATAAGAATGTTAATTTTTGAGACTGTCGTGCATTCCGTTTTAATGTGATAAATATATAATCAAGGCAACTCGCCAAAAATTTTACCATTTTTACAATATTTGACCACGCCTTCTAAGCCCAGTTTTTGAAAATTAGAAAAACCAAAAACGCAATTTTCTTAGTTCCATATAGGTCTATCCAAACAACCTATTCAGAAATTTACGGGACACATGTTTTTCTGTAGCGGGACATTTGGTGTGGAATGCCTCATATATATGGGGCATTCCATGTCAAATTGGACACTTTGAATATTTTTTTTTTTAGTTTTTCCCAATTTGTTGACAGTTTTTAGTACACTTCGAAAACTCCGTCGTGGTAAATTTTTTGATTTTTTGATGACCCGTTCAAACGATATCGAATTTTTAAAAATTGGTAGTTTGTTCCTTTACTCAAACTTCTTTTACATATAACTTCTTTAATAATGGTCCA
This sequence comes from Pegoplata infirma, assembly GCA_963921195.1. NCBI lineage: Eukaryota > Metazoa > Arthropoda > Insecta > Diptera > Anthomyiidae > Pegoplata > Pegoplata infirma. The sequence goes on along the minus strand of OY992536.1, from coordinate 285,900,573 downwards.
AGTTACAAGTCTTTTTTTTAATTTTTGTTTTTTTACGTTCTTTAAAAAAAATCCCAAAAAATTCTTAAAAGCGCTCTACTATGCGATTTTTAAGTTTTAAAATATAAATCTCATTTTTGAAAATGTTTGTACACACAAAAAAAAAAAACTTTGTCAAATTACTAGGAAAAGTCTCGTAATCCCATTTTACCAATATTTGACAGTTTTCCTTGTTTTTAACAAATCTAAATTTACATTTTTTTGAAATTTTACATTTTTTTTTGTAATTTTACACATTTCCAAGATAGTTTTACAAAAAAAATCTAGTAAATTCACGAGAATTCCTTGTAATTTCCATTGCGCCAAAAAACTGTAAATTTACAGATTAATTGGTAAAAAACTTGTAAAATTACAAAATTATTGGTAAAAAGCTTGTAAAATTACTAGGAATTCTCGTAAAATAGGAGGTAGCAAAAAATCTAGTAAAATTACGAAACTTCCTTGTAAATTTTATCGTTTCAAAAAATTTGTAAATTTACAATTTTATTGGTAAAAACCTTGTAAAATTACGAAATTATTGGTAAAAAGATTGTAAAATTACTAGGAATTTTTGTCAAATAGGAGGTAGCAAACAAAAAAAAGTTATAAGTTTTTCTTGTAATTTTACAAGGTTTTTTTTGAGTGTACTCTTCGATTTTTTTAAAATTTTTTTTTTGTGTAAAACTTCTACATTCAAAAAAAAAAATATGTAAAGTTATCAAAAAATCTCGTGATTTTACGATGTTATTCTCGTAAAATTAGAGATAGGTAAAATTCTCGTAAAATTACGAGGATTAAATTGGTAAAATAACCAATTTTATTGGTAAAAATATTGTTTTAAAAAAGGAAAAATAAAACAAATGGTAAACTTACAAGAAACAAGTAGAAAAGTTAAATTCGACTTTGCCGAATCTATGAATACCCTCCACAATGCATTTTTTTTAAAGGGTAGTACATTTTTTAACGTGAAAAAATTAACAATTTTGATTAGAAATATTTTATTTTGAGTAAAAAACTCTTTTTTTGTCATTTTTTTTTAAAAAAAAAAGAAAAATTACTATTTTTTTTTTAGTGTAAAATTTTTTTCGAGTGTAATGTTCTTTTTACTGTAAAAATATTTCTGAGTGAATGCACGTACGTATGTACACAAAATATTGTCATTTTTGTAAAAAAAAACTAAATTTTTTTTTGAGTGTAAAATTTTTTTTGAGTGTAAAATTTTTTTTGAGTGTAAAATTTTTTTCGAGTGTAATTTTTAAGTTACCAATGCTTTTAAAACTAAACAAGTTTAAAAAGCATTGCTTTAAAATTAAACAAGTTTAAAAAGCATTGTTTAGTTACCACCAATGCTTTTAAAACTTGTTAAAACACGTGGCATTTTAGATGAAACTAATCTGAAATTCAGGTTTTTGCTTATAACTTTTGAACCACTGGACCGATTGAGCTGAAATTTAATACCAAACAGACCAAGCTTCAGTAGTCTCATTATTGTCTTTCGAAAGTTATCGTGTTTTTTATCTCGTAAATTCGGGAAACACCCTTGCCGAAATTTACTCTTTTGCTCATAACTTTTGAACCACTGGACCGATTTGGCTGGATTGCAACACCAACCTGACCAGGTAAATGACAAACATATATGCCAAACTTCAGTAGCTTCTCTAAAGTCTTTCAAAAGTTAGCGTGTTTTCTACGGACAGACAGACAGACAGACGGACGACTTAAAATCGATCGAGGATCATAAATATATACGCTTTATGGGGTCCTAGACCAATATTTCGAGGTGTTACAAACGGAATGACAAACTTATATATACCGTCTATCACTAGAGTGGAGGGTTTAAAAATGGCAAATATGTTTAAAAAAAATGGTAAATTTACAAACCAAAATGGTAAATTTACAAAAGATTTTTTTTTTTTTTTGTTAAACAACATAAATCTACGTAATAAAATCATTTTTGTAAAATAACTGTTTTTTTGTAAATTAACTAGAATTCTCGTAATAATTTTACAAAATTTTGTCAACTTTAAATATTTAAATATTTTTCAATAAAAAAAAAAAAAAATTGCCCTGGACTTGGAAAATTAAAAAAAAAATATAAAATGTACAAAAAAAATTGTTTTTTTTTTTTGTTAATCAACATAAATCCTCGTATAACATAATTTTTGTAAAATGACAGTATTTTTTGTAAATCAACTAGAATCCTCGTAATAAAAACTTTGTTGTAAAACTACAGTTTTTTTTGTAAAATATCCTTTCAAAATGGTAGAATACAATTACGAAAATAAATTTGTAAAATTACCAATAAAACTGTAGTGCTCGTTTGAGCAAAGTACATGATTTTTTGTTAAAAAACAAGGAAAATTGTTAAATATTGGTAGAACGGGATTACAAGGCATTTTACCAGGCGTTTTACCAGTTTTTTTTGAGTGTATCGATTCTACAAATTTAAGAGCAACAAAATGTATGACCGACTCACAATATTTTTTTAATCCAAACATTTTCTCTGAACACACCTACCCTCTATATTTAACTGTTAAGGCGGTCCCCATACAATTTTTTTTTATTTTTTGTAAATTTGTTTTATTTAATCAGCTTCTATCGGTCCAATGGTGCGTTCGAGAGGGTCATTAGTGAGACCGACCCCCATTTATTTTTACCCTACAACATTTTCTTAAAACATACCTACGCCCTATCTGCACTCCCTTAGTAGACTTCCATTCAAAATTACATTTTTATAAAATTTGCTCCAACTGTTATTTGTATGGGAGCCTACTTAGGGAGTGGAGATATGGCGTATTGTTGGTCGGTTTTACATTTTGTTGCTTTAAGGGCGCTATTAGGGCAGTTAGAGTGGTTGGAGCAAATTTTAAAAAACGTAAAATTTCGAGCTTAAGTTTTGACGCTGGACCCCACATGTATAATAGGGGTACAACCAGGGCGATATTTCGATTATAAAAAATTATAGATAATTCGATTATAAAAAAAAATTCTATAAAAAATTTTAAAATTACTGTTCTTCGATAAAACAAAATTTTCTATAGAAAATTGAATAATCACCGAATACACAAAATTTTGATACTAGTTTTAACAAAAAATTCTGTTAAAAACTTGTAAATCTAATTTGAAAATCGTTTTACAGATTGTTTGACAGAGTTTTTCTTTTAAGTGCAGTTTGCTATTTTATAAAAAAAAAATATTTTATAAATCTAAACTAAAATATCATTTTTTTTTAATAATAAATAATTTATTAACAATTTATTTAAGTGCAAATCACATTCGATATTAACAAACATCTCGTTTATTTTATTTCGACAGCAAACAACAAACAAACATTTGCTAACATTTTATTTTTTGTTGTCTGCTTTTATGAGGCGTCAAATTAATTGACAAATTTGCCATTAAAAAAAACTTCTTTTCTTCCACTCTGTACACATTCAATTTACTAATTTATAAATTCTTTAAGTCAGTCGTCTTGTTAATGCTGTCTCTCTTATATTTGTAAAAATTAAACATTATATTTGTTAGATCGAAAAAAAGTCATGAGAAAATAAAAATCTTTAAAAGGTGCTTAATAAATTATTAAAACAAGTGACAATGTTGTCACACAAATATTGGTTAATATGTCTATTACGAAAAACATCAGTTAAAAAGCAAAAACACCAACAACAAATTTTTGGTTACTTGAGTAAGGTGTTTGTTAAAGGAGTTTCCATTAGAAGGAAATGAAAAATGATGAGAATGGGATAAATCTGACCGATATGTCAAGGCTAAAATAAACAAATATTTAAATCATGAAATTTTCTTTACGCCCTCTTATGCGGATTTTTTTTGTCGTGATCTCACGAGATTTGGCCTCCTCTTAATTAAAACTCATTGGCTTAAAAGCACACAAGTGTAATTTGTCCATTTTAATGTTAGTTTGTTTTGTCAGTTTGTTGGTTAAATTTTTTTAAGTGATTTTTAACTGCTGTCTGTAGTTATTTGAAATGTTATAAATTTATTAATGTCATGTTTTAATTTTCTACATAATTTATTTGCTTATTAAACGTAACAAATATATAATTGGAAATCCAATAGTTTGAGCAAAAAAACTAATTTGGAAAAAAAAAATTTGGCATGGGAGTATGAAATGATTTGAATATCTCATGTATATATCGATAACACGTGAATTACAGTTATATGTGTATCGATAACAGAATTTTTTTATGGAAAATTGTGTAATTATCGATTCTAAAGGAATTTGTGTGTTATCGGTATATTGATAACTATACAATTTTCCATAGAAAATTTATTGTTATCGATCTTTAAACCGATAACTATATAATTTCCTAAAGAGAATATTGTGTTATCGATATATCGATCACAACGCAATTTTCTATAGAATATTTTGTGCTCGATACAAGGAGTTTTTATATTCTACACCACTCTGTGGTACAGGGTATAATGAGTTTGTGCTGATGTCCGTCCGTCTGTTTGATTAAAATTTTATTTGTAGGTGTTAAACGTGTACTTTGGTAACCTAATGAAATCGAAATACATTTGAACCATTTTTGGACTTAGTCCCCCATACAAAAATTTCGACCGATATTCAGTTAAATCGGTCTATTGGCAAAAAAAAAAATAAACCCATTCCATTAAAAATTAATCTGTGCGTGTTTTCTACACTAAAAAAAGATCTAACAAAAGATAGGTACAATCGGTCCATGTTTGGACTTGGGACCCATTTTCCGGAAAACACTGGTGTAGGGTATCATATGGTCGGTCTTGACCGACTATAACTTTCTTACTTGTTTTTATAAAAAATTGTGTAGTAATCGATTCCTGAGAAATTTTTGTTACATTTTTATATAGAATCTCACCAGAGAAAAGGTTGTTCACATACCCTTAATTGTGATGCTCACACAAACACAAATGCTAATGAAAACAAACCACTGAGTTTAAATATAGAAAATTTCTCGTTGTCGATAGATAAATAAATAACTATATACTATCCTATAGAAAATTTTATGTTATCGATATATCTATAACTATACAATTTTTTAAAGAAAATTGTATGTTATCGATACATCGCTATCTATACAATTTTCTTTTAAATTTTGTTTGTTATCGATAATTCAATAACTATACAATATCCTATAGAAAATTTTATGTTATCGATTCATCAATTTTCTACAGAAAACTTTGTTTATGGATACATTGATAATTATATTTTAAAGCAAAATTGTATATTTATCTTTATATCGAAATATTAAAATTGTATAGCTGTCGATGTATCGATAAAACAAAATCTTTTTATAGAAAATTGTATAGTTATCGATGTATCGATTACACAAAACCTTCAATGGAAAATTGTAAAGTTGTCAATGCACTGATATAAAAAAATGTTCAATAGAAAATCGTTCAGTAACACAAAATTTTCTGTAGAAAATTGTAAAGTTATCAATATATCGATAACACAAAAATTTTCGATGTATCAATAACACAAAATTTTCTATGGAAAATTGTGTAGTTAGCGATAACACCAAATTTTCTATAGAAAATTGTATAGTTATCGATAACAAAAAATTTCTATAGAAAATTGTATAGTTATCGATAACACAAAATTTTCTATAGAAAATTGTATACGTTTCGATAACACAAAATTTTTATAGAAAATTGTATAGTTGTCGATGTATCGATAACACAAAATTTTCTATAGAAAATTGTGTAGTTATCGATGTATCAATAACACAATTTTTTTTATAGAAAATTGTATAGTTTTTCATGTATCGATAACATAAAATTTCCTCTAGAAAACTGTATAGTTATCGATTTATCGATAGCACAAAATTTTCTATAAAAAATTGCAAAGTTATCGATGTATCGATAACGCAAAATTTTTTGTAGAAAATTGTATAGTTATCGATGTATCGATAACACAAAATTTTCTAAAGAAAATTGTAAAGTTATCGATGTATCGATAGCACAAAATTTTCTGTAGAAATTGTATAGTTATCGATGTATCGACAAGCTTTTCTATAAAAAATTGTATAGTTTTCGATGTATCGATAACACAAAATTTTTTATAGAAAATTGTGTAGTTATCGATGTATCGATAACACAAAGTTTTTTTCAGAAAATTGTGTAGTTATTAATGTATTGATAACACAAAATTTTCTATTGAAAATTGAATAGTTATCGATAACTCAAAATTTTCTATAGAAAATTCTATAGTTATCGGTGTATCGATAACACAAATTTTTCTATAGAAAATTCTATAGTTATCAATGCATCGATAACACAAAATTTTCTATAGAAAATTCTATAGTTATCGATATATCGATAACACAAAATTTTCTAAAGAAAATTGTATAGTTATCGATGTATCGATAACACAAAATTTTTAACAGAAAATTGTATTGTTATCGATAACACAAACAAATTATATTTTTCTTTAGAAAATTGCATCGATAACACAAAATTTTCTATAGAAAATTGTATAGTTATCGATTTATCGATAACGCAAAATTTTCTACAGAAAATTGTATAGATATCGATGTATCTATAACACAAAAATTTCTATAGAACATTGTATAGTTATCGATGTATATATAACACAAAATATTCTATAGGAAATTGTTTAGTTATCGATGTATCGATAACACAAAATTTTCTATAGAAAATTGTTTAGTTATCGATGTATCGATAACACAACATTTTCTAATGAAAATTGTATAGTTATCGATGTATCGATAACACAAACTTTTCTATAAATTATTGTATACTTATCGATGTATCAATAACACAAAATTTTCTATAAAAAATTTTATAGTTTTCGATGTATTCATAACACAAAATTTTCTATAGAAATTTGCATAGTTATCGATGTATCGATAACAGAAAATTTTCTATAAAAAATTGTATGGTTATTAATGTATCAATAACACAAAATTTTCTATAAAAAATAGTATAGGTACCGATGTATCGATAATACAAAATTTTCAATAGAAAATTGTATAGTTATCCAAGTATCGATAAGAAAAAATTTTTAATAGAAAATTGTATAGTTATCGATATATCGATAACACAACATTTTTTTCAGAAAATTGTATAGTTATCGATGTATCGATAACACGAAGTTTTCTATAGAAAATTGTATATAGAAAATTCTATAGTATCGATAACACAAAATTTTCTAGAGAAAATTTTATAGATATCGATGTATCGATAACACAAAAGTTTCTATAGAAAATTGTATAGTTATCGATAACACAAAATTTTCTATAGAAAATTGTATAGTTACAGATGTATCGATAACACAACATTTTCTATAGAAAATTGTATAGTTATCGATGTATCGATAACACAAAAGTTTCTATAGAAAATTGTATAGTTATCGATAACACAAAATTTTCTATAGAAAATTGTATAGTAACCGATGTATCGATAACACAAATTTTCTATAGAAAATTGTATAGTTATCGATATATTGATAACACAAAATTTTCTATTGAAAATTGTATAGATATCGACATATCGATATCACACACAAAAATTTTCCATAGAACAATGTTTAGTTATCGATATATCGATAACACAAAATTTTTTATAGAAAATTGGATATTTGTCGATATAGTATGATATATAGTTATTGATATATCGACAAACACAGAATTTTTCTAAGAAAATTCTAAAATTTCCAACAAAAGAACATTTTCTATTGTAAATTGTATAGTTATCGATATATCGATAACACAAAACTTTCTATAGAAAATTGCTGAGACATACAGATAACACAAAATTGTCTATAGAAAATTATATAGTTATCGATATATCGATAACTGTACAGTTTTCTATGTTACCAAATTATTTAAATTTTGTTTATTAACTACTTGCTAGCTTTTTTGCTACCAGTTTTTTTAAAACTATTTAACATACAATTGTTCATTCATAAATTTTTTGGTTTAAAATATATTTTAGCATAAGTTAAAGTTTATACAAATTCCCAAGAAATAAAAAAATAGCTAAAAATAATAAGCCGATCTTAAACAAATACAAAAAGACTATGGCTTAAAGCTAACAGAACAATTGAAGTCATATATCAAAAATTATTAAAATAAGTCTTTTCATTATACTCGTATAAACATAAAAATAATTTTTATAGTTATGTTTTTTTTTTATTATTAAACTTTATTCTCACGTTTTTTGAATTTGGCAAAAAAAAAATCTTAACTAGTAAATTGAAAAAATTTTAATTTAAATTTATGCTGAGGTAAAAAAAATACAAAAAAAATTTATATTATTGACAGTGATGTATGAATTGTTTAATGCTTATTTAAAATAAACAAAAAAAAAAACTTTACGAAATTATTAAACAAAAAATGAATTATTACAAGTTTATTAAGCATATCTACCCAGGCAGAAAAATACGAACGGGAGAGCGCTGGCAAAGTACTTTTTGTGGTCGCTTGAGTGCTGGGAAAGCATCACAGTTTAGTACTCTCCCAGCGTCCAAAATGATAACCACGGTAAACGGTATGCCGTTGCTATTTTAAAGCGCTTTGAAAGCGCTTTAAAAACTAAAAATATGGTACTATTATAGCACCTTTAGAACAAAAAAATGGGACGTATCTAAATTGTATAAGTCCATAAGACACAAATTTTTTGTGTGTTTATTTGAATAAAAAAATTTATTAAATTAGGATAAAAAATTGATTGACTAATTTATTAGGATAAAAAAAATTTCGACAAACTTTGAAATATTATCCTGGAAAACTTTGTTTTCCGTTTTCTTTGCGTTTTGGAATAAAAAATTTATTAAAAAAGCTTTTAGGAAAAATTTTGGAAAAGTCCCGAAAAAAGTGGTGTATTTAACCGAAACGGGTTGTGTTCCAAAGAATAATGTCGGGTTTGAATAGTAAGTAACATTTAAAACTTAATGTAAGCAAGATTTTTTAGAAACTAAAACAATCTATAAAAAAATTTTAAATAATAAAAAAAAATTCTTATTTTCGAAATAATTTTTTCAAATTTTAAACAGTTTTCGAAACAAATAAATTTGAATTTGTGTTTTTGCTAATTTATGCCAAAATATGCACTTAAAAGATGGAAATATGCACAAAATATGCATTTAAAACCAAAATATGCAAAAATATGCATTTTGACCAAAATATGCAAAAATATGCAAAAACAAATCGATGCCATTTTAAGGCAAATTTCTTGATTTGGAAAGATAATTGGTCGATATCGTTTTTAGACTATCGACAAAAAACATGCATTTGCATGGAAATCGCATCCCTAGTCATTATGTATAAGTGACATATCATGAGAACTATCAAGGACTGGCCACTAATCCTGCAGGCAAATAAAAAACATTCCAATTGTTATGAAAATCAATAAATTTTAATAAAAAATTTATATTTTGAACGGATTTAAATAGAAAAACATTGGCAAAGCGCTTGGAAAGCACTTTTTCGAATTCATACTACCTTCTACACAAAAAATTAAGTGCTTTGCCGAACCTTTTTCTTTGGAACGGTTGGCAGTTTCTGCCTGGGTAACGATTTTAAATTGGGGAAAAAAATTTAAACAAAACATGATAGAATAAATGTTTTTACTAATAGACCGTAATAATTGAATTGAAAGGGAATTACAGAAGTTGATATGAGTTGATTAGTTGAGATAAATGATTTTGAACTTTTGATAACAAAACAAAATAAAAATCTATTTAACATAAAAACGTGATATTATAAAAATATATGAATTGCCAAATGACAAGTAGAGGTTAGCAATGTTTTTTTTTTTTTTAATTTAATTAACCAAACAATTTTTAACGTGGGAAAGTTATGTGATTATTTGGTAAATATAGGCATTCTTCACAATTATCAAATTAACATGAGTGTGCCAATCATAATGAAGAGCGTTAAGTTTAGTTATCGATAAGTCAATAACTATACAATTCTCTAATCGATAATTATAAAATATTTCTAAAATTTTTTTATCGATATATCTATTATATCGATTACTTGATGTATAATTTTCTATAGAAAAGTTTGTGTTATCGATATAACGATAACTGAACAATGTTTTTGCAGATAACATTATTTTGTCGCAAACTATGTATATAAATTTTCTGTATACAATATATGAATTTTCTGCAGAAAATTTTTCGTTATCGATAACTATACAAATTTTGTGTTATCGATGTATCGATTAATGTACGAATTTTCCTTAGAAAATTTTGTGTCATCGATAACTATAAAAATTTTCTATAGATAATTTTGAGTTTTCGACACATCGATAACCATTCAAATTTTCTATAGAGAGTACATCAATATTTCGATAACAATTCAAATTTTACATAGAAAGTTTAGTGTTATCAATTTCTATAGAAAATGTGTATTATCGATATATTTATGACTTACAAATTTTTTATCAAAAACTTAGTTTTATGAATATATCGATAACTATACAAATTTTGTTTAGAAAATTCGGTGATATCGGTATATCGATAACTATTCAATTTTCTATAGGAAATTTTGTTTTATACAAATTTTATATAAAATTGTTTGTTATCGGAACATCTATACCAAATCAAATTTTCTATAGAAATTTTTTTGTTATGAATATATCGATAGCAAAAATTTTTGGTTACAGATAACTACATAAATTTTTTTATAGAAAATTTTGTGTTATCGATATATTGATAAAATTTGTGTAGGTGTAAATATATAATTCTTTTTTTGAGGAAATTTTGTGATTTTGTTACATCGATTACTACCCAAATTTTCTATTAATTTTTTTTTATCCATAACTTTACAATTTTCTAAAGAAAATATTGTGTTATCGATAACTATACAATTTTCTATAGGAAATTTTGTGTTATCGATACATCGATAACTATAAAATTTTTTATAGAAAATTTTGTGTTATCGATGCATCGGTAACTATACAATTTTCTTTAGAAAATGCTGCACAGAAAAAAATAAAAAAAATATTTGAGTAAGTTTTTAATACTATTGAGTAACAAATTACTCAATTTTGCACCAGTAAACGATTTAATAGTATTGAGTAAATTTTTAATACAAATTTATTAAATGTTTGCCGAAAAATTTGAGTAAATTTTTAATTGTCACAATTAAAAATCTACTCAAAATTTATCAATTTATATTTTTTTTTTTAAAGTTTTAATTTTTTTTACAAAAAAAAAACAAAAAACTTGTTTTTTTCAAACTTTACCAAACATATTTATGTCTCAAAGACATAGGAAAATTTTATAAAGACGATTACAAACTTTCATATACATATACAAAAAACTATAAACTAAACGAGAATTCAAAAAACTATGAGAGTTAAAAAAAAAATTAAAAAAATATTAAATTTTTATTAAATTATTTACTTAAATTGTTTTTAAAATGTTTGAGTAAATTTTTAATTGCGTCAATTAAAAAATTACTCAATTTTTCTTTTTAAATTTGAACAAGTGATTACTCAAATTTGTTTCCTCCATATTTTTTTCTGTGTGTGTTTTCGGTACATCGATAACTACGCAAGTTTCTATAGAAAATTGCTTAGTTATCGATGTATCGATAGCACAAAATTATCTTTAAAAAATTTTTTGTAGTTATCTGTAACCAAAAATTTTTGCTATCGATATATTCATAACAAAAAACTTTCTATAGAAAATTTGATTCGATATAGATATTCCGATAACAAAAAATTTTCTATAAAATTTTTATAAAACAAAATTTCCTATAGAAAAATTGAATAGTTATCGATGTATCGATATCACCAAATTTTCTAAACAAAATTTGTATAGTTATCGATATATTCATAAAACAAATTTTTTGATAAAAAAATTTGTAAGTCATCAATATATCGATAATACACATTTTCTATGGATATTGATAACACTAAACTTTCTATGCAAAATTTGAATTGTTATCGAAATATTGATGTACTCTCTATAGAAAATTTGAATAGTTATCGATGTGTCGAAAACACAAAATTTTGTATAGTTATCGATGTATCGATAACACAAAGTTTTCTTAAGAAAATTTTGTGTTATTGATACATCGATAACTAAACAATTTTCTATAGATAACTTTGTGTTATCGATACATTGATAACTATGCAAATTTGTTAAAGAAAATTTTGTGTTATCGATACGTCGAAAACTATAGAATTTTCTACAGAAATTTTTTTGTTATCGACACATAGATCACTATACAATTTTCTATAGAAAATTTTGTGTTATCGATACATCGATAACTACATATCTATAGAAAATTTTGTATTATCGATACATCTATAACTACACTCAAAAAAATAAAACTGTAAAGTTAGCAAAAAATTTAGTTAAATTTAACTAAAAAAACACCTGATTTTGAACCTACTAAATTTCTAGTTAATTTAACTAAAAATATTTAGTTAACTTTTCGTAGAATGAATGTAGCAAAAAGAACGTAACTTTAACTAAAAATTTGGTAATATTTTTATGTATGTATTTCCAAAAAAAATAGATAAATTCAGCTAAACTTTTTGTAAAAAAATTGTAAGTTTGTTAAATATTGATTTTATACACTAACACTTCACTTATTTTTCTTTTTTTTCACAGCATTAAGTTTAGCTTAAGTAGAACTTATAAGATTTGCATAGGAGGCTACACAAGAAATTTCTAACATTTTTTCAATCGACAAATATGTTACGAGAAATCAGCAAATTAATTAAAAAAAATTCGTAAACTCAGTTTTAAAGTCAACAAAAAAATAATTCAAAATTTGTTCAAAACTAGTATTTTCGTAAATTGAACTTAACTAAAAAAAGTAGTTAAAACGCTGATTTTAACTAAAAATTTGCTAAAAAGCCAGTAAACTCGAGTTAACAAAAAAAAAATTGTTAACTTTACAGTTTTATTTTTTTGAGTGTATACAATTTTCTATAGAAAATTTTGTATTATCGATACATCGATAAATATACACTTTTGTATAGAACATTTTGTATTATAAATACATCAATAACACTGTGCTACTGTGAAAAAATACTTCTGATGTGACATAGTATAGGTTGTTGGTCTTGTCGAGTAGATCACAAAAATGCCCATTAAACTTGAAAGACACCCTCAAATTTTAGAGTTATAGTCAAAAAACGTTTTTTTGGGACTTTTCTCACTAAACCTTTTGTAATTCAGAAAATTTTCAACCGATTTTAAATTTTTTAACTGTTTTTGATAGAAGAAGGATGGGGCTTTCCATGTGTATGACTTTGTTTATACATATAAGAAAGATATTTATTGATTTTTTCTATAAAATCTAGTTTTTTTGTTATTTTTTGAAAATTTTTCGAGTTTATCGATTTTTTTCTGCTATAGTTCATTTAACAACCTTTATATTTATAAAAGTATTTTTAAAGAAAATTTGATTCTGAATACGATAAGCTTTATCCTGAAGAAATCGGATAATAATTGACAGAATTGTGATAATTTTTCAAAAAAAAGGAAAATTAAGATTTTGCAGGAAATCGCCGTTCAGATATCCCACACTGAAAGAATTATTGTTCATAATATCTATGAACATATTTCATAAAACCGAATTCATAGAATCTATGAAACAATTCATTGGCTGAATGAATATTCATTAGTATTTTGAAATATTTCATAGAATTTTATTCATAGATTTTGTAAGATTCATAGAAAAAATTCATAGAAAAAAATGTCATTAATAATTTTTTTAAAATTAAAATAATGTTACAATAATTAAATAATTTGAATAAATTATAATAAAAAAATATAAAAAATATAAAAAAAAACATAAAAAACGTAAAAAAAAAAAAAAGTATTGCTGCCCAGGCGGGGTTCGAACCCAAGACCTACCGGCTGGGAAATTTATAATCGACGCCTTAGCTATCAGCGCCAACAAATGAGGAAAACCTCGCCGACTAACACTTAGTTTTGTAATGTTCGTTATTTTCGTTTTTGCAAATACGCAAACATTTTGTTTTCTACAAACAGACACACAGATTTTGGCAGAGCATTGTGGCAGAGCATAGTATTTTAAAGCAGAAAATGGATTTTAAGTGTTATAACTTGTTTATTTACTTTAGCTCAGTGGTTAGAGACTTAGCTTCACGAACAACTGGTAATGTGTTCGAATCTCGGTTGGGATCAGTTAAAAATAAATTGATTTTTAAAAATAGAATATTGTAAATAAATAAAAATAAAATAATAAAGGAAATAAAAATTAAATAATAAAATAAAAAAAAAAAAAATAGAATTGAATTGAACAATAAAATTTTTTTTTCCATAGCCTATGAACTTTTTCATAGGTATCTGGTTTCTATGAATTTGTTTCATAGATTCTATGAAGGGCATCATTGGCTCACTTCTAATGATTTTTTTCATAGAATCAATGTACGTTTTCATAGCCGTAATGAACAAAATTCTTTCAGTGTAGAAGGGACAATTTTAAGTTTGGGGTGTCTCGGCTTATCGGCCATATCAGGGATTTAGGGGTTCAAAACATGGGTCAAAAAATATCAAAAAAATAGTTTTTTGGATTTTTAAGCCATTTCTTTCTAAGAAACTATATGATCTTTACATATGAGAAGAAAGGTTTTTTAACGCCTATCCAATGGTGGCATAACCTTGTTAAAGTTTGGCTTCGTTAAATACTTTTTTCATGAAAATGTATAAATTTTGGGGGGTATTTATATGAAGACATAGACCTACGATGTCCATATGAATACGAAATAATCTTTATTAAATTTAAGTCGACACGTATTTTTTCTCTAGAGGATATTACTGTTAGTTCGGGAGTTATCGAAATTTTCCCGGAGGTCCACATTGTTTCATAAGGGGGCAACAGGATTTTGAAACACTGATATGGCCGATAACCCGAGACACCCCAACCTTAAAATCGTCTCTTTTAAATATATTTCAAGTTTCAAGCAAATCGGTTCATAAGGGTTGAGATACTTCCCTTGTGAGACTTTTTCTATACGAAAAATGACTCACACTAAAAATATTTTGTAAGTAAATTCAACTGAAAAAACGTTTAAAACAATCGTTTTTCCTTTTAAAAAACGGACTACTTATATTTCATTTGAAACAACAGACTTTTTCAGTTATTTTTAAACGTTAATAAATGACTAGACATTCCGTAAAAACAAACGATATTTCAGTCATTTTAATTGTTTACATTTTTTTATTTTGTGAAGTAAAAATAAAATTTTTTGAATAACAAACTACAAAAACCGTACTTCTGTAAAATTATACGGAATAATCAGTCACAAATAATTTAACTGATAAAAATATTTTTCCGTAACTTTTGTAGTTTATTTTTTTAACAACTGTATAAATAATTCAATATTTTATTTTCTTTGAAAAACAAACGATAAAACGTTTAAAACAACTTTAACTAAAAAATTTTTGAATAACCGTAAAAAAGTTACTGTAAAACTTTTCTGGGTGCAGATTTTGAAAATTTTTCTATGGAAAAAAATACTCAGATTTTAGGATATAAAAAAACGTTTCAGATTCTGAGAATTTTTCTAAAAAAAAATTTTGTAATTCTGTGACTTTTTTCAATAAGAAAGACATCTAAGATTTCTAGACTTTTTCTATAAAAAATTTCAGAAATTCAGAGAATTTTTCTATAGAAAAACTCTCTCAGATTTTTATACTTTTTCTATAAGAAAAATGTCTTAGAACTTAAAAAGTAATTTAATAGCAATCAAATAGTTTTTTTTTTTTTTAAATAAAAAATTGTTAAAATGTCATATAACATGTTAAACAAATATACATCATACACGTTATTTTAGTCATAAACTAATTTCAATTTTTTAGCATATAAATGGAGTCAATTAAAAACCCACCTAAATGCTACAAAAAAAAATATGAATTATTTCTTGTTAAGAAAAAAAATAAAAATAAAGAACAGGCTACAAACGTAAAACAAGCCCAGGCAAATGAAACATCTACTACGACCAGTGTTGCCAGTTTTTGTTGTAATTTATCCCTACAAAAATAGCTAAATCGACTTTAACTTATCATAACTTTCTTAATAAATGGCGGATATCTTTTGTTTTGATCAAATTGGATTCGTGAACATGTTTTCTGTAAGTCTGACCAATTAAACAAAGTCAAGATCCACGTACAGAAGAATTATGTAGCAAAATGTTGAATAGAAAATGGTGCATCTTTTTTTTAAGTAATCAACATCTTTAAAGTTATGTTATAATGAGCAATGACATGATGGAATTTTTATTATAAATCAGTCTTATAGAAAAAATGTTCGCGAACCCAATTTGACCAAAATAAAAGATATCCGCCGTTTATTAAGAAAGTTATGATAAGCTAAAGTCGATTTAGCGATTTTTGTAGGGACAAATTACAACAAAAATTGGCAACGCTGACTACGACACACATTAGGCACTCATTTGGCAAGTGGTAACGCAATTATGACAGGAGACATACATAAATTATAACGTATAACGAAATGCATATGAGTGCGCAAACACACACACGTACTGTTGGAGCCAAGGAGGACAAAAAAAGTGGTTCCTTAGACTTCACTCCATTTCAATTTATATTGAGACAAACAAATTGTGGTATAGAATAAAAAAATAAATAAAAGAGGACATGGTTTTAAAACCTGTATAATTTAACTTAAAGAACTTGTGTAATGTATTAACGTCCTTTAACTTTTTTTCAATTTTTTTGGTACCCTTTCTTTAAACATGCAAATGTTGCGCATGCGCAGAAATTAGTAGATGAAGTAGAATCGTTCTTGTTGCAACAAGGTCTAAACTTAGTTGCTGCTGCTGCTACAAAATAAGGCGTGTGTTGTTGTTGGTAGTTTTGAAAATCTTATAACCTTTTTTTCCTTTACAATTGCTGTAATCAGACATTGTATGTTGTTGTAGTTACAAGTACATTCATTGTTCCATTGTAGGTTACAAGCATGCTGAGTTGCGGCATGTTTTAAGCTTTTATGTTGCAGCAATTGTAATTCACGCTAATCCACCCACTTTGGTTAGTTCAGTTGTCCTATGTTGCATTTTTTTCTGAATTTTTTCCATAGCCCATGCAATCAAGCTTATAGTTTTTCATTCAACCAAGCATAGAATTCTTTCTACTTGGTAGATAGAGGATTTAGTAAAACATAAAAATTTGCATATGAATTTGTGTTATTAATGTTGTTGTTACTACTCCTTTATACTTACTACTAGAACTTCATACACTCGAGAAAATATGTTTTGTGAAGCAGCATAGACGTGGATTTGATTCAAGAACCCGGGCTGCTCGCGAATACAGGTCGAGGTCTAAAGTCACGTAAATTCATCACTACATCCGGAGAAAGTAGATTTGCGAAGCTGCCTTCTGTATAGAAAGGGCATCATGGGGAGGCCAATCATTACAATCATCTCCGATCTTTTATAGAGCTTTTTATGACCAATGGCCAGGATATTAAGGTAGGTGGTGACGCCAATGCTCACCTTACACTGTGTAGAAGCACTGACATCAACAGGCGAGGTTAGTCCCTTTTTGATTTCCCCAACATACCCCTCTTCAAGCAAGTTTAGGTTGTGTTAAAATGGTGACAAAATCGGCTAATGGCATTTCACTTCTCTTTATTTTGAACTTTAAAATTCGTTAACACGAAAATCCTAGCTGATTCGTTTTCGAGTAATTGCTCAATAATTACACTGTTCGACAATACAAATCTCCTAGTGAAATATCCAACTGATTTTTAAAGATTTTTCTGTCTTGCATCCTAATCTGGCATCCATTTTTTTCTAACTCGTACCGTTTTTGAGATATTTGCTGTTAAAAAGTTAAAACCCCAATAATTTCGCACTTTTGGTGGTCCACTGTTACAGATTCTTCCAAAAATATGACTTGATTGATGCAATCCAAATTTTTCTAGAATGCTTCGTTTTCGAGATATTCGCGTTTAAACATTTCTCCACGAGAATAACCTCAAACGCGAATATCTCGAAAACGGAACATGCTAGAAAAATTTGGATTGCAGTTTTGGAATCAGGAGGTCCAATTTCTATAAACGCAAGTCCTATTTGTTGGAAGAAACATAACAGTGGGCCCCTAAATGTGCGAAATTATTGGTTTTTTGACTTTTTAACAGCGAATATCTCAACAACGGTACGTGCTAGAAAAAATTGGAGGGCAAATTTGGATTCAGGAGAGCAAAATCTATAAGAATCAGTTGGATATTTCACTGAGAGATTTTTGTTGTCGAAAAGAGTAATTATTTAGTAATAGCTTGAAAACAGTATTAGCTAGGATTTTCATGTTAACGATTTTTATAAAGAGGATTGAAATGCCATTAGCCTATTTTCTCACCATTTTAACACAAACTAAAATTGCTTGAAGATGGGTGTGCCAAGGGAAATAGGCGGAAGTTCTAAAACATAATAAGGGAAAATGTTATTGACATAACTTTGGGTTTGAATACGGATTCTGTTAGAGAGTATTTCACCAATGTTTTTCCTCGTACCACTACAGGATACTTTTTAGCTTTGACAACTTAATGGGGCAATGGATCTCTTACGAGAACCCCAAGACAACGAACTAGGTTAAATTTCGAAGTCTTATGAACGCATTTCCTCCTCCAGAATTAGAAAAACCGGTCAGTATACAAGATTTGACGAAATCGGTCAGTTTGGAGCTTATCTTAAGTCCTGTTCTGACAAGGGAAGTATCTCAACCCTTATGAACCGATTTGCCTGAAACTTAAAATATATATTAAAGAGACGGTTTTAAGGTTGGGGTTTCCCGGCTTATCGGCCATATCGGTGTTTAAAAATTTCGTTGTCCCCTTATGAAACCATGTGGACCTTCGGGAAAATTTTTGATAATTTCCGAACTAATAGGAATATCGTCTAGAGCAAAAATACGTGTCGAATTTAATAAAGATTATTTCTTATTCATATGGATATCGTAGGTCTATGTCTTCATATAAATACCCACCAGAATTTACACATTTTCCTAAAAAAATATTAAAATAAGCCGAATTTTTACAAGGTTATACCACCATTGGATAGGCATTAAAAAAATCTTTCTTCTCATATGAAAACATTATATAGTTTCTTAAAAAGAAATGGCTGAAAAATCCAAAAAAAACGATTTTTTCGCCATTTTTTGACACATGTTTTGAACCCCTAAATCCTCGATATGGCCGATAAGCTGAGACACCCCAACCTTAGAATTGTCTCTTTTATATATATTTCAAGTTTCAGGCAAATCGGTTCATAAAGGTTAAGATACTTCCCTTGTGAGTGCTTGCCTCCAAAAAAGTCACACCAACCGTGGCCACGGTATCATGTATCATGATACTTACAACGAATAGCAGGAAACTCTTCAATAAGGCGAAAAAGGATAAAACGACGGAGGACTGAAAGAATTATTGTTTTAAAACTACTTTTAAGAAGAAAACAAGAAAAGAGATTGTATCTTCTGTGGAGAATTAGATGTAGACTATTTTTATAGATCCCAGCGTACCAAGTTTTCTCATTAAGCTCGATGTATCTTTTGCAGAAAGATACATCGAGTTGACGTAGCAAAGAGGGAAACTCCAAAGGGTACGCTAATACCGAATACAATTCCGATTTTTTAACTCATCAGAACAATGGTGGACGACGCAAGATAACGTAGAAGGTCCATTCATTACATATCTACAAATCGGCAGAGGCTGATGAAATATTTCCGCCACTCTTGCAGGCGTTCCTCAGGATAGCCATGCCATGATTGCTATGGTTATCCTAGCAACCACAATACCGCAAAGGTTTTCAGTCTGTCATCGTTTTTATTGAAACACTGGAAAGGCTAGTAGATGTCTATGTGAGAAGTACCCTTACGTCAGACAACATTAGCAAGGCCCAACTAACCTATCTTAAGGGTAGGTCTGTGGGGAGACGACTTTAAGTAATGTTATCGGGTTGATCAAGTGTACTCTTTACATATAAAGGTATATTTCGGCATCATTATTGGTCGTGAAAGGTGTTTTCAACAATTCAATTCAGACGGCGGACATCTACATCGAGGACACAACAGCAAAATCAGCTCTCAGGTTAAGTGATTTGGAAATAATTATACACTGATCTTGGAGACACTCGACCATATCAAAAAAAACCGACTATACCTCACCGCAGGCGAACTTTGATAGAACCTTCGAGGTCCAAATACAAACTATTGAAGACTGGGCGGAAAACTATGTTTGGACAGAGAATTCGATCTAAGTTTTTAAGGACGAATTGAAGACAAAGATGGGTTGGGGAGTATATTTTGAAAACCTTAAAATCAGGGCCTTATTGAGTCTTCCGGACAAGTATAGTGTTTTTCAGCAGAGGTACTTGCAATTGATATAGTCGCGCAGATCATTATGACAAGGGACATACGTCCGTGCGCCATAAACATTTTCGTGGATAGTATCGCAGCTCTGAAAACCTTGGGATCAAAAACTGTGAATCAGGAATCGTTTGGAACTGTAAGCAATCACTTCGTCAAATTCGTCAGCACACACTCCAGCTAGTCTTGGTCCCTGGACATAGCGGGTTTGCCGGGAACGAATTGGCTGATGAGTGTGTGATGAAGAGCTCTTAGTCGGTGGGGGAACAGGTTGAACCTGACATCTCGGTAGAGTTAATGAACGAAATTAAGAGAATATGACGGTATAGGATAAAGAATTGTTGGATACTGACTACGTGTAAAATTTCGCGAACCCGTTAGCCACTGTCAAATCTTAAATGAAAGCAAAATCTTATAACTTTAGGCAAACGTACTGTTACCCTACTACACTCAAAATAATTCAGCAGTAAAAATATTAAGTAGTAAGTGATTTGGTACCAAAATCTACTAATAAGTTACTAATTATCAGTAGTACGGTAGTTTTTTAGTATCTTCAAAGTACTAAAATTAGTAATTTTTACTGGTTTTGAATAATATTAGTAAAAAATTTTAGTATTGATTACCAACGCCTGCACTAGATCATTTTGGACTAAAAAATTAGTTCATTAGTAAAATTTTTAGTATTGAATACCCACCTTTTTTTTGGGTGGGTGTAGTGGGAATACTGACAGGACATTGTATAATCGACCAAGTGGCCGTACATATGCAAATCTCTGACATGGGCTTTTGTAGAAGTTGTGGGGAAGTGGAGGAGGAGGAGCCAGAGAAGCACCTGTTATGTGAATGTCAAGTTCTTATGAATCGTCACCTTCAGCATTTGAGGCAAAGATTTATTAATGACCTGAATTGGGAATTGTAAGAGTTTAAGAAGTAGATCTTTGTAGCAATGGTGAAGTAGTGAAATTAGGGGGAATTAAGAGGATCACAATGGCCCTCCTTATGAATTTGCTAAATGGCGGACACCAATCCAACTTAACCTAAAAAAAATGTTTGTAAAAACAGCAAATTGCAAATTTATAGAACAATTAAGTAGTTTGGATACTTACTTAAATTACAAAAAAAAAAAAAACACTTTTCTTACGAAGAATTTTTTTTGAGTGTTTTTCAGTAGTTGCAGCAGTTTAAGACTTGGTTGTAAATGTTAAAAATGTTGTATGAATAAGAATGGTGTGTCAAAAAATTTGTTAACGATTTGTATTGAATTTTCATATCTATAATAAGATTTTAGTTATAAGTACCTTTGTACATTATGTAGTTACAAAATCTAGTAGATAGATTAATTTATAAAGTAAAATGAAACTGTAAGTTTAAACCGACTTTTTTTAAAAAAATTTCCTTTTGAAAAAATTTAGGAAGAGTTAAGGGCTGGTTTGTTAGGTTTGATGGGGGTTCGCTATTTGGCGAATTCACTCGGAGGCCATAAGGCCCATTGTGATTTCCTTAATTCTATTTCGCTACTCCCCCTCTGATACAAAGTTCTACTTCTAAAACCACCCCGATTCCCTTAGTTATTCTGCATAAGTACTCTTACTAATAGGTTAACCGTCCGTACGGTATTTGGAATTCGAAGGTTCTGCGAAGGATCGTCTGTGGTGAGATATAGTCGGTTCTCTGTTCCAGTTCCGTCCCGCCCACCGTACATTTGCGACTCTCTTAACCAGACAGCCGATGTTGCTGCTCTGCTCTTGACGTAAATATCGACGGGATTAATTCTTAGTATCACTTCCAGGCCGACTTGGGGTGCTGACACACACCAGTCGTTGTTACTTCTGTAGATTGCAGAGATATGATTTCTTATCTACTCTCCACCACACAAGGGCACCAGTAAGTATTAGTATAATTATCGCACCATACATCTAGTGTCTAATATACGGTTTTAGACCACACCTTCTTTCGAAAGTTCTTCTATAGGTGTAAAAATCACAGAACGACATTTTCATCCACTCCTCTGTATTGAGTCCAGGATTACACTCCGATATTTCGCGTCATTTGATAGTTCCAGGGTGATTCCATCTAATTTGGCAAGAACAAACCTGAGTGTCTTAGTCCTTTTTGTGAACAAGTCCAGATATTGTACAATTAGAGTTAAATTTGATATTTCAAGGCGTTACAAACGGAATGACAAACTTATGTCTACCCTCCTAACTTTTTGTTAGTGAAGGGTATAAAAAAATCAATTTCCTAGCAATGACTTTCTTTTTTCGACATACATAATGTGTATGTATTAATGAATTTCCCTAAAATTTTCCTTTCAACATCTTGTGTTATTTATCAAAACAAAATATTTTGTTGACCCAAAACTCAACAGGTACACTTTTTAAAACATTCAAATTTCGCAATATTCAAAAATGTATATTTTTTTTTGCAAACTAACAAAATTAAATAAAAACAGCATGACGACAACATGACATAAACCAAAAAAGGTGCTGCTGTGTCATTTTATTTAGATCACAAAACAGCCAACTTATCAAGTTACACAAAAACAAGTACAAATACATGAAAAACCATTTTCCACGAATCTTATTTACAAATATTTACTTAGCGGCGGCAGCAGCAAGTGAAAGAAAAAAATAACAAAACTTTAACAAATTACTGCAACTAGTATTTTTGCATATGAAATACAGTTAAACAAAATGTTTTTCTTTTAGTTTTTTTGTAACAAAAGATTTGCATATCTTGTATTAAAAAGAAAATCCCTATTAGTTATGGTAACGAAATGAGGGAAAATATCTAGAGAATAATAGAATTTGCATCTGTTTTAAATGTAAAGTAAAGCAAAAATACATATAGATATCAAAAAATTATGCAAAATTTTCTTTAGATTTTTGAAAGGAAAATCACATACTGTGATTTGAATACACATTTTAAAGGATACCTACTCATTGTAACTTTCTATTTAGTTATGGTTAAATATTTAGTTGCGCAGTTTGAGTGTTTCAAATATTTACACAGAAAAACTGATCTGTAAGGGGGTCTACCAACATTAAGTTTTATATTATAACCTGTCTTACACTCAAAAAAAAAACCTTGTAAAATTACAAGAAAAACTTGTAACTTTTTTTTGTCTGCTACCTCCTATTTGACAAAAATATCTAGTAATTTTACAAGATTTTTACCAATAATTTTGTAATTTTACAAGCTTTTTACCAATAAAATTATAAATTTAAAGTTTTTTACAAGGAATTTTCGTAAATTTACTAAAATTTTTTTGTTTGTGTAAAATTACAAAAAAATTGTAGAATTACAAAAAAAAATAAATTTCGATTTGTTAAAAAACAAGGAAAACTGTCAAACTCTGACTGAGGTTGACTCTACTTCACGAAAATTTTCTTTTCACAATTAAAAAAAAAACATCACTAAAGTTGGGGGTAGAATTTACTCCAAAATAGTTCATAATTTTTCCTGCGTTTAACCAAAATTTAACTAAAAGTTATGCAACTCTCTTAAACTCAAAAAATTATGTCATTAACTGTTTGTAGTTTATTTAAAAAGTTTTACGTTAAGTAGTTTTTAAAAGAAAAAACATTTGTTTGATGACTACTTCTGTCCTTTGTTTCAAAAATAACACACTAAAAAATTAAGACTTTCATTAACATTTAATTTTTAAAGTCAATTATTTTTGTTCTGTATTTATTAATGTCTGTCCTTTGTTTCAAAAATGACACACTAAAAAATAAAGACTTTCGTTAACATTTAATTTTTAAAGTCATTTATTTTTGTTCTGTAAGTGAAAAATACTGATTATTCTTTAAATTTTGAATGATTTGCGTAAGTATTTTTTTTTTAATTGTTGGTATTTTTTAATGAGATATCATTAGTTTTACCTATACAAGTAGGTTATTTTTTTGTAGAAAAAAAAATTAAAAAAATTACTTTGACCTTGGCACGATGGGTAGAGTGTCTGGCCAGAATGTAGTTGATTGCGGGATCGATTCCCTAAAATTTTATTAAAAATTTTTAAAAAAATATTTCAATAAAAAATTCTAAAAAATAACCAACGAAATCATTAATTTTTAGTGTTTTCGTAGGTTATTTTTTCAAATTTGTTGGTAATAATAACAGAACTATCATTTATTCTTAATGTTTTTGTAGGTTATTTTTTTCAAATTTGTTAATAAAAAAAAAAAAAAACTAAATTGTTTTATGTTTAATGTTATTTATTTTAGAAAATTTTTTCAACAGTAAAAAATAAATGTTGATGTTTGTTAAAACAAATGAAAAATTACTGGAATGGTTTTCAATTGTATATTCACTAGTATCAAATGTGTTTTTCATTTGTTTTTGCCTACAAAACTTTTTGAGTGTACATTAGAGTGTCCCTTATTTTGGAAATGTTGGAAATGTTGAGACGGTACCCGCTAATATTTTTCCATTTGACTTAAAAATAACTCAGGGGCTTTAAAAAGCGGGGCCTTAAAAATCGTTTTTCCATACAAACCAAAAACATTTTTTTTTGATTTTTAATTTTTTTGTTATTAATTATTATATTACTTGGTTTTCTAATTCTCGACAAAAAATTTGATTTAGGTGGGATAAGGCTTTCAGCTCTAAAAAAATTTTCGCCAAAACAAATTTAGAGCCGTTGGGGTCCTACGGTAAAAAATTTTTAAAAAATATTTTTTTTTTAGTTTTGACAAGCAACGGTTTTAGTTGTTATGTTGCTTTTAATGATATATATTAAAAAAAAACATTATTCACATCTGTGACATCTTTATCTTTTTCAAAAAAAAAAATTTTGAGCCGCAGGGATCTTACGGTAAAAAATTTTTAAAAAATATTTTTTTTTGTTTTGACAAGCAACGGTTTTAGTTGTTATGCTGTTTTTAATGATATATATTCAAAAAAAATATTATTCATATCTGTGACATCTTTATCGTGTATCGAAAAAAATTAACAACCCGAGTAAAAATTTTTATATGATACAATATATAATGATATGTAACACAATATATATTTATACGCAATTTGATCCGAATAATGGTGGATGTTTTTGCATTAAAAAAGATCAACTTGTATAAAATATGATTTGATTTCATCCGAGTTTTGACCAGACATTGCCATATATTAGTGGATCTAATTAGATCTAATTACATAAAAACATGTAAAATCCTGGTGTTTTTTGGTTTGGGTTCAGATACACCACAGGTCAACGATACATTCACCAAACATATAATTTTCTTAAACAAAAAAATGTTCGGGTACGCTTCGAACCAGATAGGTGATATACATAACCCTAACAAGGAAATGTTTAGGAACATTTTAAAAAGTTTCTTATACTTTGCCTTAAAAACTTAGAAAATTTTTGGTTAAATGGAAACATATAGTGTTATATATGGAACAGAATAGGATATATATGATTTTATATTAAATTATACAGAAAAACAACTTTTGTATTGAGCCTCATATAATTAAATATAATTATATCAACCGTACGCCTTTTAATCCGAATCATGATTAAATTATATATAAATACATATGACTGCATTTAAAAAATTTAGAAAACAGCTCACGGGATATATGATCATATATGATTCGTTAGGTTTGTATCAAGTTATATATTGTTATATATGTTTATTTTTACTCGGGAATGCATTTTTTTACCCTTGTTTAGAACACGATAAAGATGTCACAGATACAAAAAATATTTTTTTATGAATATATATCATTTAAAGCAACATAGCAACTAAGACCGTTGCTTGTCAAACCTAAAAAAAAAATATTTTTTAAAAAAATTTTACCGTAGGACCCCTGCGGCTCAAAATGTTTTTTTTTCGAAAAAAATTTTAGAGCTGAAAGCCTTATTCCACCAAAATCAAATTTTTTGTTATTAATTAAAAATCAAAAAAAAATTTTAGGTTGTATTGGAAAATGATTTTTTAGGCCCCGCTCTCTATGGCCCCGTCGCGTAGGGAAAGCGTGGTCGTTGGGGCGTAAAATTTTTCCTCAGTTATTTTTAAGTCAAAAGGAAAAAAAATAGTGGGTCTTAACATTTCCAACATTTCCGAAATAAGGGACACTCCGTGTACATATATGGAAGAAATTCTTACCTCCAAAGAAATTTTTCCTTAATCTATTAAAATTATCTTTATTTTAAAAGTATATTGCTTAAAATTTGTTCTCACAAAATTTAGTAAAAAAATTATTTTTATTTTTTTCTACCTCCGATTTGATAAGAATTCCTTGTAATTTTACAATCGTTTTACTTTGTGTTTATAAACCGGTTAACCGGTTAACCGAAAAACCGGTTTTTTCCCAAAATTTCGGTTTTTTGCAAACCGGTTAACCGGAATTGAAAATTTTCGGTGCACCGAAAACCGGTTGTTTTCTGTCGGTTAACCGGTTTCTTTAAATACAATTATTAAGGGTTTTTACTTATTTTATATGAAATTTTCAAAATTTCGTTAAAAAAACCTTGAAAATCCGTGAGAAAGAAAGTCTAAAATATTTTTTATCTACAAGAAACAATTTTCCAAATAGGGATTTTATTCCGAATCTGGTAAATATTAAAAATTCACATTGTTGTAAGCAAGTTTTGAGCACTTTCATTAAAAACTTTATAAGTGACTGTTAACCAGATAGTAAAATTCCTGTTAATGGAGAGAATGCCAATAAAAGAACATCGAAATAAAATACGATGCTGCAATTTAGTTGCCAACTTTGCTGAAAGAAACAGATATGTTAACTTAAGTTATATATTCGCTTTTGTATTTAATAAGATTTAGCTATTTTAAAGTATTTTTTGGGTTTGTCAGTTAAAGAAGAAAAAACCGGTTTTTTCATTCCGGTTTAACCGAGAAAACCGGTTAACCGAAAAAGCTGATTTTCGGTTAACCGAGAAACCTTTTTTCCAAAATGTCGGTTTTTTATAAACACTTTATTTCGCCAAAAAAGTTGTAAATTTACGATTTTATTTATATTCCATTCCCCGTGAATTTACTACACTCAAAAAACTTGTAAAATTACAAGAAAAGTTTGTAACTTTTTTTTGCTACCTCCTATTTGACAAGAATTTCTCATTATTTTACAAGCTTTTTACCAATAATTTTGTAATTTTACAAGCTTTTAACAAAAAAATTTTAAATTTACCATTTTTTGACGCGATAAAACTTACAAGGAAGTTTCGTGACTTTACTAGATTTTTTCTATCTCCTATTTTATGAGAATTCCTAGTAAAAATTACGAACTTTTTTGTAATTTTACAAGATTCTTACCAATAAAATTGTAAATTTACAACTTTTCCGGCGAACTAAAACTTACAAGAAATTCTCGTTAATTTACAAAATTTTTTTTTTTGTAAAAAATCTTGGAAATTTGTAAAATTACAAGAAAAACTGTCAAAATACAAAAAAAATTTCGATCGAAAATTATTTTTTAAAAAACTGGGAAAACTGTCAAATATTGGTTAAATGGGATTACGAGATTTTTTCTAGTAATTTGACAAGGTTTTTTTTTTAGTGTAGATATTTTTCTTTGTCTTGAAGGCATAAGTATATTTGGTAAAGTTTGAAAAAGCAATTTTTTTTTAAATTCGAAACTTTTTAAACTTTTTAAAAAAATAAATTGATACATTTTGAGTAAATTTTTACTTGACACAATTAAAAAGTTACTTACAAATATTGAAAAATTTTAAGTAAAGTTTTAATTCTGTGAATTAAAAATTTACTCAAATTTTTTATTAAGCATTTAATAATTTTTTATTAAAAGTTTACTCATTACTATTAATTCGTTTACTGGTGCAAAATTGAGTAATTTTTTACTCAATAGTATTAAAAATGTACTAAAATTTTTTATTTTTTTTTCTGTGTTATAAGCAAACCCGTTAATTTCAGATTGGTTTCATATTGAATTCACGTTTTGAAACAACGACTAAACAAGTTTGATGTTGGTAGATCACAAAAATATTTTACAGAGTGTTCTTGCCAACCAAAAATATTTTGACACTAAAAAAAAATTAGTCAACTTTTTTACAAAAATGTCAACAAAAAAGTTTTTACTCAAAATAAAATATTTTTAATCAAAACTGTTATTTTTTCATGTTTCGAAATTTACTATCACTTAAAAATGGCATTGTGGAAGGTATTCATGGATGCAGCCAAGTCGAATTTAACTTTTCTGGTTGTTTTGGTTACCATATTCATGATTTTAAAAATTTAAAAAATTTTACAAAGTGTTTTTGTCACTCAAAAAAATGTTTTTATTAAAAAAAAATCCAAACTTTAAATGTTTCCAAATTTTAAACAAAATCAGTAACACGGAATCAATCAAATTTTTTATTAAAATTTCTCCAATAAAGAAAATTGTTATACCAATCATCAAATTGTAGGTGATTAATTGATTTTTTTTCAAAAATTTTTTCGATTTTGATCACAAATTTGATCAATTTTTTATTTATAGTTAATCAAAATAATGATTGATTTAACGAATGAATTGTAAGCTTATGACAAAATTATAAAAAAAAATAATTATTTTTGCTTTTTTAAGAAAAAGTAAAACCCGATTATTTTGTATATTTTTGAATAATGTATTCAAATAAATTAAAACGAAAAAAATCGGGTATGTTGAAAATTTGTATTTCGCCAGTTTAAGAAAATAACAAAAATTTTAATCAAAACATTGTTTGACTCATTTTAATTTAATTGAAATAGATTTAATTGATCAATAGATTTAATTGAAAATTGTTAGCCAATAATTTTTTGTGTGTATGTTTTTAAAAAATGCTCGGGAAAAAAATTATTGAAGGTCGATCTCACCAGGGGAGACTGCGGGACAGTTGTGGCCACGTGTTAAAATGATCGGATTATGCTCAAATTGATTTTAAATGAAAGTTTATCTCAAGCTCTATACAAGTGTCAAGGAAACAACTTTGAGATTTAAAAAAAAAAGAAATGTTAAACGATTCGACCGATTTAAATTTTTTGATATTCGTGTTCAGCGCATCATAACTTACAAATATGAGGCATCGCAAAACATACTTGTTAATGTTCTCATTTTGCAACCATGGCTCAGACCCTAAGCCTAAAAGTTCATTGAAAATTTTCTTTAGCAAATAAATGACATAATGTATTAATATCCCGTGCGCATGCGCATATGTTCAATATTTATTTATTTGTGTTTATTGCTCCTACTTCCTTTTTTTGTCATTTTTCTTGTTACAATTTAAGAGTTTGAGTTATGATGTGCTATCGAAATCTAGCCTGAACATATTTTTTGTCCTAAATATTTTGATAACAAAATGTTTTTAATGATTGTTTATTTGTTACATAACTGTGTGACATTAGATACTTTCTCTTCTCCTTTACTGGAGGATGTAATGTCATGAATGAATGTGTGTGGTCCCGCATCTACTTCTTGCAAGAAGAATGTTTGAACGGCAAGTTGTTTATTTGTTTCAGTGTGCACAGTGTGTACTTGACAAAAAGTCATTAACCTACCACAGACTAACTAATAAATATTTAGTCCCTGCCGTATCATCATGAATAGATTTTCGGAGTTTTTTTCTGTTTTGTTTTAGTTATTAAAGCATATTTATGTTTTTCTTCAAGTGCCACCAAAAAACAAAAATTTCAAACATGTTCTAAACATATTAGTGTGGAAACGAAAACAATTTCAAAAATTATGTACTATAAAAATGTTGTTTATGCGTTAAAGGATTTATGTGCTTTTTAGCTAAAACATTTGGTTTTTTGGATATTTTTCTTCCAAACAGTGGCTAAAGTGTTAAATATAGCAAAAGAGTTTTTCTTATCTATTTCGGTGTATGTTTTTTAATAGGTGACGATATTGTTTTTAGATATGTTTTAAGAAAGTTTGTAATAAACAGTGGGACACGTGTGTCATTTTTTTGTTTTGTATAATTTTTTTAGGACCAAAATTTAAGCCTCCAGGGGCACGGGTTAAAATTGTCCGATTGAGCTAACAATTTTAACATAAAGTT
Source organism: Pegoplata infirma (assembly GCA_963921195.1). Taxonomy (NCBI): domain Eukaryota; kingdom Metazoa; phylum Arthropoda; class Insecta; order Diptera; family Anthomyiidae; genus Pegoplata; species Pegoplata infirma. Next base: position 285,870,220 of record OY992536.1, on the reverse strand, counting down.
TGTAGCCCAAAAGGAATCATAATTTTCCCGGCAAAATTAAACAAAAGTCAGTGCCACCCTTATGAACTTAGGCTTGGTTATATCGAATACGCCCATTTCGACGCCCTTTTTTGGCCAAGAAACGTAAAATTTGAAAATTTCCTAAATTTCCCGACTTTTATTAATAAAAAGGTCGAATAAAATACAATATAATATTTTTCCCGACTTTTTTTTGGAAATCCCGATTATAAGAAGGCAACCAGGGTTAAAATTACTTTGGTGTAATTCTATCACATGAATCTTAAAATGTATTATCCTCCAGACCAAAAAAACATTCTGAAAAGTTCATTTTACACTGAAAGAATTTTGTTCATTACGGCTATGAAAACGTACATTGATTCTATGAAAAAAAACATTAGAAGTGAGCCAATGATGCCCTTCATAGAATCTATGAATCAAATTCATAGAAACCAGAAACCTATGAAAAAGTTCATAGGCTATGGAAAAAAAATTATTATTCAATTCTATTTTTATTTATTTTTTTATTTTAATTTTATTTTTTTATATTTTATTTTTATTTATTTTTATTATTTTATTTATTTACAATTTTCTATTTTTAAAAATTTATATGTTTTTTTATTTTAACTTATCCCCACCGTGATTCGAACAGAGAACCTGTTGTTCGTAAAGCATAGTCTCTAGCCACTGAGCTAAATTATATAAGCAAGTAACAACACTTAAAATGAATTTTGATTAATATATTGAGTTTGTGTCTATGCTCTGTCACAATGCTCTGCCAAAAGCTGAAAACAAATATTTTGTGTATTTACAAAAATGAAGCGTTATAAAACCATGCGTTAGTTGGCGAGATTTTTCTTCTTTGGTGGCGCTGATAGCTAAGGCGTCGACAATTACCACTTCAGCCGGTAGGTCTTGGGTTCGAACCCCGGTCAGGGCAGCAATGATATTTTTTTTTTAATGTTTTTTTATTTTTTTTTTATTTTTTTAATAAATTTATTCAACTATTTTAATTATTGTAACATTATTTTAATTATTAAAAGAATTAAAAGGCATATTGATGGCATTTTCTTCTATGAATGACATTCATAAATTCTATGAATTTTTTCTATGAATTTAATAAAATCTATGAATAAAATTCTATGAAATATTTCAAAATACTAATGAATATTCATTCAGCCAATGAATTATTTCATAGAATCTATGAATTTGGTTTTATGAAATTTGTTCATAGATATAATGAACAATAATTCTTTCAGTGTAGGAATTGAGGTATTCAAATGCATTAAAAAGAGTACACTCAGAAAGTTATGTCATTAACTGTTTGTAGTTTACATAAAAAGTTTTACGTTTTGTCGTTTTTAAAAGAAAAAACATTTGTTCAATGTTCAGTTTTATTTAATGACAATTTTTGTTTTTTGTTTCAAAGATAACAACATAAAAAATGAAGACTTTCATTAGCATTTAATTTTTAAAGTCATTATTTTTTAATAATTTGTGTTCGTTATTTTTTTTTTAATTGTTAGCATTTTTTAAAGAAATGTCATTAGTTTTTACCTACTTTTGTTGGTTATTTTTTTGAAGACAAACAATTCAAAAAATTATTTATAGAAATATAAAACCATGTTTGTATCAAGCGACTTTGGCACGATGGGTAGAGTGTCTTGCCAGGATGTAGTTGATTGCGGGATCGATTCCACAAAAATGTTATTAAAAAATTTTTAAAATAAAATTCAATAGAAAAATTGTAAAAATTACCTACGAAATCATTAATTTTTAATGTTTTCGTAGGTTTTTTTTAATTTGTTCGCCAAAATGTAGTTGATTGTGGGATCGATTCCCCAAAAATTTTATTAAAAATTTTTTAAAATTAAATTCCATAGAAAAATTGTAAAAATAACCTACGAAATCATTAATTTTTAATGTTTTCGTAGGGTTTTTTTAATTTGTTGGTACAAATAACACAACAATCATTAATCTATATAAATCAAAATCAATTGTCGTTCGTTGGTAGCCGCATCAGTTGAGAACGGCTGGACCGATTTCGAATTTTTTTTTTTTTTAAATGTTCGTCATAGTCCAACTTAGGGTTTTACGTAAAGAAAAATTGACCACGCCCACTTTTTTCGATTTATCTAAAATCGGAAAACGGCTGCACCGATTTGGATAATTTTTTATTTAAATGTTCGTAGTAATCCAATTTAAGTTTTTACTGAAATAAAAATCGACCACGCCCACTAAAAAAAAATACGTGTCCATTAATTTCTTCTGCTCTACAAAATAAAACCAATTCCATAAAGATCCGCGGGTGACATCAGGGAGACTTCCCTTGTAAGTTTTTTTTAAATGAATTTTCATCATATTCCAACTTTGTTTTTTACGAAAAAAGAAATTGACCACACCCACTTTGGCTAACTTTAGTTGAAAATTTTTGTCATAATTTGACTAATGTTTTTACGGAATTTTCAATGCCTATTATTTTATATGTATCGAAAGAACTATATCAGCTAGACCGATTTAGTTATAGTCCGCAAAAGTTTTTAAAGGAAAGAAAAATTGTCCAGGCCTAATTTTACGCTCACTTTTCCGGATATATATATTTTAAATCATGGAATGGCTAGATCAATGTATCTTATTTTGTTTTTAATATTTGTCATAATCCAACTAAGGTTTTTCGGAAAGAACAGTTTTCTATTTCTACGCCCACTTTTGAATGGATGGATCGAATTGGTTAAACTCAAATAACCCAGCAAAACTTAGATTACCAAATAAGGTATAAAATAAGGTATATGATCTCTTATGTTATACATTGCAGCATTGATGATTTTAACAGGCGATGAGACTCAAAGTAATGCATCCACATTATCACATAGAATACCAGTAAGGTATAAAATAAGTCATAAATTTATAACGAAGAATACCAGTAAGGTGTAAAATATATGATATTTTATAGGTTACGAGTAAGGTATATAATATAGCATACCAGAACGTAATATATAAGGTGTTACGAGTAGTGAAAAAGTAATTTTGTATTAAATTTACTCACGTGATTGTAAGTGAGTGTAAGTAGATATAATATGCTAGTGAGTGTGTGTCGTTAGAAATTTCTTGTCGTGAGCCCATCTCTAGTTTAAACTTATGCATTTTTATATAAAATAATTATTTTTTATGTTATTGTAATGCATTATGCATTTAATTCTAAATAATGGATTATTTCAAACTTTTAAATAATACATAATGTAACCAAATATAAATCATCCATGATATAATGTTTAGAAATAATAAATATGAAATACATTTTTCCAATAATCATGCATTACGTAGCAAATTATTAGTAATGCATTATTTTTCACTTTAAAATAATACGTTGTGGAACAAATGTTTGGTAAGACATCCTAAAATAATGCTACAAATAAGGTATATACATTACCTGGTAATGTGTTATATAATCACTACCCATTACCAAAGTTTTGCTGGGAAGGTTTTTACGATAAGAAAAGTTGTCCACTGACTCTTTTTTTCGATATATTTATAAAATTTGCTTTATAGAAAAATAAAATATAGAATAATAAAATATAAATAAAAATCAAATGTAATTCTTTAGTAATTCCATCACTTGAGAACTGACCGATTCAGATAATTTTTTTTTAAAAGTTTGTCTTTTTTTTTTTATGTTCATCTTAGATTTTTCGGAAAACAAATTAATCTAGCTCACTTATACGCCACCTTTTTTCGATATATCTGAAATCGGAGAACGGATGTATCGATTTGACTAAACTTTTTTTGAAATGTTCATCATAGTCCAACTTTAAACGGAAGCACGATATATCTTAACAGAAGAACGGCACGGCTGATTTGGCTATTAGTAGTATTTGTTGATGTTCGTGATAGTACAACTAAGGTTTTTACGGAAAGAAGAATTGTCCCTAGTGGCTCGTTTTTGAGCTTTTCTCTCTGATCAAATTCTAATACCCGCCAAATGTGTCGGTCCCCTAAGGGTAACTCACGTGAAAAATATCACTCCGATCGGAGTTTATCTTCTATCTCCACTTTGAGCCTCAAAATTGGGGTTTTTGCAAAAAAGGACTTTAAAAAAAAAAGTTTTTTTATTAAAATAATTAAATTTTTTTTTGTATAATATTTGATCATAAATACTTAAATATGAAATTTTAAGATTTTACGGTATCATTAACCCGTTCAAACTTGATACCAAAAAAATGGCATGATTTTGGGGGCTTTCTCATAACCCCTTTTTTCAAAATTTTAAAATTTTATTAAAAAAAAATTTAAATATACCTTTTTTTCTTTCTAAATTCATTAAGAACACCTTGGAGAAGAAAAATGTGAAATATGGCGGATATCCGTCGAGCCACTTTTTGGGAATCGCGGGGGGAAGTTAGCAGATTTCAAGGAAATGTTGGTTTTATCATTAATTTGGATTAATAAAATCATATAAATTTAATTTTTTGGCAAATTAACTGTTTTTTGGTGTCATGGCATTCTATTATACAACTTTAAGTCTGTCATAGAATCTTACCGATCTAGGACGTCTTTAACCCACATTGGCTGGGGGTCAAAAATGACCCCCGCAGGAAATTTGAAGTTTAGAGCTTAAATTTTGTGCTATAAACAAGTATAAAACGGCTTTTGTGTTTTTTACCCCAACTATTATTTCGTATTAATATATTGTCTTTAAAAAAATCGTTAACCCTACTTGGTAGGGGGTCAAAAATGACCCATTCAATAAAAAATAAAAATTTTGTTGATATCAAAAAATTCAAGGACTACGCCGAAAAGTTTTTGCCGGAGTCATTTTTGAGCCCTGGCCAATGTGGGTTAAAGATATCTTAAATAGGCTAGATTTTAGGTCTGATTTAAAGTTATCTAGTAGATTGCCACAAATTAATTTTCAATGAAAAAATACATATTTTTTATTGAATGGGTCATTTATGACCCCCTACAAAGAAGGGTTAACGATTTTTTTTAAAGATAAAATATTAATACTAAATAATAGTTGGGGTACAAAACACAAAAGCCATTTTATACTTGTGAATAGCACAAAATTTTAGCTCTAAACAAATTTTCTGCGGGGGTCATTTTTGACCACCAGCCAATGTGGGTTAAAGACGTCCTAGATCGGTAAGATTTCGTGACAGACTAAAAGTTATCTAATTGAATGCCACGACACCAAAAAACAGTTAATTGGCCCAAAGATGAAATTTATAAGATTTTATTAATTCAAATTAAACCAAAACCAACAATTCCTTGAAATCCGCTAACTTCCCCCGCTATTCCCGAAAATTGGACTGACGGATATCCGCCATATTTCACATGTTTCTTCTACAAGGTGTTTTTAATAAATTCAGAGAAAAAAAAATATATATTTTAAATTTTTTTTAATAAAATTTTAAAATTTTGAAAAAAGGTGTTTTGAAAACGCCCCCAAAATCATGCCATTTTTTTGGTATCAAGTTTGAACGGGTTAATGATATCGTAAAATCACAGACTAAATACAGACTACACGCAAAAAAAAACTTGTGTCGGAGTGAGCAAAAATCTGGCATAATTTTACCAAAAATATGCTAAAACTACAACCGACGAAGTAGTTTTCGTAATTTAGCCAAAACACTTATGTAAAAAATTTTGAAGAAAATGCTAATGCTATTTAAGTAAAAACTTGGTAAAATATACAAAAAGAGATATGGTGAAATTTTCCAAAATTATTAGAAAAGATGACTAAAAATAATGCTAAAAATTACCACATTTATGCTAAAATAAATTTTCAATAAATTTTTGTAAAAATTTGTATATTTGTTGAATTTAAAATTTTCACAGAATAAATCCATATTAATGTAATAAATGTTGTGTAGGATTTAATTTACCACCGACCAACTGACCCTTTTTGTACAATTTTCTCGAGTGACTGCTGCCTACGCTTCTTCTTGAAGTAAAGGATCCGCTATAGCTTCACGAATTTATTTAAAAGCATCCTGTAAAAATAGAAAATTATTACAAAACATAAATTTTTAATTTAAAAAATTGGTAAACCCCATGGTCTCTTGGTAAGGAGGAACACTTACTTTGTCATTCCATTTGTAACTCAAAACAGGTATGGACTCCCTTGGCTTTGGGTTTTTAGATTTTAATTTTATACCTAAAGGCAGGATTGGTGTCCACGCTCTTTATTGTAGTGAAGGATTCGCCATAGCTTCAAAAATTTATTTAGCAGTACCCTGTAAAAATAGAAAATTATTACCAAACACTAATTTTTAACTAAAAATCTATTAAACCTTATTGGTGTCTTCGGAATGCGGGTATACTCACTTTATCATTCCATTTGTTATTCATCGAAACATACGTCTGGGACTCCATTGGGTTTTCTTAATGAATGGCGTTTTAAGTGATGAAAGCAAAATTAACTTTAACATTCTTTTATCTTACATTTATTTATCTTTTAGAAAACTAATTATTTATTATTATTTATTAATTTATTTTTATTTATTTATCAATTTCCTTATTACGTTTTTATAACACAAAAAATAAACAAACAACGCACACAAAAAAAAAAATGAAAATGGCGGTCTGTATTTGTTTTTTTGTTGTTTTCTTTCGATAAATTTTTGTGCAGGTAATTTGCGTTATTGTGCAAGCTACTTGGTTATTTTACATAAAAAATGAATTATGTTACTTTAACATCGACAAGCATAATATTAGCAAAAATTTGGTAAAAATTTTTTTTTGGTATGAAAAAAGTTTTACCAAGTAGGATTGCTCAATCTTACACAGATTTTTTTTTTGCGTGTAGACAGTAGAGTTTTATAAGAAAAGATGGGGAAAAACTAAGCGATTTTAGGAGAAAACACAGCGGTTTTTAGTCCGTTTTACGCTAACATGGCAACACTTTCTACGACTTAGGAGTGAGTGAAACAACAAAAACCGATCTGGCATCCATTTTTCTAATGGCGCGTTATATTAGCTTTCTCTTTCTAACCTAATTCGTAGAAAAATTTGAAAACATTAACCATATGGTTCAAGACTACTTTTTTGACATCTGTCACTTATGTCGAGTCTGTATTAGTCTGTGGTAAAATCTTTAAATTTCATATTTAAGTATTTACGATCAAACATTATACAAAAATAATTTTTTGAATTATTTTAATAAAAAAACTTAATTAAAAACCCCAATTTTGAGGCTCAATGTGGAGACAGAAGATAAACTCCGATCGGAGTGATATTTTGCATGTGAGTTAACCTTAGGGGACCGACACTTTTGGCGGGTATTAGAATTTGATCAGAGAGAAAAGCCCAAAAACGAGCCACCCTATTGTCCACCCCCATTTTTTCAATACATCTAAAATCGGAGAACGACTGGCCTGAATTGTTAAATTTTTTCTTTAATGATCATTATAGTCCAAGTAATTATTGTCCTCCCCCACTTCAAAGCCCATATTTTTCAATATTCTTAAAATTTGCAACACTTGAGAACGCCTGGACCGATAAGTACGAAGGATTTGCGTAATTTGTTTTTGTGTTGTTCGTAATGATAATAAAGAAGTTTTAATTTGTAGAGTTCGCAATGTCGAAGACATGGTAATTTTTTTTAGTTCCTGAAATATAATTTGAAGATGATTATCTGCTTATCGGGTCTCTTAAACCACGCCCCCAAATTTTCCTAGGCCAAGAAATTTATCACATTTTTTTCAGGGCTATATATTTGAAGCGAACGAAATATAACACTGATATTATATTTGGGCCAGCAACACAGACCAGGCCAGCTAGATTTTAATATTTTCGTATGTTTTTTTTCGAATTTGTTGGTAAAAAAAATTAAAGTTATTTTTTATGTTCAATGTTATTTATTTTAGAAAATTTTATTACCAGTAAAAAATAAATGTTGATGTTTGTTAAAACAAATGAATAATTACTGTGATGGTTTTCAAATGTTTTAGCACTTGTTTTAAATATGTTTTTCATTTGTTTTTGCCTACAAAATATTTTGAGTGTAAGTCCATTTATTGAAAACACAGCATATGTAAAAAATCATGTTTGATAAAGTTCGGGAAATATTTTGATAACATTTTTCATGACTTGGAAATTCTTATAAAGGGTTGCCAACAATCAGAAAACACAACTCTGTAAAAAACTAAATTTGATAAATTTCGAGAAATATACGGTTTGTAATTTTTACAAAAAATTATTTATTTCAGTCCCACTGTTAATGCATCTCAACATTCAAATTTAAAATACATAATTTTCTGTCATTTAACAATTTATTTCCGTTTTCCTTGTTTTACTTCTATAAAATCAAACGTTTTAAATTAATTTCAAGTGTTTTTTTTTTTGTTTCGTTTTATAATATTTGGTCTGCATTTCAAATTGGGTGGTCTTTTTAATTTTCCTGTACAAATTTAAAATCGATTAATTTTTATTCAAAAAAAAAAATCTCAAGTATTTTGATGATATTTTTTCTATAAAAATATTTCAATTTCAAGTTGTTGAATTTATAGGCTTAAGGTTAAGAATTTAAACTTTAAAACAAATTTCAGAAATGATGGTTTTATAATGAGCAAAATACTTACAAATTACATGTGTTTTCCTCTTTTTTTTTTTTTTATATATGGACACTTGAATAACATAAAAACAAATATTATTGACAGAATCCCTCGTATAGAATTGTTTATGTAAAAAGTTTATTTTTTAACAATTGATATTGTAAAGAAATATTTAAAAAATCATATATACAATCATTGTTAACCTCTATCATGTTTATTACCTTAAGGGCATATGTTTGGTTGGTTGGTTATAACCACATAATATTATTTTTATAAACTTTTTTTTTTTGTAATTTAAAAAAAATCATAAAATGCTAAAAAAAAGTCATTTCAATCCCATACTTCAATTTATATTTTTTTAACTTGAAATTTGTTATTCTCTTATTCATCTTCTTTTTAGTTTTAAATAAAAATCGCCTGCAGTGAATTTAATTGCGTTTATGTTATAAATTTGTTGTCCCCTTGTAAATGACGTTATTCCTACTCCCTGTTGTATGCTACAAGAAATTTGATAATGGAAATATGAATTAAAAATTACACAAGTTTTCAAACATTTACTAATTTGCATGGGCAATGATTTCGTTCCAAATATGTAAAGAAAACTGATTAGGGTTTTCACCTAAATTCGGAAGCAAACAGTCTGGACTGGCATGTGGTCCTGCAGACAAAAAAAAAACTTGTCAAATTAGTAGAAAAAGTTTCGATACCCCATTTTATCAATATTTGAAAGTTTTCCTTGTTTTTAACAAAAAATTTTCTATCGAAATTCACATTTTTTTTGTAATTTTACAATTTTTTTTTTGTAATTTTACAAATTTCCAAGATTTTTTACAAAAAAAATCTAGTCAATATACGAGAAATTCTTGTTAGTTTTATTTCTCCAAAAAAGTTGTAAATTTACAATTTTAGTGGTAAAAATCTTGTAAAATTACAAAAAAGTTCGTAATTTTTACTAGGAATTCTATTAAAATAGGATAGCAAAAAATCTAGTAAAATCACGAAACCTCCTTGTAAATTTTATAGCGTCAAAAAAAAACCCTAAAAATTGACAAACTTGGCGTTTTTGATTAAAAAAAAAAAAAGAAAAATTAAAAAAAAACATCAAAATTATTTTTTCCACGCAAATTTACAGTTGGAATTCAGTGTGGAATTCACGCTTACACTCAAAAAAAAAAGTGAACTAAAATCTGGGAAAATTAACTTAATTTTAAGAAAAAGAGGGAATGATTTGGCTCCAAAGATTTTTTTTCTTGGTTTTAGTTCATAATTTTCCCAAAAATACGGAAAACAAAGATAATTAATTTTAAGCCAATTTTAACTAGAAAATGGGAAAAATTATATTACACTTTAGTCATTCACATTTTAAAACTGGATTGGGTCTAGACCCTGGACCCATAGGTTCGGACCCCATGGGTCCAGCCCCTTGTTAACTCAAGACCCCGGTCCTTTAAAGGTCCAAATAGATTTTGACCCAAACTTTGTGTCCGTTTCGCTCTAACTTGCTTCTCAGCAAATTTTTGCATTCCCGAGTAAAAATAAACATATATAACAATATATAACTTGATACAAACCTAACGAATCATATATGATCATATATTCACTGAGCTATTTTCTAAATTTTTTAAATGCAGTCATATGTAATTATATATAATTTAATCATGATTCGGATTAAAATGCGTACGGTTGATATAATTATATTTAATTATATGAGGGTCAATACAAAATTTGTTTTTCTGTATAATTTTATATAAAATTATATATTTCTCATTCTGTTCCATATATAACTATAAATGTTTCTAATTAACCAACAATTTTCTAAGTTTTTTAGGCAAAGTATAAAAAACTTTTTAAAATGTTCCTAAACATTTCCTTGTTATGGTTATGTATATCACCTATCTGGTTCGAAGCGTACCCAAAAATTTTTTTGTTTTAGAAAATTTATATGTTTGGTGAATGTATCGTTGACCTGTGGTGTATCTCAACCCAAACCAAAAAACACCAGGATTTTATATGTTTTTATGAAATTAGATCTAATTAGATCCACCAATATATGGCAATGTCTGGTCAAAACTCGGATGAAATCAAATCATATTTTATACAAGTTGATCTTTTTTAATGCAAAAACATCCACCATTTTTCGGATCAAATTGCGTATAATTATATATTGTATTACATATCATTATATATTGCATCATATAAAAATTTTTACTCGGGTACTTGTAATGAGTATAGTAATTAGTAATAATTATTGGTATGTACTTACTCATTGCATGAAACACTACTAATTCTATAAAGGCCGTGAGACAAAAATAATTAGTGCCTAGAAGCTTACGAGTAGGTAGATAAATAACTACTTACCTATAACGAGTAAAATAAGTAGTTACTTATAAGGAATAAAATAAATAGTTGCAAACAGAGTTTGAAATAACTATTTATCATTAGATTATTCGTTTTCGCGAAACTTTAAGCTAAAAATGTAAAACAAATATTGTTTTTTTCTGATTGGACTTAATTTCCCAAGTGAACTTGCAAATAAGTATTTATTTTTAACATTCTCAATAACTTATTATTTACATTATTGCAAATAAGTACTTACATATTACAATATAAGCCACTAGTTGCTTTTTGAACTAATGTAATGCAGTGGGTAATGAGTAGTTGTTATAAGTAATGTAATTGGCAGTCATTACTTTTCACAATACATTACCTAGGTTTTGCTGGGTTAGTTTTTGAGATACGGTAATAAGGGGTCTGATAGGGTCTTGAGAATCTTAAAAACCGGATATCTCAAAAACTATTAATCGGAGGGCTTTCGGGTATTTTTCGGAAGTGTTCTACGAGTCAAGAGCTACAAAAATGCCGTTGGATCTTTTCTCGTGTTGGCAGTATTTACCGAGATATGTGCATATATAAAATCTCGGGAATTTCAAAATTAGATCTAAAATTAGGGTCTTGAGACTCCGACAGATATGCAGAGCTAGGCTATTCCATATTTTTCTTTAGTCTTTCTTTTGAAAATTTCGTCCGTTTCGCTCTATCTCGCTTTGTTTTCGAGATATCGCCATTTTGAATTTTTAACTAAATTCTAAGAAGTTATTTACTAAATTCTCAGAAGTTATTAACTAAATTCTAAGAAGTACACTTCCTCAATTCAAAGAAGAGAAATACGATGATGTTTTTTTTAGTAAATTTTAACTAAACTTGAACTAAATTGTTTTTTAAGAAATATGTCTTAAAAATAAAGATACGTTTCTTAGATTTGTGGAAAATTTCTTTGGCAGTAAGAATTTTTTCCCTAATACTTAAAAATTCCATTTAAAGAAATTATGAACTACTTATAAGTAAATGAACTAAACTTTTTTCCTCATAAATAAGAAAATTTCTCATTTTTTAGTTAAATTTTACTAAATTTTAGGAAAATTCATGATAAATTTTCAAAGACATTTTTTCCTTAATTTTAGTTATGTCTTTTTTTTCAGTGTAGCGACAAACTTGGCGTTTTTGATTAAAAAAAAAGAAAAATTAAAAAAAAAAACTCCAAATAATTTTTTTCCACGCAAATTATTTTTTTCCACTCAAATTGACTTTTCACTAAAAAAGCGCTAGAAACCGCCAAAAAAAATTAATCGGGGAAATTTAACTCCCGCTAAATTACGAAAAAAACCTAAAAATTTACAAACTTGGCGTTTTTGATTGAAAAATTAGAAAAAAAACTCTTTTTTCAACACAAATTTACTATTTGCGGAATTCACACTTAGCGATTTTGGGTATTTTAGGAATACGTGTTCCCCCACTAAATCCAAACAAAAAGCGATAGATTTTCCCGCTGAACACCGTTTCCACTGAAAACAATTTTTTCCCGCTAAATTCAAACAAAAAGTGCTAGATTTAGCGGGAAAACTTCCAAGTTGGCAACAGTGATGCGTACACCCAAAAAAAAACGTGGGTACCCTAGTAAAAATATTATGCTAATTTTACTGAATAGATCTAATTTGATCCGTAAAATGGTTGTATCAAATAATATTTAATTGTATTACTTTAGATCAAAAAATATAAAAATTGATACAATTTGATCCTGAATTTGGTCAAATCTAATTAGATCAAATTGATCTTATAATATCTATTTTTATATAATTTGATGAGCAAAACCAAAATACGAGTCTAATCATATATGGAGCAATATCTAACCATATAAAGTCGATCAACCGTATCAAAGTGATAGATACAATTTTATATAAATTTATACGGAAGCATATTACCTCATATAAGATTGTATCAAATTATATATGATTAGACCAGAAAATTTTTACTCGGGTATTCAATACCCTAGTAAAAATATTATGCTAATTTTACTGAATAGATCTAATTTGATCCGTAAAATGGTTGTATCAAATAATATCTAATTGTATTACTTTAGATCAAAAAATATAAAAATTGATACAATTTGATCCTGAATTTGGTCAAATCTAATTAGATCAAATTGATCTTATAATATCAATTTTTATATAATTTGATGAGCAAAACCAAAATACGAATCTAATCATATTTGGAGCAATATCTAACCATATAAAGTGGATCAACCGTATCAAAGTGATAGATACAATTTTATATAAATTTATACGGAAGCATATTACACTCATATAAGATTGTATCAAATTATATATGATTAGACCAGAAAATTTTTACTCGGGTACTAAAAATTTAACTAATTTTAGTCCAAAAGGACCTAGTGCAGAAATTGGTAACCAATACTAAAATTTTTAACTAATATTAGTCAAAACCAGTAAAAATTACTAATGTTAGTACTTTGAAGATACTAAAATTAGTAACCAATTAGTAGATTTTGGTACAATAGCCCTGTTTTTTGCAGACCGGATTAAGATTTGGATTAACTTTATTTAGTTAAAAAATGGGTCAAATCAAGCCCAGAATTTTATTTTATAATTTTTTTCTGAAATTACATACAATTAGTAAATATAAACAGAAAAACAAATTAAGCTTTGTCCAAAATGTAAAGAATGAAAAATAAATTTAGTTAAATCCTTGGATTAACTCAAATTTATTTATACCATTTTACATTTTGGACAACGCTTAATTTTTTATCCTGTTTTTATTAACTAATTGGATGTAAATTCAGAAAAAAAATATAAAAAAAATTTCTGGACTTGATTTGACCCATTTTTTAACTAAATAGAGTTAATCCTAATCTTAATCCGGTCTGCAAAAAACAGGGCTAATATCACTTACTAAACCTTTTACTGTAGAATTATTTTGAGTGTAGAAAAAATGTAAACATTAAATTTATTACTTGTTATAAAATATCAAACTTCTTTATTCATATACTTCAACACCCAAAAAAAAACGTGGGTATTCAATACTAAAAATGTAACTAATTTTAGTCCAAAAGGACCTAGTGCAGAAATTGGTAACCAATACTAAAATTTTTAACTAATATTAGTCAAAATCAGTAAAAATTACTAATGTTAGTACTTTGAAGATACTAAAATTAGTAACCAATTAGTAGATTTTGGTACAATATCACTTACTAAACCTTTTACTGTAGAATTATTTTGAGTGAAATAATAAACCAAATGTGAACTACACAAGCAAGGATGAAATAAAAAGTAAATCAATATTTTTCAGAAGTTATGAAAAATTTACTAAAATAGTGCAAAAAACTTCCTCATATTAAAGAAGATAAATATGATGAACTAATTGGTTGTAAGTTACTTCCTAAAACTGTTTTTTTTTTAACTAAATTCTGTTTTAAATAAGAAAAATTTTCCAAAGTTTAAGTTAAGTCTTTTTTTTTTGAGTTCACCATTTAAAAAAAAATAAACTTTATATTTCACAACTCCCTTTCTCTATTCAAAAAGCCATCAGTATTATTTTAAACTCTCAACCAAAAAAAAAAAAACGATCGTCATGAAAATATTTATTCCGTTGAATGCTGCTTATAAGCATTTTATTCGCATTTTGATTTTGTATTATAATGCTATAAAAATAATTATAAATGTAATAATGTGCGCATCATTGCATTGGAAAAAAAGGCAATTTTATAAAGAAAACAGAAGAAGAAGAACTTTTTGTTAACCATACCAAGCATAATTTCAATTTATGAGACATTGGCTGTTCTTAGGTGGTAGTAGAGTAAGTACTAGGATTTGCTTATTTATTTGGTTACAAAAAAGAAAAACACGGTCGTAAAATAAAATTCATGTAAAACTGTAATAAACAATATTGAACCTACCAGGATTGCATATTTAGAGTTTTGCATTACAATTGTGCATCCTGGTAAGCCAGAATCAGGTTAAACTGAAATAAAATTGAACACACCAAAATTGGATACTTAATCCTTTGCATTACAATTGTACCTCCTAGTAAGCCAAATGGGGTATTGGAGCTTATGTCAAGTTACTTCATTTATTTAAATAATAAATTTTCATCTTTAAATTCACCTTAAATAAAGAAACATAAATTTAAATAAAATAAGGAAATAAACAACTAAAAACTAAAATAATTCAAATTTGAAGGAGTGAGTGTAAAAACAGCAGCAATCACTTGTAATTGCTTGAAGTTTCGGTAACAAAATACAGGTTTCGGTGTTTTTGACAAACGTAACAATGTTCAAAAACTACCGCTTTTATTACATTTTTACATACTGTACATATTCATGCCGTAAACATATAAATATTGAATAATAGTCCTTTTATTCCATTTACTTATTTGTACTGCAAGGTGCATTTTGGAATTGCAATTTAAATCTACAATTCCTACATAATCGTACAAGTGGAAGAAAAAAACAACAATCAACAATGTGAAAAGCAGTTGCTATTGTATGAAATGTACTTAAATGCCATTTTATTGTAAAAACCGAAAAAAAATACAATGAAACCCAGCGAATACAAAGAAAGTTAATCAAAATTGATAATATTACTTTTTGGATGAAATTTTTCGATCAGCAAAAAACTAAACACCTCCTAAAATTAGTCAGCAATTTTTGTTGAAAATTTTGTTTATATAATTTGTCAGTATTAAAAACTCCTAAAAGTAGGCAGCAATTTTTATAGACAAATGTGAATAAATTGTTTCATTCCCAATATAAAGCCTAAAAATATGGATCTAGGGCCCCTTAGGTGCATGTTTTATACCCTCCAACATGTAAAAAAAAAACAGGGGCGTATTTCTTGGGAGGAGGCTTTGGCCAGGGCAGTGGGGGACACTTAACCCTCTCGAAAAAGGTTTCCTAATTTATTTGTTATGCTTTTTGCACTATAGTTATACAATTTTATCATTATTTAAACTAAAAAAACTAAATTTTTTAGCCCCCCCGATCCTAGTGCAGTACTCTAAACTTCTTCTTGCATAAATTTGCTACATTTTTTTAACAAAAATTTAAAAAATACGTAAAAAAAATGTGTTTTTCAGAGGTTGGTTTAGTTCCTCAAGGGGGAACTTTTTTCCCCCTGGTCCGATTTTGCCCATTTACGAACTTAACCTGCCTAGGACCATAATATTCGTGCCAAATTTCAGGAGGTTAGCTGTTTTATTTTGGACTGCATCGTGACATCTACAGACAGACGGACGGACAGATGGACATTCACAGAATGTCTTAGAATCGATCATGGATCAATAATATATATGGGGCATTCCATGTCAAATCGGACACTTTGAAAAATTTTTTTTTTAATTTTCCCAATTTGTTTACAGTTTTTAGTACCCTTTGAAAAATCCTTCGTGGTAAATTTTCAGATTTATTTGATGACCCGTTCAAAAGATATCGAATTTTTAAAAATTGGTAGTTTGTTCCTTTACTCAAACTTCTTTTACTCATAACTTCTTCAATAATGGTCCAAATTTAATTTTTTTTTTTTAAATTTTTTTGTTTTTTTACGTACTTTAAAAAAAAAATCCCAAAAATTCTTAAAAGCTCTCTTGTATGCGATTTTTAAGTTTTCAAATTTAAATCTCATTTTTGAAAATGTTTGTACTCTTCGATTTTTTTGAAATTTTTTTGTGTAAAACTTCTATCGATTCTACAAATTTTTTGCCTAGGAGGATCGTGGGGTAACGATTATTACTATTTTTTTAAATTTTTTGAAAAAATTTTATTGTAATTTTCCAATCTTAAAATCATTTCTACTGCTCGAATGGTGCGTTATAGAGGGGTTCTTTATAAGACCGACCCCCATTAATTTTTTCGTCTTAACATTTCTTTGGAACAAACTAATACCCTATCTCCAATTTCTAAGGGGGCTCCCACACAAAACGACATTTTTAAAAATTTGCTTTAACCGCTCTAACTGCCCTAGTAGCGCCCTTAGAGCAACAAAATGTATGACCGACCCACAATATTTTTTTAGTCCAAACATTTTCTCTGAACCTACCTACCCTCTATCTTTAACCGTTAAGGCGGTCCCCATACAATTTTTGTTATTTTTTGTAAATTTGTTTTATTAAACCAGCGTCTACCGGTCCAATGGTGCGTCCGAGAGGGTTAATCCACTCCCTAAGTAGGCTCCCATACAAATAACAGTTGGAGCTAATTTTATACAAATTTAATTTTGTATGGGAGCCTACTTATGGAGTGGAGATAGGGCGTGGGTATGTTTTACAAAAATGTTGTAGAGTAAAAATAAATGGGGGTCGGTCTCACTAATGACCCCTCTCGGACGCACCATTGGACCGGTAGAAGCTGACTAAATAAAACAAATTTACAAAAAAAAAAACAAGTAAGAGTGTTAAATTCGGCTGTGCCGAATCTATTATACCCTCCAACATGTAAAAAAATTTAAAAAAAAAGTTTGACAGGGGCGTTGTTTTAGGGGGGTGGCAAGGTAGGGGGAGGGGTCGGTATGCTGAGGTAACTCCTTGTCGCTCACGGTATATGTTTACAAGTTCATTTTTGTCTGCTTTGTGCACTTAAGTATTATAGTTTTATAATTATTTAAATTATTTTTTTATCCACGCCCTTAAAAGAGGGGCGGGGCAAAAAAAGAGACATTTTTAATCCCCTGGGTCTAAGCGTAGGACTATAAACTTCTACGAACATAAAAATGTCTCATTAGGTTCACAAAAATACAAAAAAACGTAAAAAAATTTAGCATTTTTATGAGGTTGGTTTAGTTCTTCAAGGGGGAACTTTTTCCCCCTGGTCCGATTTGGCCCATTTCCGAACTTAAACTGCCTAGGACCATAAGACATACATATTTATGGCAAACTTGAGGGTTCTAGCTCTTTTATTTTGGACTGCATCGTGTTAACAACAGACGGACGGACAGACGGTCGGACGGACGGACATCGCTAGAATGTCTTAGAATCGATCACTGATCAATAAAATATATACTTTATGGGGTCCCCGACCGATATTTCGATGCGTTACACACGAAATGACAAAGTTAGTATACCCCCTAACTGTAGTTGGAGGGTATAATAAAAATTATTGTATGGGGACCGCCTTAACAATTAGTGATAGACGGCAGGTGTGTTCAGAGAAAATGTTTGGACTAAAAAAATATTGTGGGTCGGTCATACATTTTGTTGCTATAGGGGCACTATTAGGGCAGTTAGAGCGGTTGGAGCAAATTTTAAAAAATTTCGTTTTGTGTGGGAGCCCCCTTAGAAATTGGTGATAGGTTATTAGTTTGTTCCAAAGAAATGTTAAGACGTACAAATTATTAGGGGTCGGTCCTATAAGGGACCCCTCTTTGACGCACCATTGGAGCAGTAGAAATGATTTAAAGATTGGAAAATTACAATAAAATTTTTTCAAACAATTTTAAAAAATAGAAATAATCGTTATCCCACGATCCTCCTAGGCAAAAAATTTGTAGAATCGATAGATGTTTTACACAAAAAAATTTCAAAAAAATCGAAGAGTTCAAACATTTTCAAAAATGAGATTTAAATTTCAAAACTTAAAAATCGCATACTAGAGCGGTTTTAAGAATTTTTTGGGATTTTTTTTTAAAAGTACGTAAAAAAACAAAAATTTTGAACAAAAAATTTTAAATTTGGACCAATTTTTAAAAATTCGATATCTTTTGAACGGGTCAGCAAAAAAATCTGAAAATTTACCACGAAGGAGTTTTCGAAGGGTACTAAAAACTGTTAACAAATGGGGAAAGTCTAAAAAAAAAAAATTTCAAAGTGTCCGATGGGGCATGGAATGCCCCATATACTTTTTGGGGTCCCCGACCGATATTTCGATGCGTTACAAACGGAATGACAAAGTGAGTATACCCCCATACTGTGGTTGGAGGGTATAAAAACTAACATTTTGTAGTTTGAGCTACAAAATTGGTTTAGTGTAACCACATTTTTTGCTGGGACAAACATATTTGCATTTCATTGTTTTGTTTTTTATAAAAATGTTTTTGTTGTTAAAATATGCAATCGTTTTGCGGTTTTTCTTTATTGTACTTTATTTTTTTGGACGAATTGTAATGGCAACTAACTTTTTATACCCTCCAACTACAGTATGGGGGTATACTTACTTTGTCATTCCGTGTGTAACGCATCGAAATATCGGTCTATGACCCCATAAAGTATATATATTATTGATCAGTGATCGATTCTAAGACATTCTAGCGATGTCCGTCTGTTCGTCCGTCCGTCTGTCTGTCCGTCCGTCTGTGGAAGACACGATACAGTCCAAAATAAATGTGCTAGACTCCTGAAGTTTGGCAGAAATATGTCTTATGTTCATAGGCTGGTCAAGTTCGGAGATTGGCAAAATCGGACCAGGGGGAAAAAAGTTACCCCTTGAGGAACTAAACCAGCCTCTAAAAAACACCATATTTTTATATGATTTTTTGTGTTTTTGTTTAACAAATGCAACATTTTTATGCTTCAAGACGCTTAAAGTTTTGCATTTGGACCCGGGGGATTACAAAATATCGTTTTTTTCGGCCCGCCCCCTTTTGTGGACGTGGATTAACAAAAGTTGTAAAATAATGATAAACTTGTATTTATTTAGTGCGAAAAGCATAAGAATGAATTTTTAAACATATATTTCGAGGGGAAATTTGTCCCCCCCAATGACCACTACCGACCTCCCCCCCCAAAAAAAAAGAAAACGACCCTGGATTTTTTTTTTTGCATGTTGGAGGGTAATAAAGATTCGGCACAGCCGAATTTAACACTCTTACTTGTTTAGATTTATTTTTATATGAAACTCGTCATCGTGTTTGGGGGTTTAGTTTTAAGGATGGCGGCAAATTTTAATAGAAAGGAAAGGTTTTGTAAATTTTTCATATTTAAAATAAGTGCTTATGTAAATGACGTCAAATATTTTGTATTTTAATTATGCCTTGTCCTTTTTTCTGTTTTCAATTTTTAGAACAAAAAACTAGTTCACAAAATTATTCCCCACCTCGAGGAACAGCTTAACTATATATCATTTGAACTAGAGTTTAAAAACCACAACACCTCCCACCTCTGGTAACCGTTATGAGAGTACCTAAAATATGACTAAATTCCACTTAACTCCAAAAAAACTCCGCCTTTTGATTTTTTTTAAATCATAAAAACCATTAATTGAATGTAGGTGTGGAAGAAGGTGCTAAAATCCAATTTTTGGAAATCGCGTTTTTTTGCAAAATCGTACCTTCCTACAATAGTTCGACCTATTCGTAAACAAATTTGTTAAAAACTTGATCATTTTCGGTCATAAAAGCGACCTTAAAAGTCAAATTTTCAATATTTTTGGGAATATTTAATATTTTTCCCCGGATACTAACATGTATTTTGCGGTTAAACTAAAGGTAGTATATAAAAAATTTTACATGTGAAATGGTTAGCGTGTAGGAAACATCCTAGGCTTCAACATGTGCCCATTGGTTTGGCAAAGAACGCTTTCTAATCTAATATATTTATAGTTTACTTAAGTGTAAATGTGGAAAAAGGTGCTAAGTATATCCATATAAAAACATAATATTATTTTACGTAATACTAATGGTGGATTTTGATAATCTACCAAATTTTTAAGTTCAAACTTAAAAATTGAATGGTTAGTAACTTATATAATAAATTGTGCAAATTTTTTAACCCATTATGGAGAAAGTTGTTTAAAATAAACCACATAACAGTTATATTTTTTTTTTGTTATATTAACTGATTTTTCTTATTTTTACATAAAAATGAGTACTGCTGGACTCCACCTAAATTTTGCAGAATTCATCACGCTAAGTTTAAAATTTAAAAAATAAAACAAAAAACTTAAAACTACTTGACAAATGTATTGAAATTCCTAGTAGAAATTGTAACATAGCACCTTATTCCACTAGAACAAAATTTCACATGCATTTTTTTGCTACTACCGTTCATTTGTTTTTAATGAAATTTTGTACATAGATGCATATGGTCCATCTTCTTCGAACTGCAAAAAGAAATTAGAAAAAAATAATTTTTTTCGCGACTTATTTAGTTTTTTGCTTCTCCTGAACAATTTGGTTTTTGGATTATAGCACCTTGTTCCATACCCACATTCAATTGTATATTGTTCATAATTATGTGTGTATATTGTTTTTTAACCGTCGTTTATTGTTGACCAACAGACTGACACTCACTCCAACCACTTCATATTAAACAAAAAAGTAATAAATATTTTTATGACCTATTAAAAAAAAAAAATTAAAAGATAAATATTTTTTTCTAAATGGCGCGCAGTTAAATAAAAATAAATATGGCGATTTGAAATATAAAAATCCAAAAAATCAAATAAAAATAAATCGCTAAATGAAATTCAACAAATTTACATGATCAAAGTATTTTATTTCTAAATTTAAGTATGAAATTTTTAAAATAAATAAACATTAACTAAACATGCAGCAATGCAATGGAAAAGAAAAACGAAAAGCTGTGAAATATTTAACAATTACCATTTGCCAAAACACCATCAACAAGTAGAAAGTGAGCAAAGTGTTGAAAAATTCTTAAACAAATTTACAAAAAACTAAAACAAACACAGAAACAAATAATGATTGATGTGCTAACATTCTTCAACAGATAAATTAAAATGCATTTGTTGAATTTTTTTTTTTTTTTAAACAAATAAAAAAAATTTGTTTAATTATATAGTTTTTTAAACATAAACATACACTGAAAAAAATAATCTGTTGTTAACTGCATTTAACTTTTCGTAAAGTTTTTGTGGACACAACCTGTTCTCACTTACAGCTAAAATATTTTCTGGCAATATACTGTAATAGAATAGAGAAAGTGCTAAAAATGTTGTTGCTACACTCAAAAAAAAAAAAAGCTTTTCAAATTACTAGAAAAAATCAACAAAAATTTCAGATCGAAATTTACATTTTTTTTTTGTAATTTTACAATCTTTCTTGTAATTTTACAAATTTCCAAGGTTTTTTACAACAAAAAAAAATCTAGTAAATTTACGAGAATTCCTTGTTAGTTTTATTTCGCCAAAAAAGTTGTAAATTAAAATTTTATTGGTAAAAATCTTGTAAAATTACAAAAAACCACGTAATTTTTAGTAGGAATTCTCGTAAAATAGGAGGTAGCAAAAAATCTTGTAAAGTCACGAAAGAAAGTAAGTTTTATCGCGTCAAAAAAAGTAAATTTACAATTTAATTGGTAAAAAGCTTGTAAAATAAAAATGAATTCTTGTCAAATAGGAGGTAGCAAAAAAAAAGTAACAAAAAGTCATTTTACAAGGTTTTTTATACCCTCCACTTAGTGATAGAGGGTATAAATAAGTTTGTCATTCCGTTTGTAACTCATCGAAATATCGGTCTGGTATAATATATTATTGATCAGTGATCGATTCTAAGACATTCTAGCGATGTCCGTCTGTCTGTGGAAATGGTGATCACGGACAAAATATTGGACAGAGATGACTGAAACTTAACATATTTATTAGACGTTCTCCTGAGAAGTTTGGTATTGTATTTGAGCGATATCGGTTCAGCGGTTCAAATGTTATGAACAAAGTTATGAACAAAAATGTAAGGACACCTCAAAAATTTCAGTACATTCAACATAACCTAAAAATACAAAATGCTTTAATTCGCCTGCTGGTTGACAAATGTGAACATAATTGAACACCAAATGGTATTTGAACAAGTACGAACATATTTTTTGACAAAAAAAGACAAAAATCGAGGATTTTTTTTTCGCGGAATTTTTTTTAAAAAAAAAAAATTTTTGTCAAAAGTAAATTCCTTGTAAATAATGTTTTTTGCAATAATCTTTTTGAAATTGTGGAGAGTATCACTACATTCGGCAAGGCCGAATTTAACTTTTTTACTTGTTTTAGTGTAAAAACGGTTTTTAGCTGCACATGAGAATTGAACAAATATAAAATAAACTAAAAATAGGGATATAAACTAAATTGGAGTGTGGACCGAACAGAATTGAAACCATGGCATCCGAATCCAATGAGGCATGCGCGGTTCAAAGGGGGTGGGGGGAAAGGAAATTTCATCCAAGACAAATTTAAAAAAAAAAAAAACAAAGAATGATAGAAAACAAGTAGAAAAGTTAAATTCGATATTGCCGAATCTATGAATACCCTCCACAATGCATTTTTTTAAGGGGTAGTACAATTTTTAACGTGAAAAAATTAACAATTTTGATTAGAAATATTTTATTTTGAGTAAAAAACTCTTTTTTGTCATTTAAAAAAAAAAAAAAAAAAAATTTCTTTTTTTTTGAGTGTAAAATTTTTTTCGAGTGTAATGTTTTTTTTACTGTAAAAATATTTCTGAGTGAATGCACGTACGTATGTACACAAAATATTGTAATTTTTGTAAAAAAAACAAACTAATTTTTTTTTTGTGTACATTTTTTTTTTGAGTGTAAAATTTTTTTTTGAGTGTACAATTTTTTTTGAGTGTAAAATTTTTTTCGAGTGTGGTTTTTAAGTTACCAATGCTTTTAAAACTAAACAAGTTTAAAAAGCATTGCTTA
This sequence comes from Pegoplata infirma, assembly GCA_963921195.1. Classification (NCBI taxonomy): domain Eukaryota; kingdom Metazoa; phylum Arthropoda; class Insecta; order Diptera; family Anthomyiidae; genus Pegoplata; species Pegoplata infirma. The sequence continues at coordinate 285,846,740 of OY992536.1, read as the reverse complement.
AAATTTAAACAAGTTTAAAAAGCATTGTTTAGTTACCACCAATGCTTTTAAAACTTGTTAAAACACGTGGCATTTTAGATGAAACTAATTTGAAATTTAGGGTTTTGCTTATAACTTTTGAACCACTGAACCGATTGAGCTGAAATTTAAAATCAAACAGACCCGGGGAACGGCAAAGATACATGCCAAGCATCAGTAGTCTCATTATTGGCTTTCGAAAGTTATCGTGTTTTTTATCTCGTAAATTCGCGAAACACCATTGCCGAAATTTACTCTTTTGCTCATAACTTTTGAACCACTGGACCGATTTGGCTGGATTGCAATACCAACCTGACCAGGTAAATGACAAACATATATGCCAAACTTCAGTAGCCTCTGTAAAGTCTTTCAAAAGTTAGCGTGTTTTCTACGGACGGACAGACAGACAGACAGACAGACGGACGGATGGACGGACGGACGGACATCGCTAGATCGACTTAAAATCGATCGAGGATCATAAATATATATACTTTATGGGGTCCTAGACCAATATTTCGAGGTGTTACAAACGGAATGACAAACTTATATATACCCTCTATCACTAGAGTGGAGGGTATAAAAACGAAAAAAGAAAGAAGAAGAAAAAGAAAATAAAAAAAAGAAAAGGAAGAAATTTTCTAAACAAAATTTTGAATACGAAAAATTTTCATAGAAAAAATCTGAGCATTTTTAAAGAAAAAATCTGAAAATTTTTATAGGGAAAATCTAAAAATTTCTTTAAGAAAAAATGTGATCAAATCGGAAAATTGTTTGTGAAAAATATCTGTCAATCTGGAAGTTCTAATTACATATAAAGAGAAATTTTCTTTGGAACAAATTGTTGTAAACGTGACAATTTTGGTAGAAAAACATGACTTTCCTACAGGAAAAATGTCTCAGAATTTGAGACTTTTTCTATTGAAAAAATGTCTCAGAATCTAAGAATTTTTTCTAAGAAAAAATATCTCAGAATCTGAGATTTTTTTTGTAGGAAAAATGTTTCATAATCTGAGACCTTTTTATTAGAAACAAGTTGAAAAGTTAAATTCGTCTTGCCCAAATCTATGAATACCCTCCACAATGCCCTTTTAAGGCTGGATTACTCAATGCTCCATTATAAAATAACTCTCCGTTAAATTTAACTTTTTCATACAAATTTTGACATAAGGCTCCGTTAAATCGGCAGTTAGCAGCAAACTTTTCATTGAGTAATCCGCCCTAAGTGATAGTAAATTTTCCAATGTGAAAAAATAACATTTTTGATTAGTTTTTATTTTGTGTAAAAAATTTTTTTGTGAAAAAAAAAAAAAAATTTACAAAATTTTTTTTGAGTGTAAAATTTTTTTTGAGTGTAAAATTTTTTTGAGTGTAAAGTTTTTTTTTTTGATTGTATTTTTTTTTTTATTGTAAAAATATTTCTGAGTGACAAAAATACGTTGTAAAATATTTTTTTGACTTACCAAAGTTTTTAAAACATGTTTAACGGGTTGTCAACTCATGAATTTAAGGTGAAACTAATCTGAAATTCACGGTTTTGCTAATAACTTTTGAACCGATTTGGCTGAAATCGAGCCAGGCCCGGAGAACGGCAAATCTATATGTCAAGCTTCAGTATCCTCAGAATTGCCTTTCAAAAGTTAGCTTGTGTTTTATCTCGTAAATTATATACACTCAAAAAAAAAGTGAACTAAAATCTGGGAAAATTAACTAAATTTTGAGAAAAAGAGGGAATGATTTGGCTCCAAAGATTTTTTTTCTTGGTTTAAGTTCATAATTTTCCCAAAAATAAGGAAAACAAAGTTACTTAATTTTAAGCCAATTTTAACTAGAAAATGAGAAAAATTATACTTCACATTTTAGAAATAGATTGGATCTAGACCCTGGACCCATGGGTTCGGACCCCATTTACCTCGAGACCCCGTTGGGTCTTTTAAGGGTCCCTATAGATTTTGAACCAAAACTTGTGTCCGTTTCGCTCTAACTTGCTTAGTTTTTGAGATACGGTAATAAGGGGTCTGAAAGGGTCTTGAGAATCTTAAAAGCTGGATATCTCAAAAACTATTAATCGGAGGGCTTTCGGGTAGTAGAACGGAAGTGTTCTACGAGTCAAGAGCTACAAAAACGCCGTTAGACATTTTCTCGTGTTGGCAGTATTTACCGAGATATGTGCATGTATAAAATCTCGGGAATTTCAAATTTTAGATCTAAATTTAGGGTCTTGAGACCCCGACAGATATGCAGAGCTAGGCTATTCCATATTTTTCTTTGTTGTCTTTCTTTTGAAAATTTCGTCCGTTTCGCTCTATCTCGCTTAGTTTTCAAGATATCGCCATTTTGAATTTTTAACTAAATTTTAAGAAGTTATTTACTAAATTTTCAGAAGTTATTAACTAAATTCTAAGAAATACACTTCCTCAATTCAAAGAAGAGAAAAACGATGATGATTTTTTTAGTAAATTTTAACTAAACTTGAACTAAATTGCTTTTTAAGAAATATGTCTTAAAAATAAAGATACGTTTCTTAGATTTGTGGAAAATTTCTTTGGCAGTAAGAATTTTTTTCCTAATATTTAAAAATTCCATTTAAAGAAAAGTTTGAACTACTTATAAGTAAATGAACTAAATTTTTTTCCTCATAGTTAGGAAAATTTCTCATTTTTTAGTTAAATTTTACTAAATTTAAGGAAAATTCATGATAAATTTTCAAAGACATTTTTTCCTTAATTTTAGTTATGTCTTTTTTTTCAGTGTAGCTAGATCGTCTTAAAATCGATCGAGGATCATGAATATATATACTTTATGGGGTCTTAGACCAATATTTCGAGGTGTTACAAACGGAATGACAAACTTATATATACCCTCTATCACTAGAGTGGAGGGTATAAAAAGTATTAGAATCTAATTGCTTAGACCAGAGTTTTCCGTAAATGGTACTTTTAAAATTTGTAGAAATAATGGTCTTGGAAACTTCAAAAGTGGTATGTATGATCCTGCAGTGTACTTTGGTACTTATTCTATCTACTGAAGTATTAGTCATAGAAGCTTGAAATTTGAAATCATCCAGCCAAAAAAAAACATTTTCAAAACAAAAAATTACCTCGAGCTAGAATAACCCTACTCAAAATATAATAGTTTAAAGATCAAATCAATTTTTATTTGTTGTATTAAACTTAATCAACATTGTAAAAAACATTGTTGAAAACTTTTTATCAATATGCAAACAATTATAATAATTTTCTTTCAGTGTACGATTTATAAATCACTAAAAATGTATTATCTCTCTAACACAAGTGTTAACAAGTTATTTTAAAGGTTAATTGGGCGCCTTTTAGGCGTCTTTTTTTTTTCCTATTCTACAGTTTGCAATAGATTTTTGTATACTTTTTTTTTGGAAAAAAACATACAAAATTAATTGAGTTTGAAAAATGAAAAATTTATGTTTTACTTAACATAAACAAAAATTGCCCATGCATTTTCTGATAAAAATAAAAAATCACTATCAACAACAACAAATGCTAAAGTATGAAACTAACTAGGTACCAGTACCACCAGCAGCACCACCTCGACAACATTCTGCTCTGCTGCTCCACCATCGCACATCACCACCACAGGCTATGGCCAATATACATATGAAAATTAAGCGCCACTTGCTTGCAGTGTTTTATGGAGTATGTTTTGAACGATTACGACTACTACACCATTTCCAATTGTATATCAGAAATTATCAATTGTATTTCAGAAATTTCAGTTTTATTTCAGAAGTTATCAAATACAATGTGTGCAATTAATAGTTTCTTAAATACAATTGATATTTTCTGAAATACAATGGATACTTTCGGAAATAAATTTGATAAGTTCTGAAATAGACTTGATAAATTCTGGAATACGATTGATAATTTCTGCAATAAAATTGATAAATTCTTAAATACAATTAATATTTCCAGAAATACAAATTAAAAGTGTTTTACAATACAATTGATAATTTCTGAAATACAACTGATAAGTTGTGAAATACAATTGATAATTTCTGAAATATAATTGATAATTTCTGAAATATAATTAATAAATTCTGAAATACAATTGATAAATCAGAAATAAAATTGATAACTTCTGAATACAATTGATAATTTTTGAAATACAATTGATAATTTCTTAAATACAATTTATAATTTCTGAAATACAATTGATAGTTTCTGAAATACAATTGAGAACTTCTGAAATACAATTGATAACAACTGACAAATTCTGAAATACAATTGATTACTTCTGAAATTCAATTGATAATAACTGAATTTTTATTTAGTTCGGTTTGAGTCCATATTAATTATTTCTGAGAAATAATAATTGTTGTACAATGAGAAAATCTGAAAAAAATCAAGTGACAACACAGGCTAAGTGGAGATGTCGACAGCTTTCGGAAGATGCCACCCTTCCATCATCAGCACTCCTTCGATTGCCACTCAATTAATGTGTGTCAGATTAAAATTAGCCATTTAAATGAAACTTTTTGAAGAAATTAAGAATTGGAATTACTCCTCTTTGTGTTGAATAACCCGTATTCACCATTAATTCGTGTTGTATTCATTTGGCAGAAACTTAATCCATCTTAACTTTTTAACAGAGTTGTATTTTTCCCATTGTTAACCCTTAGTAGGACTTTTCAAGTCTTGAAAAATGTCCGTTAGGTTTGAATTTCTATTTCATATTTCTAATTCTTAGAAATATTCAGGGTTGGCAACCGATACCCACCTAGAATAACAGTATTTGGCTATTGTACCGCAACCAATAAAGATATGGACATTTTCAAAAGCATTTATGAAAGCTGATGAAATTTCTAGTATTTTAAATGTGTCACTTCGTGTTTCTACCGGTTCGTTTTAGTTATATAGGCCAATACCGTTATAATACCGTTTCAAACGGTATTATAAAGGTATTGACCTATATTTCGAAAACTAACCGGTAGAAACAGGAAGTGAAACATTTAAAATACTAGAAATTTCATCAGCTTTCATAATCGCTTTTGAAAATGTCCATATCTTTATTGGTTGCTGTACAATAGCCAAATACCGTTACTCTAGGTGGGTATCGGTTGCCAACCCTGGAAATATTACTAAATTGCAATGTACCTTATGAGTTGTGTATTAATTGTGTTTATATATTGTTGGACTGTATCCCAGCAAAAACTTGGTAATGACACATCATTACCATTCTAATTACTTAGTAATGACAGAAAATTACCTTTAGCATTATTTTGAAATGTAAAATAAGGACTTATTAATAATGACTAACATAAGTCATTATAATAAAATAAAAAATTTCAGAACTAGATTTTCACTTTTTGACTCACTGTACATTATTTTGAATAAAAACAAAATAACATTTGGTTGTAAATGTAATGGGAAAGGTAATTCGAATCAGAAGTAGTTATAACTTTTGAATTTCCCATTACACATTTCATTACTTGGTAATGCAAGTTTTTGCTGGGATATTTTATAACTGAATTTTTATTTAATTCGGTTTGAGTCCATATTAATTATTTCTGAGAAATAATAATTGTTGTACAATGAGAAAATCTAAAAAAAATCAAGTGACAACACAGGCTAAGTGGAGATGTCGACAGCTTTCGGAAGGTGCCACCCTTCCATCATCAGCACTCCTTCGATTGCCACACACTTAATGTGTGTCAGATTGATAATTTCTGAAATACAGTTGATAATTTCTGAAATACAATTGCAAATGGTGTAATGCTATTCTATACAAATGATATTATGATGATGTTTTTCTTCGTTGATTTTCCAGTATTTTTTGGGATATAAGATTATACAAATTGTTTTGTAGAGGAAGCTTATTGCTTTGCTCCAGTAGTACTTTTGAGTGTTGCTGGTAGTTGGTGGATTTGTTGTTGGTTGGTGTTACCATTGGCACTGGCGCCAACACTTAAATATACATTAATAAATGAATGTTTGGCACATTTGTTACACAAAATACCACTTCTTGGCCTTTTAATGATTTCCACATTTAAATAAATAAACAATATTTTTTGTAGTTTTGTATTTTTATTGATTTAATGAAATTTTGTTTAAGAATTATTCTAATTACCACAATTTGTTGGGATAATATTTCAACAAAATAAGATTTATGTTATTTATATTTAAATTAAAATTTTTTATTGATAAATGTTTTTGGCAAGGAGCATATAAATAAGAGGAGTCATTATAGTAGACAAATCATGGCATTGAACACAGACCAAACTATATAACAACCATAACCTAAATTAAATACATGGTCGCAGTATCGATTCACAGAAAAAAACTAATTGTTATATTGACCCCCATATTTGTAAATACAATTATTTTTTTTAAAGTGCTCCTATACGGAAATTTTTAATATCAAAAAACGTTTGTAAATTTTGATTGTTGAAAAAAGAATTTGTTTGTTTTTAAGAAAGAAATTCAACAAACATAATAAGTTGATCTGATAAAAGTAAAAAATCTTAATTTTTTCTTCTCAACAAAGACATTCAACAAACACAAACACAATTTGTTGATCTGACAAATGAAATTTTATTTTCAACAAAGAAATTCAACAAACACAATTTATTGACATGCTAAAAGGATTTTGAAATAAAAATACTTAACTGAGTTTTTTGAAAACAAAATCGAAGTTTTGTATTGTGAACTAACAGGCTGCCGTTTTTACTAAATGTTTGGTTGATTTACAATTGATGTTTGTTAATTTAAATTTGACGATTTTATTTTCTGTGTTTATGGGAACTAGCCCAAAAAATAAAGGTTATGCATTTTAACATAAAGAATTTCTTTCCAATCGTTGGAGGCTATCAATTAGGTTTGGTTGTATGGGCGTCCGCCATTTGACGAATTTACATGGATGTGATATGGCCCATTGTGATTCCCTTAATTGTTATTTCCCTACTCGCCCTCTGATACAAAGTTCTACTTCTAAAACCAATCAATTTCTAAATTGGTGTGGTAAAGGGTTTGTTCTTAACATTTTCAAGACATTCGATTTTTAAAACACCAAGCGTTTGAATAAAATCTCATGAATTTTGTTGTCGGTAATGACTTACCCCGATTTATTTCTGATTTTCTTAAAGATCGCACTATTGAAGTTTTTCTATACAAAAAAAATATATTAATTCACTCGAAAGATCCTCGAGCCACTTAACGAAATGGATATTAAGGTGGTTGCCTACGTTGATGGCGTTGTGATCCTAAACAAAGGTAAATTTTCACCAACGATTAGTGAACTTATAAAAATCCTCACTAAAACAGAACGGTCTGGGAGTTAATCCCGCAAAAACCGAACACGTTTTGTACACAAAAAATATGAAATAGAAAGGTGTGATCTTTCTAAATTAGGTGGAACTATCCTCGAAATATCTAAGAGGCAATACTAGGAGTCTTGCGAATGGGGTTGATTGGGTCGTAAGACCCAATGTTGTGCGTTAATCCACAGACGGCTTGTGGAATCGGCATCATCTGTATTCATGGGTGGTATAGCTATTGAGGAATCAGAAACTCTTGATGTTCTAGGCATACAAATCGAATGTGATGTTTATAAGAACAAACATGTTTTTCAAGTGTCGAAAAAAGCATTCAAGTGTCTTGGCTTCTTAAAACGATCACTTCGTCTGATCTCCTCACTATTTATACCGCCTATATCCGAACAAAAATGGGGGAAAAAAACTCCCATATCTGGGCAGGTGCTTCAAGGTCTATCTTGAAGCTTCTGGATCGTCTGCAAAGGAGGGCGTTGAAGCTCATCAATGACACTGAGATATCCAGCTCTATTGACTCATTGGAGCATCGTCGGAATGTGGGTTGTTTTAAATTGTTCTTTCGATATTACAACGGTAAGTGTTTAGCTGAGAAGGGCGAACTCATCCCTGTGACGCGGGTGCATGCCCGTAGTAATCGCCTTTCCAGCAGATCACATCCGTTCGTTGTCGACTGTCCTCGCACAAGGCATTACAGAGAAAACTCGGTCGAATTAGCCGTTTGTGGAAAATACTTCCGGCAGAAGTCTTCGCCGTCGGCTATAATTTGGAAAAATTCAAATTAAATGTCCACAAATACTACTCCCTCTTTCCTTCTCCTCATAACCTATTTTCCTAATACCGACACAATGCATTGCGTTTGTATTAGGATGCCCCCTACCCCATTAAGTAAGGGGAATCCCCTGAGTGTTGGCTCAAAGTAAAAAAAAAATGTCTGAAATCTACAGAAGGAATAACGACAGACGTGTGTGGGTATCACTGCTGCTATAATATCGGCACCCCAGCCAACCTAGAAGTGGTACTCAATATTCAACCCCGTGGATATCTACATCAAGAGCACAGCAGCAAAATTGGCAACGCTCTTGGGACACTCGACCATATTAAGTACTGTGGGTGGGATGAAACTGGAACAGAATGTAGACTATATGTCGAAGTCCATGTGCCAAATAGAAAAGATTGTGTAAAAAACTCTATTCTAAGAGAAAATTAAATCTCAAGACGGATCGAAGGTAGAGATGGAGTATATTTTGAATGTCTTGAAATCATGGACTCATTGATACGTCCGGGCAAGTGTAATGTTTTCCAGTCTAAAGTACTTGCAACTGATAAAGCCGCGCAGATTATTATGCCGAGGGACCTAAGTCCTTGCATCATAAACATTTTGGTCGACAGTCTTGCTGCTCTGACAGCCTAGGAGTTAAACGCTGTGAAATTGGGAATCTTTTCTTCTTTCTTTCTATTTATTTACAACTTATTTTTAATAGATTCAACCTAACCGAGAACTGGTAACAATGACCGTCGTCTCGTTGTAATAATAATAATAACGTCTGATGATGTGCTCCAAGCTACCTCATTGTGGGCATAGGCTATCAATAAGATTCTTCCATCGGGAACGTGAAGCAGCTACAGTAGTAAGTTCTTGTAAATCATTTAGTTTTCTATGTTGGAAGTCAGGTAGTTTGTTAACTTCATCTAAAGTTGAACGACGCCATGTGTTTCGAGGACGAACACGCTGTCTGCTTCCTTGTGGATTGTACACTAGTGCTCTTACGCATATTTCATTGCTGGGTTTTCTAAGGGTGTAACCAATCCATCCAAACTTTATTTTGCGTATTTCCGTATTTATATTATGCATGTTTGATCTTCTTTAAAGTTCTTCGTTGGATACGATATTCGGCCAGTATATTTTAAGTATGGTGCGCAGGCAGCTATTTATAAAAACCTGAAGCTTGTTCTTAATTGCTTCAGTTACAAGCCACGTCTCACCTCTCTTGTCTTTTTTACCTCTTGCCTTTTTTATTCTAGAGGAAACATCTAATGCGGCACCTCCATCTTTAGCCATCATGCTACCAAGATACTGAAATTCAGAAACTCGTTCAACTAATTCATTATTAATAGAGAGACGTTGCCTTGATTCAACGTTGTTCTTAGCTCCTTCGTCTTACTCTTGTTGATTTTTAGTCCAACTTTTGCTGATTCGGTTACCAGAGCATTTAGCTTATCTTGCATGTCCTTAAGTCTATGTGATAGTTCGCACTTATCGTCGGCGTAATCAAGCGATTCCAATCTATTACCAGGAAACAGCGGGTTCCAAGTGATACCTCTTGGTTTTCCAGTTGTGGCACGCCTTCAATTACTAAAAGAAAGAGCAACGGGGATAGCAAACATCCTTGCCTTACTCCAGATATTGTGCGGAAATATTCTGAAGCTTCACCGTTGTGTATGAAACAGCATTCGAAAGTTTCATAGCTCGTTGTCTCGTTGTAGCGAAAAAAAACCTAGGGTTCTGGTGCAAATCGAACCCACGACCCCACGTTGAAAGGCTAGCACGCTACCAACTAGCCTACGGGGGAGTTGGGAATCTTTGGGAACTGTATACAATCCCCTTGTCGAATCAGTTAGCACGCATTCAAGCTAATCTGGGTCCCTGGACACAGTGGAGTCACTAGAAACGAATTGGTTGATGAATGTGCGAGAAACGGCTTTGGGTCGGTAGGGGCACAGGTCTAACCTGAAATCTCGGTTCCAAGAGTGGAATTGATAAACGAAATTGACAGGATATCAGAGATTATAGTGAGGGAAATGTGAATATCGCGAACCCTGTGGCCACTGCCTAATCCTAAGAGAACATAAAGTCTTCTTACATTTGTAAATCAATTCGAAAAGAAAAATTCTAAGATTCTGAGGCATTTTTCGTATAGAAAAAGTTTTAGATCCTAAAGATCTCACAAACCGAGTGTTAAGTTTTAGTTTAGTTTTTCACGAAACATATTCAATTTTCAATTCAATTTTATTCATAGCAATCCAAAAGCCACTTAAGGCCAAAACTGATTACATAGATAGAACTAATTTAACAATTAAATTTTTAGAAATAACATTAAACTATAGTATATATATATAAGTAAATTCTAAAATAATACCTCAAAAAAAAAAATCACATCAGTAGCACGGATAAGGGATTACTTCGTTTAGTAACGATGATTTAAAATATATTGATGAAATTTTAGGATAACACATCCATAAATTCTCAGAAAGTTTTCTACAACCAGTATCAGAAATCTGTGAGATATGGAGAGTTTTTCCCCATTCAATTTAATTAGATTCTACTCTAAAAAAAACATTCATGAAAATTTGGTTTCATGAAGAAAGAACAAGAAAAGAACATTTGATACCCTTTGGGTAAAGAAACCACTCAAGGACTCATACTTTTACTTGAATGGAACCTTATTACACCTTTGACCAGACACATTTCATTCAGATCAATTAACGACTTCCCCAAGGGTCTTCACATGTGAATAACTTCGTCTTTCACATAATCTTTCATCATTGTAAATGATAACCAAACTACACATATGCTGTCCGAAAGTATTGTCTGCCAATATTAACATCTAATCCTTTCTCAAAAATTAGTTACTTTTTGATTAATCATTAGAAGAAATATTGTCATTTTGTTAGTGATGATTTGAATCTTGAGTAGGGTTTGACAATATTTCTTCAAAACTCCAAAAACCCAAAAACAATCAATGTCTGATCACCCAACTAACATCTGTACTAAATACTTAAATACACAAAGGACATTTATTTTTTTTGCTAAATATTCAAATATCAAACAAGATTCAATACATAAATACAAAAATCTCAACAAAATTTAACAAATTAGTTGTTTAAATTTAAGACAAGAAACATGCAAAGCAAATATTTTTCTGAATATTGTACATAAAAACCAAATACTATACTACACTTGTTTACCAATCACAAAAAAGTCTTTGGGGATTATTTTTGGGATTTAGGTTTTTTTTTTTTTTGTGATAAAAGGACCTACAACGTTACTTGATTAATGCATGCAAAGAGCTGACAGTTTATAGGCTAATTACCCACTTTTAAAATCATTTTGTTTTGGAAGAGAAGATGTTGAAAAAACTTTACAAAAAAAAAACTACTGATCATCATGATTCTTTTTTTATATTTTTGGTTGGCAAGATTGGAAGACTGTTTGTTTGTGTTGTTCTTAATAAAACAGAGTTGTTATCTGCGTAGACATACGACTTTCATCTGCAACACAACACTTAACAATCCTAAAGACTGTATGTAGAACAACAATGGTTTACACGCAAAAGCTTTGTCGGCTTCTTCTCGTTTTTTTTTGTAGCTGATTGAATAAAACTGCAAGAAGAAGAAATCCTAAAACTTCCCACAAAATAAAATCTTAACCATAACGAGGTTTTTGTGAATCAAACAAGTAGGTCTAGGGAACAGTATGAAGTAAAAAGGGTTCTAAACAATTTGGGGCCCAATGAATTACGTGTCTGTATTGTGGTCGTCAACTAGGGTTGCCATTCGTACTGTTTTAAACAGTACATGTACTGTTTTTTATAAAAAGTACTGTTTTATGCACACCACCTAAAACAGTACGCAAAAGTACTGTTTTTTAAAGCGTGTACTGTTTTTGTACTGTTTTTTTATACTCATTACCAAAATGTAACATTTTTCGAAAAATGTTTCATATTTGACAAAATTTTAAGCCAATTTTTAAAAAGGAGCAATTAAATGCAATAAAATTTTATACCACACTCAAAAAGGAAAATTATTTAAAAAGTGCGAAATTTAACTAAATTCAATAATGATTTAGCTCCATTGCCATGTCTTCCTTCTTTTCGTCCAAATTTTTCTGAAAAATAAGAAAAAACTAAAAAATGGGAAAAAATTTATTTTATTTTGATTCAACATCTTTGCCTTTTTCGCTCTACCTTGCTTAGTTTTTAACATACGGGAATTTAAAGGCCCAAAAGGGTCTTTAGAATCTAAACGGGATAATTAAAAAAACTATTACACGGAGGGATTAAGACGGTCGTGTAAAGAACTACAAAAATGTATTTGGCCTTTTTTTTTGTTTCGGCAAAATTTTCTGAGAAATGAGCATTTTTAAAATTTGGGGAATGCTCAATTTTTTTGATTCAAATTTAGGAGTCCATATATTGAAAGAGGACCGGAGATTCTTTAGAGATTCTTAGAACCGGTAATGAACACTTTTTTGCTCATTCTGGCTTAGTTTTAGAAATTTTTTAAACAGTTTTGAAAAAACAATTTCCCTCAAATTGCATAAAATTTACTAAGCCTGAAGAAAAAACTTCATCAATTCTAAGATAAATATGATGAACTAATTGGTTGCAAATTATCAAAGAAATTTCCAAAATTTTTATTAAATTTTACTAAATAGTGGGGAAAAAACATTTTCCCAAAATTTAGTTAGGCCTTTGTTTGAGTGCAATAATATCTTTTTCGCGTTTGCTTTTTAAAGTCGTGATTTAAAAAAAACACTGTTTTATGGATTTTTTCATATGTTTTTGATAGGAAGATCGGCGTTTTAGTTAAGCGAAAGCATAGACTACAAAAGTTTTACAAGTAAGATATCGTGGCAACTAAGACAAGCTCCAAAAAGTCAATCAGCAATTTTTTTCAACACTGATAAAAAAATAGAATAAATTTGAGACGGTTTACCTAAAATGTTCCCCCGTTCTGTTAACAATCTTTTATGCTCGTTTTGGCTGAAATCTGTTTAAAACCAGGGTAAAAGGGCTAAGTTTTTGCAGTTTGATATAAAATAAGACTTTTTAAAAAGTACTGTTTTTATTTGCAATGTACTGTTTTTTGAGACCAAATGTACTGTTATTCCCTATTTCAAATCTGGCAACCCTATCGTCAACGCTCGTGGCGCACAGTGTTGTGACCTTGGCCATAAATGGTCAAACTAAATGTCTTAAAACTTAAGGTTATATGAATTTTATTTTAAGAAAACATCATAAATAAAACAAATCTAAAACAGTTTATAGATATCTTTAATAGTTTTTAAGTTACATGTCTCTAAAGTTGAACTTTTTGAAATAAATCATATTTTGACTTTAAAATCTTTGAAATCCGCATGTACTTGTAACGGTTAAATAATTATATTGCATTTAAAATTCGACCTTATTGGTAACGAAGTTTTAAGTTAAGATATGTTGCTTGTATGATAATGCTGTTATGGTCGACATAAGTTAATCATATGGGAAGTAACGCTGTTGTAAAGTGAGTTCAAAAGAAAATACTAATTTATTTTGCAAATTTCATATTTGATAGTCAGCCATTTTTGTGGCCCTCATTGGCGCGCTTAGTTATTTGCAGAAAATATTGGTATAAGTATGTTGATTACAAATAACAAACGAACTCGTCCACGTTTTTCCACTTTTTTTTTTAATCAATTTTTTTTTTTGTGGGAACCCGAATACAAATTTGGCAATTTTTTTACGAAAACACCAAGATGCTGATGTTGTCCTTGATAATTTGAAATGTATTGCGAAAAATAGTTATGGAACACATATAATAAATCGGAATGCAAAATGAATTGGTCGGTTAAATTTTAAATTTTATTTAAATTGGTCCAAGAAGCATTATTTGTCATCCAGGCCTGACACAAATTAGGTGCTTGTCTAGACACCAGTTGTACATTAACAGATGCAGACTTTTATTTATAAAGATTTTGTTGAGGAAGTACGTTGTACTATATTTTTACTTGCGTATTTTATAACGGTTTTTTGAGATAGGCATATTCCTGCTTAAACTTAAAAACAATATTCAACGTATTGTAAATACTACGTTAAAAAAGGTTGTGAATTATTGATAGTTTTAAGGTCAAAGGATTTCGCTGAATTTCCTCAAGTCTTTTAAAAAGGATATTTATGCGCTAAGAATATCCTAAGGATAGGTTAAGGATAATCCTTGCTTCAATTATACTAAAATAAGGTATTTTCAACATTATCAGAACAGAATTTCATGAAGTGCGAAGGATTTTTTAAACTTTTTTTTTTAAATTTTTGAAGGACACCCTTGCTTCAATTTTTTCATTTGATTAAGATTTAAGGTATATTCTAAGTGTTGCGGATGCAAAAATTCATGAAGGAATTTGAATTTTGAACTTTTTCTTGAATTTTTTAAAAAAGGACATTTTCGGGGAGGGCGTATCCTTGTTCCGATTTGCACCAATTTTGGCAAATACATTGAGCATATTATAACAGTTGGATTTTCAAAATTTCATGAAATAACTTTCATTTTTACCCTTTTTCTGAACGTTATTTTAGAAAGGACATTTTTGAGCTAGGCGTATCCTTGCTCCGAATTAGACAAAATTTTGTAGAATAATTAGTGGCATTATAGTTAATAACTACAATAAATAATGTGAAGATTAAAGCGTTAGTTTTCGTTTTATGCCGTATTTTAATTTCAGGATATATGGGAAGGATACGAATCCTTGGGCGGATATTGACCAAATTCAAAATTTTTCATGATCTTATCGATCTTACCAAGTGTTCCAAATTTTAACGCTCTAACTTAACTCCTTCTATTTTTGGCCACTCTTTACATGAAGACGCAACACTGTGTGGCGTAACGGTAAATATCCTGTATTTAGTCACCTACGCTGATGAGGTAAAGATATTTTCGCTATTAAGGTAATAAAAAGCTTTTCAAATGGGTATCGGTGACAATAGATAAATTATTATTATTTTTTTAATTAAACCAGCACTCTGGGGATGCATCCCATTTGGAGATGAGCCCAACCTCAATAAGATTTGGATAGCGATCAAAGAAAAATTAATGGCAAATGTTGCTGTCATCTGCAAAAGAAGTTGGAAGTTTGAACGAGAAGAAGATAGAACAGAACCTTGCGATATCCCTGAAATAAGCTGAAACTCATCTGATAAGACCACATCTAGCACAACACAAATTGTGCGATCTCTAAGAAAACTCGAAATTAGTCCAGGGAAGTCATTACCGACACCAAAAGCAATAAGATTTGAAACGAATGTCTTGGAAATATCAAGAGCAACCGGTTTACTATCAGCAAATCGGCCCGACTCGTAAAGAAATGCTAGCAGGTCTTCCGTAAAACGACTACCACGAAAGCCATATTGTCGATCGTTGGAAAGTGAATTTGTCTCCAAAAAAGTCACAAGATGAAAATTAATCGTGCTTTCCATTACCTCTGGTAGCGAAGAACATATTGCAATTAGGCGGTTATTTTAAGGATTTTAAATTGGCTTTCTTCTAGCTCGAGGAAAAAACTACCGCACGAGTCGGTCCCTCCACCAATTTGGGGGAGTGGTTGCTCTAAGTATTTCCAATGCGTTTGATCGCGTGTGGCATGAAGCACTGAGGTTGAATCTTATTGTATTTGGTGTCGGTAATGACTTCTCTCGATTAATTTTGGGTTTTCTTAGAGATCGCACTATTATTGTTGTTGTGGAAGTAACATTCGACGAGTTTAGGCTTAATTCAGTGGTAGAGCAAGTTTATGTCCTTTCTCTAACTATTTTTTTTTTTAACTTTGTTAGTGACATTCTAAGTCAAACTTCCAATCTCATCTACTCTTTTGCAGACACAACAACATTATTTTAGCTTTAACTATGGATAATAGCTTATGAGGGAGTATATGAGGGAGTAGTGCTTAAGCTTATGAGGGAGTAGTGCTTAAGGACAGTTAATGAATCGTAGCCGACTGGGAAAACTACAGCGGGAAGTTTTTTTCACATACGGCTAGTTCGACTGAGAAACGAAATTTTCTGTGTAATTCATTGCGCGATACTTGGAAAAGTCAACTACGAACGGATATGATCTACTGAATAGACGAGTTCTATGAACATGCACCAGCATTTCAGGGAAGAAACAGAATCGAGAGAACAAATACACCCAACCCACATTCCGACGATGCTCCAAAAAGTCATTAAAGCTGAATACCAAACTGTCATTGATGAGCTTCACCGCCCTCCTTTGCACCCGGCCTAGAAGCTCCAAGATAGACCTTGAGGCTCCTAGTCGGATATGTCATTTGTTTCCTTTTTCGGTAGGATATAGGAGGCTCTTTAATGCTTGTGCCGACACTTGAAAAATATGCTGGTTCAAGCGAACATCACATGTAATGTTCATGCCCAGAACGTCAAGAGTTTCTGGTTCCTCAATAGCTACACATACCCCCATGCATACAGATGACGCTGATTTCACAAACCATCTGACGGTCAATAGCATTTAAATCGACCCAATTTGCAAGACCCCCCTCGCAGATCGTTGAAAGGTCATGATTGAATGTGTCATTCATTTTCTGTCTCATAGCTTCAACCGCAGAAAGGCTTGGTCTATGAATGTAGGAAAATGAATTACAAATGTTGCTGTCATCTGCGAAAGAATAGATGCGAAAGAATGGATTGGAAGTTTGACTTTGAAGGTCATTAAGAAAAATAAGTAAAGTGTAAGAGAAAGATCGGGATCTTGAGGTACCCCTGTATTAAGATTAAACTAATCCGATGAAATCCCATCTAAATATAACAACACGTATGCGAATACAAAAAAGGCTGTACCGTTCTACGGTAGAACGACTTCTACGAAAGCCATACTACCGATAGCACAAAAGTGAGTTGGTCTCCAGATAGTAGACCAATTGGTAATAAACCATGCTCTCCAACACCTTAGAAAGCGTAGAGAAAATTGCTATTGGGCGGTAGTCATCAGGGTTAGAAACTTCATACTCCTAAGGCATTGTACGTTAGCCACCTTCCAGCATGATGGGAAAATTTCTACACTGTACGCTAAAAGGAAAAGCTTGTCAAGGGCAAAATATTAACAACAAATTCAGTGAAAACCTTTCTACAATCTTAGGGTAGGGTGGAGCTAATGAGTTCGATTTTAACTCACGCGAGACCCAGTGTTATATGATGACTCCGGAAAATCCGTTGAGACAATATTGTCATCTGTATCAATAGATGTTATAGGTATTGAGGAATAGATAACTATTGATGCTCTGGGCATAAAGGTACACTGCGATTTCTATGGAATAAGCATGTTTTTCAAGAGTCGACAAAAGCATTAAAGTGTCTGGGTTTCTTAAACAGTGTAAGTCGTACTTTAATTCATCTGATCTCCTTACTATTTACCGGCTATATCCGAACGAAAGTTGATACAACTCCCAGCTATGGGCAGGAGCTTCAGAGACAGTTTTGTAGCTTTTGGAAGCTTATCTATGATAGTAGATAGACTGAAAATAAGGACCAATTTAATATCATGGAATCCGAATTAAAATACAAATAGCCATTCAGAAGTCTAATTACAGCTCTACAACATAGCATGATTAGAAAACTTTATCAAACGTTCTTCTTTCAGAAGGCATATCAAGAAGACCTGTAGAGTGTTATCTAAAAGCTATAAAAGTCATAATTCCAAGTTAAAAACATAATCTATACATAAATCTCCTCTTTAAAGGGCCCTTTATAAAAACTTCATAAAAGCCTGTTTAGCAGTTAAATCTCAACAAAGGCCCTCCGGTATAGTTTTTTCTAGGCCCTCATGCTATTTCTTAAGATCCTGTTTAGAAGTAGTTTTAGTTAGTTTCCTTTAAAGCCATTTTGTTGTGAATATTTGAGATGAAGAAACCTTTTGTGTTGTCGTTATTGTTGACTGCAACTTATCCTTCAATTGGCGACATTTTTTCAATCGCATTGGTTTTTGTTGTTGCTGCTGCAACATCAGTAGCAATAACAGCAAAGTGTGGTGGACATACCATTATTTAAGTGATTGTTGCAATGCATTCATTGTTGGTGTAAAAGTGTGTGTGTGTGTGTGTATATGTATGGATTATATACAATTTGGTGGACCATGTCAATTTTGTAATTCCACGAAATGGCTTGATCTGCAACAAAAATAAATACATACAATTCATAGCAACTTGCAACAACTACATACCCAGCAAAAAATAAACGAAGTGGTTCAAAAATAAGTAGTGGTTTCACTACATACAAAGTAGCGATAGGTGCCGAACTTCATATTCCGTAGGAAGTACTTTTAAAATCACTTCCAAAAATGCTACAAAATAACAATAAAAACATCTTTCACCAGTTCTTTGCTTAATGATTTTAAAGAACCTTTTTCATATGTTCTTAGGAATCAAATCAAATCACCACAACATATGAACTTCTTTTTCAACTGAAACAATTAGAATGAGGGTGATACAAATAGATTTAGGTTTTGCAAAAATGGTGACAAAATTTGGTAATGGCGTTTCTTTTATCTTTATTTAGAGCTTAAAAAATCGAAAAGACGAAAATCGATTATTGATAAATTTTTCAAATTTCATATCTTATATCAAAAGAAGTTGGTTTCTATCACGTAAGGTTTTTAAGATAATCGCATTTTAATATTGAAATATTTGGGTCTCCTCTGTAACGTATTCTGAAGTTGTTCAAACACAATAGAACTCGATTTAGTAAAAATAAGGCATCTTTATTCCAAATCTGGCATCCAAATTTTTTCTATCGCGTACTGTTTTTGAAATATTGGCGTTTGAAAAACTTAAACTTTACTGTTACGCACTTATAATCTTTATAAATCACACTTAAATTTTCAAACGCGAATATCTCAAAAACAGAACATGCTTGAAAATTGTGGATTGCAGTTTTGGAATCAGGAGGTCCATTTTATATGAAATCTAGTCCTATTTCGTGGAAGCAACGTAAGAATACGTAACAGTTGACCCCTAAAAATGCTTTTTTTACTTTTTAACAGCGAATATCTCAAAAACGGTACGTGCTAGAAAATTTTGGACGGTAGATTTGGAAGCAGGAGACCAAAATCTATAAGGACCAGTTGGAAATTTTACTGGAAGGTTTTTGCTGTCAAACAGCGTTTTTACTGTAAATATTACAAAAAAATTCTCTTTCAATCTTACAAAAATAAGTGAAAAAAGAACTTCTAATTTAGAAGTTCTAAATCACTAAATAAAAATGACATAATCACACCCAAAATGCCAAGAAATATGTACTTCTAAAGAAGTGATGAAAAAAGTGCTTCCAAAAGGTCAAGTTATATTAACATCCGGATCACTACTTTAGAAGTTGTGATAAAAACACTAGTGATATATGTTATACTTAAGTGTCAATCTTTCACCACTGAAAACGCCCATATTAAATTCATCAATGTTTCAGTTGAAGAAAAAGTACATCTGGTTCATAAGTTGTGGTGAATTTTGTAGTGAATGGTAAGCTCTTTTTTTGCTGGGTACATATAGAGGAATGTATGTACGAACGTTCGTAAGAACGATCATCCATTGCTCCTTTTTTATTCAACTTATTTTACTTTTGCGTAAAACAGTAGCTTAGTTTTTTGTCAGATAACTCACAAAATCTAAAAAAAAATATATATATTTTTGTATGGAGTACCAACAAACGAATAAAAAAAAGTTAAGCTTTTGAGTTCCTGGCATCTAAAGAAGAAGAAAAATGGCGCACATCAACTGAATTTAAGCCGCTTTTTTTGAACTGGAAACTCAAAAAAAAGTCTTTTTACCAAATTCGCAACAACAAAAGTTTTACAATCGTCTTGCTTGAATGCCGCTTAACATCAAAAAGAAGCCGTTCTGTATTTTTGTTCAACTTTTTTTTTGTTTGTCTGAATTATATGAATGCACTTCATCTACTTGCAGTAGTACTTACCTAGTGCTCCTCAACGGCAATTTTTTTTTTGTATGTTTGTAATCCTGCATGTGTGGAAAATTGCATTGAAATGCAAATTTTCAATTCAATTGATGTTTAAGCTACATCACTGGAAGCAGCATCTGTAGCATCAGCAGTGGCAGTGGGAGACAAGCGTATTTTTACCAAATGATTCCAACCAGAAGACTTTTTCTACTCCAAGTGTTTACAGTTTACGAGTTTTTGTACAATATTCAAATAATGATGGCCGCTTTTTTGTTGCTGTTGTTGTTGCTTTCCTTGTAGTCATCATCATTTTCATCCTCATCATCTTTGCCGGCATCATCATTGTAGTCGTCATGTTGATCACATTGAATAATGCATTTATTTCCTCTGTATTTTATTTTTTTTTTATTTGGTTGCTCTCAGTTTTGTTACATCTCAAGCCGCCAAAGGTTTTTAAGGTTTAGATTTTTTTTTATTTTTTGTGTGTAAATGCCTGATTGGTAAACAAAAAAAAGAGCTTTTGTTAACAAAAAATAGGATTTAGGAATACAAAAAATAATAATTCTAAGAAATATCTTATAAGGACTACAAATGAAGCTGAATCTATGATCGGTCATCAAATATTTAATAGACAACGATTACAACAGGATGACTTGTGTTTGCATAAAGGAAATTTTTAAAAAAAGTTTCTAAGAATCTTGTTACAACTTTATCATATTGTGGAAAAACGTAAACTCTGAATCAAGTTGATAATGATTGCTAACTTAGTTTTGTTTGAATTGGGGGACAGGACATAATCCCCACGGGCATAACGGAAATAGGGATTATGACCGAATACTTCACAGTCATGACCCCCAAATTAGTTTTGATTACTATGAGCCTTTTTAAAACTGTCATAGGTTAGGTTAGGTTAGGTTGTAAGTGGCTGCTGACGTTTTATGTCAACACACGTAGACTCTGAGGTCCATTGTGATACCATTGTGATAAACGGTCGTAATACCAATGAGGTTTATGTCCGTTCCCTGTTGGGATTATGACCGAAAAAATTTCTTGGGACTAAGTCCAGGCAATAATCCCTGTTTTTTGCGAAGAGGGTGTGTGTAATGCATGGAGTTTGTAATCCCTAAGCCCGGCCTAAGGTCAGTCACGCAGAAAAACTTTTAAGACAAAAACAAAATTAAAAAGAGTTTATTCTGATTCGAATCCTTTTCATGTTCCCCATTATGAGTTAACATTACAAGTACTTATGATAACTTTACTTTCTTTATTAGGATATTCTCCCATTAAATACTCATAGAGTTTCTTGCTTTCAAAAAATTTGGCAATTTTCAGGAATGAATTGACGATTGTTTCGGGGGGGTTCAAATTTCCCCATCATCAGAATTCTTTAGAAAATTAGGTAATAGTGTTAGCGTGTAAACATCAAATATTCATACTCTGAATTATCTCAACTTAATGAGAAAGCAAATATGATTTTCGAAGTTTCACCAGCATTACACCAAATATAATTTGAAAAGCAAGTTTTTTGGTTACTGCATGTTCTACCGTTGGTAGATATTAAATACAGTTTTTGTTTTTGCCTTCTGTTATAGAAAACAGGTGACTTTAACTCTAAAGTCGGAACATCGCATGATAGCTGTATTACAGAAATATTAGGAAAATATGGTCTGGGAGATCGAAATGAAAGAGGAGAAAGATTTATCCAATTTGCTCTTGAAAACAGTCTTTCGATAATGAACACCATGTTTAAACAACATCCCAGAAGGTTATCAACTTGGACAAGTCCGGATAAGAAATATAAAAACCAAATAGACTATGTTCTTATAAGAAAACGGTGGAGGTCATTTATCAGTTGTGTCAAGGCAAAACCAGGTGCAGATTGTGACTCTGATCATAAATTGTTGCTATGTAAATTTAAAATTAAACTACATGTTGTTAAAAAAGCGGAGAAAAAAGTTGACATTAAGGTAATTAATCAAACAGTTTTCAAGCAAAAGCTTATAGAAAATCCACAGGATACATCTGGCTCAGTTAACGATTACTGGATTCATTTAAGAGATTGGATAGCAGATGCTGCAAAAAGCAGTGGAAAACCAATTGCAGAAAGAAAAAAATACTGGATATCCGATGAAACTCTTAAGATGGTAGACGAAAGAAGAAATCTTAAGCAACGTTCGAATTCTGATTCTGTGAGCGAAATACGCCAGTTAGATAAGAAAATTAAACATGCCTGTACCAAAGATAAGAATAATTTTATAAAACAAACATGTGTTGAACTTGAACAACATGCAGAAAAATGCGAATCTCGAAAGCTGTTTCAGACGGTTAAATTTTTATCTAGAGAATTTAAGACACATACCCAAGTGATTCAAAATGAATCCCAAGAAATAATAAGGGATGCATATGGAATAGCAGAAGTATGGAGATTATACTGCATGAATTTGTTTGAAGACAACAGCTTAAACACACATCAATTACATGAAATAGAACTGGAACCATCCATTTTAAAGTCCGAAGTAGAACTGGCAATTTCAAAACTTAATAACAACAAAGCACCTGGATCAGATGGAATCACAGCCGAAACCATAAAAGCGATGGAAGAAATAGCAGTCGATCCCATATATAAATTGTGCACAATGATATGGAATACTATGGTATGGCCTGAAGACTGGGTACATTCTGTTTTCGTTCCGATATATAAAAAAGGTTCACCCACAGAGTGTGGAAATTATAGAACCGTCGCGCTAATTCCTCATGCCAGTAAAGTTATGCTCCATATTATACACAACCGTCTGAGAAGATTTGTTTTGCCTGAAATAGCAGAAGAACAGTGTGGTTTTGTACCAGGTAAAGGAACCAGGGAACAAATATTAAACGTCAGACAAATAATTGAGAAGGTCAGAGAGTTTAATGTACCTGCATTCTTTTGCTTTGTGGACTACACAAAGGCGTTTGACTCTGTTAAATGGCATCTGTTATGGGATGTTCTTCAAAAGCTTGGAGTTCCAAATCATCTCATCCAACTAATTAAATCTCTATATGACCAAAATACAGCAACAGTTAGAGTAAATAA
Organism: Pegoplata infirma; assembly: GCA_963921195.1. Classification (NCBI taxonomy): domain Eukaryota; kingdom Metazoa; phylum Arthropoda; class Insecta; order Diptera; family Anthomyiidae; genus Pegoplata; species Pegoplata infirma. Next base: position 285,823,639 of record OY992536.1, on the reverse strand, counting down.
CGTAATGTCGGATACATTCTCCACCAAATCTGGTACCAGACAAGGTTGCATATTATCCCCAACACTGTTTAATGCTTACACCGAGCTTATTATGAGGGAAGTTTTGAACGATTGGGAGGGAGGTATTTCAGTAGGAGGCAGAAAAATTAACAACTTGAGGTATGCAGATGATATGCTTATAATTGCATCTACCTCAGCAGAATTAGAAGATATCATGACTAGACTTTCAACACACAGCAACGCCTATGGACTTCAAATCAATATGTCAAAAACTAAAGTTATGATAATAGACCGACTCAACAATAACCAACAAAATGTCACAACAGTAGCCGGGATTGATGTTGTAAGCCATTTCAACTATCTTGGCTCAATTATATGCAATAATGGTGAATGTGCTAATGAAATAAAGAGAAGACTATCGATGGCCAGAGCAGCAACATCAAAGCTTACCAAAATATGGAAAGATAGGAGAATTACAAAAAGAACAAAACTCCGCCTAGTTGAAGCGCTTATTTTCCCGATTGCCACTTATGCGTCAGAAACATGGACAATAAAACAGGCTGAAAGAAAAAGAATTGAAAGTTTTGAAATGTGGGTCTATCGTAGAATTTTGAGAATATCATGGACACAATTTCGTACAAACGTGTCAATACTTCAAGAATTGAATATTAATGATCGGTTGTTGAAAAAAGTAAATAGATCATATTTAAAATATTTCGGCCATATTGCAAGAAGGGAGGGAACGATGGAAAGACTGATGGTTGATGGCAAAGTAGAGGGAAGTAGAGGGAGAGGAAGATCGCCAACACGGTGGTTTATTATGTCACTATGCTCTGACAAGAGCGATGGAATAAAGAGAGAGAGATAGAAAACAAATTCTCTCGTATCTCGAACGTAGAGTTATCATAAGTACTTGTTATGTTAATTCATAATGGGGAACATGAAAAGGCCTCGAATCAGAATAAACTCTTTTTCATTGCACAATTAAAAGGTTGAATAAATAACTAATTTTTATTATTTAATAAAAATTAAAATACACTTCAAAAACAAAATATGTATATCATTATTGGGATTATGACCAACTTTTGTCGAAAATTTTTGCCAACAGGATCTTTTGAAGCCTATTATAGGCCTTAAAGAAACTGTAAGTCGGTACCTCTCTTGAAATTCAACTTCTTAATCTTTATGGAATTTTCTGTACGGTTTTTGAAGTCAACTCTATATTACTTGATGGTAATAAAACAGTAATTCCTAAGGTAATATGTTCCATGCTGAACATATTTTTAAGAACACGAACGGTCAGAAAGGTTTCATGTAGACTTAACACCAATAAATCTCCAGAACCAGATGGTACGAGGACGGATAAATAACCCCTTGACTTTTCGAATTCCTCTCGTTTTATATGAAATACATTACTGCTCCCATCAAGCACCACCCGTAAATAGACTACTGTCAAATTTTGAGCAAGCTCCGTCATTTATTTTGCGTTTAACAAAATGGAAGAAAGTGAATTAAAGTGAATGCTCATTAAACATTATTTTTTGCAAAAAACAAAAACGTCAACCAGACCATGGAAAAGCTTGATAAATACTACTATGGGGATTCTGCACCATCGATTACAATGGTAAAAATCGATTACAATGGTGAAAAAGTTGTTTACTGACTTTCGTTGTGGTCGGACAAGTTCAAATAAGGCTGAACGTTCTGGACGGCCAATTGAGGTCAATACACCCGGAAATGTCGAAAAAATCCACAATATGGTGTTGACCGATCGAAGAGTAAAAGTGTGTGAGATTGTTGATGCCATAGGCATTTCCTATGGCAGTGTGGTTTCGATTTTAAATGATCAGTTGGGTTTAAGAAAGCTGTCTGCAAGATGGGTTCCGCATTTGCTTTTAAGTGACCATAAAAGTAATCGTGTGACAACTTCAAAGGATTGTTTGGAGTTGTTTAATCGCAATTCGAATGAGTTTTTGCGGCGTTTTGTAACTGTGCAACATGGATCCATTACAACACTCCGGACACCAAGCAGCAGTCTAAACAATGGGTTTCTCTGGGTGAACCGGCTCCGAAGAAGACAAGGTAAGTTTGTCGGCCAACAAGGTGGCAAAAGTTTTTTGGGATGCACGCGGGATAATCCACATCGATTACCTTCAAAAGGGGAAAACAATAAACCGTGAATATTATGCCAACTTATTGGACCGATTTAACAAGGATTAAAAAAAACGACCACATATGGCCAAGAAAAAATACTTTTTCATCAAGATAATGCACGGGAGTACACGTACGCAGTCTCAATTGAAAAATTCCATGATTTGGGCTTCGAATTGGTACCTCATACGCCATATTGTCCGGATTTAACCCCTAGTGACTATTTCCTATTTCCAAACCTAAAGAATTGGCTCGGTGGAAAGTAATTTAGCTCCAACGATGAAATTATTGATCAAAAAAATTCCTATTTTATGGACCTCGAAAAATCCCATTTTTTTTTTTTTGGAAGGAATACAAACATTGGAGAAACGTTGGAAATGTTGAAAAAAAAAATTTTTTCTAAAAAACTTGATCTGCCCTCGTATTTCAGCACTTGTCTTTGCCGACGCTAGCTCTTCCACTGCGGAAACTTTTCAGCTTATCATACCTTGCAACCATTTTTCCCTCTTGCTGGAAAATGTCCACCTTCCAGCCGATACCGAAAAAAGGAGATGTCTCGAACACAGACAACTATCGCCCTATCGGCATTTGCTCTGCGCTCTCCAAGATTATGGAGAGTATGGTGAACTTCAATCTTGGCCTGCAGAATGACCGAAGGTATGGTTTTCGCAGAGATCGGTCAACTGATGACTTGAGGGAGTTTCTTTCTGAACGGCAGAGTCAATCCACTTATCGCCTTGGCAAAAGCAATGTTTTTGCTCGGGATATTTCTAAGGCGTTTGATTTTGTTTAACACCGTGCCTTCACCTCGAAGATACAAGCATTTGGCATACTATTCGTATTGTCGTTGATGTGTTTTACTTAAGGGACTTTTTGCTTAAAAAGGGGGGTTTCACAGGGCTCTGTCCTTTCTTCCTCTCTTTTTCTTATGTTTAATAACGACCAACTCGGTCTATGAACCCCTTTCTATTCTTTTTCAGACGACAGTAACGTATGCCACTCTTTTTTCCTTGACCATAGACAAAGCCAATGTAAGATTGGTGCATTAGAGGACAAAGGGCTAGCACTCTTAGCGCCGACCTATTGAAAATCTATTCTATGGGGTCACGAGAATAGGATAGATTTTTATGCACGTTAGATCTAGTGCGCTATTCTAACACACAAGCGTCTTCAGTATTAGAAACCGGATAATTTATACCCTGATGTTGGGAATATTAAGAAATCGGATGCTCATGATGTTTTTGGTATAAAAATTCAGTGTGACGTCCTAACAGACTCACAGTTCCCAAAGAAGTTCAAAATTATCATTGATTTGTTTCCATAACCTTTTAATAAGTCGCGCAGCATAATGAAGAACTACTGTCGCTGTTATGGAGCTTAAGTGAAGTGAAGAAGTGAAGTGAAGAAACTAGCAGCATTCCCAATCTGACGTCGAGGTTGATGGTAACGTGGAAGCGAATGATCTTACTCGAGAAGTTGTTGTGACAGACATTGATAGAAAATATTTTGAATGGGTCAATATCAATCAATTCAATCTCTGAATTTATTTTTTTATTTTACCAAAAATTTAAAAAAACTTTTAAAAAAAAAAAAAATCAAAAACGAAGCACAGAATCATTTTCCAACTACAACATGCAGACCAAACAAAATCATTGAAAATGCATTTCATTTAACAGCTTCCGGCTATTGAAACGATTTAAAAACTATTTTCATTTTACCTACAAATCCAACAGACGTTGAAAGTATGGCTTGTTGTTGCATTTTGCTGCGATATTCTCTGTGTCTCTGTAAGCACGTAAGTAACCTAAAACTTAATATTGATTGCAATCACTTGTAAAAATTGGTTGTGCAGCTGTGCAGTGATGCAGTTTTTTTAATGCAATTACTTGGACACTACATAGATACACTGAGCAAAACACTTTTGAGATATTTTCATATATTTAATGAAATATTTTTCATACATTTTTTTTAATAGATTCTGTCAGTTACAACGTATTTAGCTCAGGCTCTAATTCTTTTTTTAATAAGTGTTAAAATTCAAAAAACAAGGAGGAGGAGTACTTCCATCAATAGTCTAACCGTCAGTTTACCGAAAGCAGGAAGATCTCTTGGGATTTGCAACTGGCCACAGGGTTAGCGATATCCTGTACATACTCACAATCAGTGATATCCACCTATCCTTCACTATATTCTCCAATATATTATCAACTTCATCAATTCCACTATAGGAACCGAGATGTCAGTTTCAACCTGTTCCACTGACTTAGAGCCATTCCTCGCACATTCATCAGCCAAATCGTTCACAGCGACCTTATCGTTCATGGCCTTCACTCCATCAACAACACAGGCTGACCGGCACCTTAGACAATACAACCACCACATTGATGTGATATGCTTTGACAAATAGTCGTTTCTTGTTCTATTACTGCTGTGTTTACATATTCCCTATTCGAATCGTATTACGCTCAAACTTTATAGTTAAATAAACTACTTTAATTCTCTCAGTGTATTTTTTGTAGACGACTACAATTGGCAACAAACAGATGGTAACCTGGCTAACAAAAAAAAAATAAGAGCGAGAGCGACTGGACAAGTAGATAGATGAGTGTAATCGCCAGTAGCTGCAATTGTCTTCTAGATTTCAATTTCATTAATTCAATACAATACTTTTTTTGTTGAATGAAAAATAGAAGAAAAAAGAAAAATAATTTGGCTTAAAGCTAAAAATTGTGTTGATTTTGACAAAGTTTTCTTTTGATTTTCGGTACATTTGTTGTTGGTATTGAAATTACGATGGTAACTGCTGCTGCTGCTGTGGTTGGAACTGGTGATGATGCTGTGAACATTCATTGTCTACATTTTGGAGAATTGTTATATGTGTATTGATAATTGTAAGCACAGCAGGAGAACATAATTTTAAACTAGAGTTTGCAAATAATCGAGATATTTCATAATCGCTATTACGATTAAAAAAATTGCCGTTAATCGCGATTACGATTAATCGAATTTTTTAAATAATTTGAGTTGCAATATCTTTAAAAAAAATCCTTTGAAATTTATCAGCCTTACTACAGAAAAATAAAATACATTTAAAACCTGCTTTTAATTTTGTTTCCATACAAATTGTTTTTGTTTTTAAAATCGACTTTCAAAAAATGTATTGAAAATTTGAAATTTAAAATAAAACTTTTGTTAAAATAGACTTTTTGTTTTCTTGTGGTAAGGGCCTATATTTTTAAGAACAAAAACTATTATTTTTAAGAAATAAAATTAAAAGCTTTCGAACTTTTCCAGAAAAAATTATTTGAGATTTTGGCACCACAGTCTCTTTTTTTAGTATATCATTGCGCTCGAGCGCCCTTGAGAATTTTTTGTTAAGATTTTTTTAAAACTTATAATTAAAATTCTTTGTTGATAAAATTTCACACATACTTTAATTTTTGACATCTTCAACACTTTTTTAAAGATCAAAAATTTTTTTGGGAGATTTACTAGATTTTCTTACATTTTTATTGCGCTTAAATAAACTCTATAAAGAGTGCTTTAATCAGCGCTGAAAAGATATTTAATATCTTTTTATCTTTGCTTCTAAAGAGTACTCTAAACTGTGACTGATTTGGATTCGCTCTTTGGATCATGATTCCTTTCCAAAAGCTGCTTCCTGCCGATGGTCAGTTATCTGTTGTGAGGAAATTTATTTAAAAAATCTACAAGGAATCATTAGTCAACCAGCGGTCAAAGTATGAACAAAATTAAGTTTTTTTGACAACATTTCATATCCAAATTTTTTGACCAAAGCCTTTTGAGTATATTTTAAAAACCAAATTCTTTAAAATTTACTCAGAACAGAATTTAAATTTTACTTTAAATTTGAATGACTTTTACGAGAAAAGGAAAGAAAAATTGCAAACAATTTAAATGAATCATAGGCCAACCCATAAAAACTTTCCAGTCTAGTTAACATTCCAGAATCAATGATTTTGTTTGGAATTGTCCCGAAAGTAATCGTTTTTAACACTAATTTAGTTTTTTTAACAAATAATATTAGTTTCTATTCAAAATGGGTTTCAAAAAATTTTGGAACTCATTTAAATTCGTTATAAAAACAGTGTATTTCATAGAAAATTTTTAATCGTAATCGCATGATTTTTTTGTCGATTACGATTACGATTAATGGGCGCGATTAATCGCGATTACGATTACGATTTTAATCGTTTTGCAAACTCTAGTTTTAAACTATGCGCATATGCATGTCATGCAACTGTGATTCGCATATTAAAAAGTATTAGTTTGTGGTAAAACAGAGTTACTGAAATGAAGTTATCGGGATCAATTTAGGCCGGTGATTAACTAGATAAGTTGTATAAGTGTGGTAAGAATTGGATTCCAGATTTTAACTAAGTAACCTCTTCAACACTCTTTTATACTAGTAATTTCTAAGGTTAGGTTGGATGGACGTCCGCCATTTGGCAAATTCACACGGAGGCCATATGGCCCATTGTGATTCTCTGATACAAAGGTCTACTTCTTAAAACACCTAGATTCCCTAAGATATTCTGCTATAAAAGTGAAAGAGACACCGTCTAGGCATTCCAGGTCGTTGAAACATCTTTGCCAGAAATGCTTAAGGTGGCGCTTCATTAGACCAGAATATTCACACAAGTGCTTAACTGACTCTCCTCTTCCACTTCCCAACAACTCCAAAAAGAGTCCCTGCCATTTGGCCTATTATACAGTGTTCTGCCAGTGCTCTAACTAACTAACTAGCCTGATATCTGGGGATATACCCTCCAAATGGAGGGATGTAAGTTTGATAATTATCCCCAAAGCAGGAAAGATAAACCACAATACCGCAAAGAATAACAGACCTATCAGTCTCTAATCGTTTTTATTGAAAACACTGAAAAGACTGATAGATGTCTATGTTAGAAGTACCCTCACATCAGACAATTTCAGCGAGGTCCAAAACGCCTATCTTAAAGGTAGGTCTGTTGAGACGGCTGTAAATGATGTTGTCGGGTTGATTAAGGATACTCTTCAGAAAAAAAAGTATGTTTTGGTATCATTTCTGGACGTGTAAGTTACGCCAAAATGACAATGTCAAATATAATCAATTCTTAGTGCCCTATAAAATACAAGCGCGGGCACAGAGATTAATCTATGGACGGACAACATGCTGAAAAGCAACATGCTGAAAAGCAGGACTCGAAGGGCACTCCACAAGGGGGATTGATCTCTTTTGTGGAAGCTTGTTATAAATGAGATCGTCGATTTACTCAACGGAATGGGTATCAAGGTAGTTGCCTGCACTGAAAACGTTGTGATCCTTATAAAAGTTTAGTTTTTACCAACGATAGTAAAATCATGGAATCAGCGCTTAAGATACTCTTAACGTGGGCAAAGAACAACGGTCTCTTGTCCACAAAAAGGACTAATATACCAAGGTTTGTTTTTCCCAAATTCAATGGAATCACTCTGGAACTATCTAATAAGGCGAAATACCCGGGTGTACTCCTCAAACTTGAAGCTTTATTGCAAAATAAATATAGGGGAAAGGATGACGAAGTCACTATGTGCTTTTTACACCAGCAGAAGAACTTTCGGAAGAAGGAGGAGCCTAAAACCGTTTATTATCCACTGGATGTATGAAGCGATAATTAGACCAATACATACCTAGGGTGCCCTTGTGTGGTAGAGAGCAGTGGATAAGAAGTCATATCTCTGCAATCTACAGAAGGTACAACGACTGGCGTGTGTGACTATCACCGGTGCTATTATATCAGAACGCCAGGCCGGCCTGCAAGTGATACTAAACATTCCATAATAACGGAAAATTCTGTTATAACAGTTCTCAATGTTTACGGACCGATCATAAATGGAGATGGGTACGGATTCGGGAATATACTCTGAATGCCTCCAAATTGGGGCCTTATTGAGACTTCCGGATTAGTATACTGTTTTCCAGGCTGAGGTACTTGTTATTGATAAAGGCGAAGATGATTATGGCAAGGCACCTTCGTCCTTGTGCCATTATTAGTCTCGTGGGAAGCCTTGCAGCTCTGAAGCCCTTACAATCAAACACTATAAAATCGGGAATCATTTGGAATTGTGTGCAATGCCTTCGTCGAAGAAGTCAGCACACAGTCAAGCTTATCTGGGTCCCTGGACGTAGTGGGGTTGCTGGGAACGAATTGGCTGAGAAATGTGTGAGAAATGGTTCTGTATCGGGGGGGGAGGGGGGGGGGGGGAGGGAATGTGTAGAACCTGACATATCGGTTCCTACAATGGAATTGATGAACGAAATTAATAGGAAATCTAAAAATAAAATGAAGGATAGGTGGATATCACTGACTACGTGCAGGATATCGCGAACCATGTTGCCACTGCCGAATCCTAAGAGTACAAAAAGTGTAACAACGAGTTTCCTCCGTTAGCTGGGGTATAGCTCGCGGGGGTAGAGATCGTCACAGAAATTTGTATTTGCTGAGACCGAGAGTAAAAGACTGGTTGTTAAAACGTTATAATAAATAATTCATTTATTGAATAAACTTACACTACAAAATAAAGAAAGTAAAACTAAAACTAGGGAACGGCGACCGGTGATCGGGCTGGCGGGATGGAGGCGTCGATGTAAATTCCAAGCTAGGGCACCAGGCGACAGCACTCCCTAGACGCAAGCAGCGGAAATAATCCAAGCTAGGGCACCTGGCGACAGCACTCCCTAGACGCGAGCAGTGAAAATAATCCAAGCTAGGGCACATGGCGACAGCACTCCATAGACGCGAGCAGCGAAAATAATCCAAGCTAGGGCACCTGGCGACAGCACTCCCTAGACGCGAGCAGAGAAAATAATCCAAGCTAGGGCACCTGGCGACAGCACGCCCTAGGCGCGAGCGCCGAAAATAACCAAGCTAGGGCACCTGGCGACAGCACTCTCTAGACGCGAGCGGCGGAAATAATCCAAGCTAGGGCACCTGGCGACAGCACTCCCTAGACGCGAGCAGAGAAAATAACCCAAGCTAGGGCACCTGGCGACAGCACTCCCTAGACGCAAGCAGCGAAAATAATCCAAGCTAGGGCACCTGGCGACAGCGCTCCCTAGACGCGAGCGGCGGAAATAATCCAAGCTAGGGCACCTGGCGACAGCACTCCCTAGACGCGAGCAGCGAAAATGATCCAAGCTAGGGCACCTGGCGACAGCACTCCCTAGACGCGAACAGCGAGGCTAAGTCCAACTAGGGCAACTGGCGACAGCACTCCCTAGACACGAGCTGAAAAATCCAGAAGAACTTGGGGCACCTGGCGACAGCACTCCCCAATCGCGATAGACTTAGTAAACTAGAGACTTACCCAAGTGTACTGCTTCACGGCCAACAGCAAACTGAACGAGTTTGTAGATTGCTGTTACTTATATACTGGTTGAAAAGCTGATACCTATACTCAGTATGGTGAGAATAACATATGTGTGGTGGGTTTTATATCCAGCCAGGTTATCCCACTATGAAGTTGTTGCCAATGTTTATTATATTTATATATAAAACGATGGTGTGGACAAAAACGAACGTGTGACTTTTGTCCTCACAAAAGTCTTCTTACTTTTGGCAAATGGACGGTTAGCCTATTAGTGGGGGTACTTACAGGACACTGTATAATTGGCCAAATGGCCAAACGTATGGGAATTTCTTATAGGGACTTAGAAATTTTGGGGAAGTGGAGGAACGAAGTTGTTATGTGAATATCCGGTTCTGATAAGAAGCCGCCTTAAGCATTAGTGGCAAAAATTTTTCGATGACCTGGATTCCACAAACGAATTCTTATTGACGTCTCTGCAGAATACCTTAGAGAATCGGTGTGGTTTAAGAAGTAGAACTTTGTATCAGAGGGGGAGTAGGGAAATAAAATTATGGGAATCACAATGGGCCTTATGTCCTCCGAGTGAATTCGCTAAATGGCGAGCGTCCATCCAACTTAACCTAATTGGCTAACTGTTCGTTTGCCAAAAGTAAGAATACTTTCTGACCTCTTAGGATTTGGTAGTGATGATATCAGTTTCTGATATGCTATCAATTTCGTTAATGACATCAAGAAATCGAGATGTCAGGTTCAAACTCTTCCCGCTCTGACTCATTCCTAGCACATTTATTAGCCAATTAGTTCGATAGCATGACTGTGTGCTTACTGATTTGACGAAGGGATTGTAAACAGTTCCCAACGATTTCCGATTTTACAGTGTTTGATTCCAAAACCTTTAGACATGCAAAACTGTCCACGAAAATGTTAACGGCACAGCGACTTAGGTCCCTTGTCATAATCATCTGCGCGGCTTTATCAATTGCAAGTACCTTGAACTAAAAAACACTTGTTCAGAAGTCCCAATGAGGCCCTCATTTCAAGTAGTTTCTAAACAGATTCTAACATCGGCACTAATGCTATTTCGTGCTTCACTAAGAATGGAAGTTAGTATCGGTATCGATTTAGAAAACCATCTAATCGTTGCGACTCGAAACTTTCGGGATATCCTTAGAACCATCATAGTCTACGTGTTCATATTCTCAGCCTTAGCAGACACATCTTACCCAACATATTTCCCAGGAGCTGTGGTAAAAAAAACTGTAATAAGAAACTCTGTCCTAGCATAACTGTATGTTGCAAACTAAAAATTTAGTTCTTTGACAACATTTGCCAAACAATATTTGAATTTTGTTTTGTTGTAATTTTATGCTGTAAGTTGCCGACGACTGCTGTTCAACGATTGCTGCATACAATTGTTTGGCACTTTGTAACTGTCAGCGTCTATTAAAAGGCTCATAATTTCGGACAGTGGGGGGAACCACTTTGTCCGTATGTAGTTAGTTTGCAAACCGCACGCGTATAACTATTGTAAAGTTTTCAGTTGCTTTTTTTTTGTTGTTTCTTTTATGTTGTATCAACATGATTGCATGTGTTCTATGGAATTATGTTGCTACAACAATTGCAGCAGTTATGTTGTCAAAGGCGCTACTCGAATTCTTTCAACTAGATTTTTTTTTTTGTATTTTGTGTAATATTTGAATTGGTCCCTAGACACAGCAGGTTTAATGTTTTAAAATGCAAATTTTGCAACTCTTAAACATTTTTAACCACCAACACTAAAAATGTTAACTTTAACAAAAAAAAAAAAATGCTCCAAAAAAATACGGCTTAAACACGACATTTGCTGCAGCAGCAGCAACCACAACAATAACAGCAATTGCAACAACAATCATAAATGGTTTGTTGCGCAATTTGCTTAGAATAAAATCTTGGATTTTTTTTTTCTTTTTTTTTTGGCAACTTCATTATTAAACAGTTGCAATTTTGCAAGTGTTTCCTCTGTGTTTTGTTTGTTATTTTTTTTTGCAAAAGTGAATACGTGACTATTTTATTGTCATTTTGTGGTAATTGTTATGTTCCATAGTGAACCATAATACCAAAAAAACTACTTCTGTTGCCACCACCACCGGGATTCTGTTGCACGTTCCAAGTACAACATATTTTGTTGGTTGGGTTCAACAGGTTGCCATAATATTTGTTTCATATATGTCTCATTTGAATTGCTGCAGCTCGTACCTCACAAATATAAGTAGAGCAAGATCGTGAAGATCTTATAAAAGTTTTATGAAATTATACGTTAAAAAAAATTGTATTTAGAACAAATTTTAATCATCATCATATGTTTATGTTAAACTGGTATGCCCGTCCGGTACTTTGTTACCGGTGATATTAAATACCGTACAATTAAAAGATCAGGATTTGAATCCGAAATTCTCCTACTAAGGGAAATACGGTAATTTTTTGTATTTTCGTATGACCTATATCAGATATTACCATTATTTCAAGAGATAAAAAAAGTACCAAGTACAATATTTTACCCTTTTAAAGGTAAAAATACTTTTGTTTAAATGTTTTTTTTTTGCTGCATTTCAAATTTCAAGTTTTTAAACCATTATTTAAAGATGTAGAAAAGGTACCGAAGTACAAACTTGTTATACAGTCGAACTCGGATATAACGAACTCGGTTATAACGAATTCTCGGTTATAACGAACTAATTCTAAAGTCCCGACGTTTTGGCAACATTTTTCACACAAAATACTTTTATAACGAACTCGGTTATAACGAATCCTCGGTTAAAACGAACTACTTATTAAAGTCCCATGAACTTAATTTCATGTATTTTTACCTTTTTATAACGAACTCCCATAAATATTTTGAAATTTGCGGCAATTATGTTTACCAAACTCACGAACTTAAAAATTTTTGGTTAATATTATAATTTTTATAAAATTTATTTACCCAGTTGGCAACGTCCTCGAGCCATCCTCAGTGACGGAGCGATGACATGTCAGAGTCACACCTGACATCCACAAGACATCTCTATGTACTGGGTTGAGGACAGTTTCATACAAATTTTCAAAATGTCCTCACTCAAAGTCAGCAGTGGTCAGGGCTGACCTTCTGGGGACATGTCACCTAAGACTTCCTTGTGGAAATGTCTGACATAGGTCATGCGAAAATACAAAAAATTTTCGTATTTCCTTTAGTTTTTACTTTTATCCATTTTCCTTTATAAATTATCTTTCTCATATTTAGAAAAAACTTTTCGCCTTTTTTAGTTCCAACTGGATTTGAACCTGGAACCTCCAGTTTATTAGTCCCACACCTAACCACTTGTTCCAAACTTTATTTTTAAAATTGTTTGTCTATTTATTACTATTATTCTACTTGTTAGATTTTGATTTTATTTTAATTAAGTCGATAATATTGCCATCTTTTTCTTGAAAATTGAAGAGTTGCCCAGATTTAAAATTCTAATTTAATATACTACTATTCTGAAGACATTTCCTTTTAGACGTCTTAGAGGAATTGTCCACACTCTTAAAGCAAACATTCAGTGCTGACAATGTTAGGACATGTCATCAAGGATTGCCTATGATTTGTCAGAACCTGAAGACATTTCCTCAAGGAATCACTATGGAAATTTCCTCAGTGACACATTTTCCAACTGGGTATATTTTTACTGTTTTCTTCCCACACGCAAAAAAATATTTTACCAAGCGCTTGGGAGGAATCACATTAAACAAGATTTTTGCGTAAAGTGTGCGAGAACTAATAATATTTTACCAAGCGCTTGCATTATTATACCTAACTTTGCAAACGTTTCAAGAAATTTCCCATGAGCTTGCATAATTTTACTAACTTTAAGATAAAACAAGCAAACGCTTGGTAAAATGTTATAAGTTTTTGCATAATGTACGAAAAAATATTGTTTAACGTGATTCCTCCCAAGCGCTTGGCAAAATATCTTTTTTGCGTGCAATAAGTAGTTTACTTTCAAACAAACGTCAAATAAAACAAAATTGATTTTTTTTTTGGAAATAAAACTAGGTTGATATAAAATATACCCCGCTTATAGCGAACTTCGCTTATAATGAACAATTTTTACTGGTCCCTCGGAGTTCGTTATAACCGGGTTTGACTGTACCATGAAAATCTTAAGTCCTAAACGCTTCCTTTTTCAGAATGTTTTTGTTTTTGTTGCTGAAGTGTCCAATATATCAAATTTCAAGTCTCTGTGACCATTTTACTATTATACCCCCTTTTGATTATTTTAATTCAGAATTTCCAAAAAAATTAGAAAGGAGAATCCTACATTCTAAATGTTAAGCCTCTCAGACTACTTAGAACAGGAATTTCTAAGAAACCACTCCCAGGAGATATTATTTAGGAGAGGTGAACCTTGATTCCAAATTTTTAGCTCCAGTTGTTTGGATCCGTCAGTCAGTATTCAGTCGTTCACCCAACTCTTTCATATACACAAAGAGACAACAGACAATTGAATTTGTTCCCAATCGAATTGTTCAGGCACAACAACTTAATTTTTTGGTTGCGATTACAGAATTTTGTTTGAGGTAGATAAGATTAGATTAGAAAATGCCCTATGCACTGCGACCAATATGATCTCTTGTGCAGCCTAGCAGTTCCCAGCAAAACTTTGGTAATGGGTGGTGATATTCTTCTTTATAAATTTATGACTTATTTTATAACTTACTGGTATTCTTTGTGATAATGTGGATGCATTACTTTAAGTCTCATCGCCTGCAATGCATAAAATAAGAGATCCTATACCTAATTTTATACCTTATTTTGTAATCTTAGTTTTGCTGGGTTGCTTTATATGTTAAGGCTTTTTTTTGCCAAGCATCTTATTTGGCATGTTTTCCCATAAGTCAATTGGAGCTAATAAATGTCCCCTAGATGTTGAATTCGTCTGACGTTGAGTCTCGGGCATTGACAAATAATGTGTTCTGCTGTTTCGGCGTCCATTTTGCAGAATCTAGTTAATAGCAAAGGTTAAATGTCCGATGGGGTAACCAGTTAGAATCCTTTTTGTTGAAATTAGGTAATCGTTTATATACCCCAGTGGTTGAAATTATAAATCTTTTCGCCTGTCGCTGTTCAGAACAATGGTTCCAGTGACTTTTCTTGATGTGCCCAATGGACAAACCACAGAAGGGTTCCGTACCGATAAAAGGGTGTCATGCACCACGATTGGCCAGACAGTCTGCTCGTTCGTTGCCGAAGTGCCCCTCGTGGCCTGACATCGAACTGAGAGTGAGTTCATTGTTGCGGCCTAGTTTCGAAGTTACATCATGACAAGTTTCGAAGTTACATAATAGGCTGATAAATCCTTCAATGCTGCTTGACTGTCAGATAGTATATAATTCTTAGTCCTTTTTTCACACCTACGTAAACATTCGGACACACATATATATATCGCACTCATATATGGCATATCTGCCTGAAATATCGATGGGGATTTCCCCAAAGGTAATGCGCGTTGGAAATTCCGACCAAAACTCCTCCTACCAGTATCCCCATTGGTTTGTTTCAAGCCATCAGTAAACCACACTTCTCGGTTCTGGATTCTAAGAGTTAGTAAACCATATGCTCCTTTCTGTAAGATATATTTTGGAATATCTTATAAAGACTTGTTTGGGTAGCATTCTGTCAGAGATCTTCGGATATGGATTCCCTATGCATTGTTTCGCTATCTTCATGTGGCCCTGTTAGTCCCCGTCTATAATGGTCCCAAATTCCGCCAGTCTAGTGATACTTCTGCTTGCATCCTTTCCATTAATATATGCGTTTCCGAATGTTTACGTCGGTGCACAAAAAGGACAAACATATATATATACTATCTGACAGTCAAGCAGCATTGAAGGCTTTATCAGCCTACGATGTATCTTCGAAAACTTTCATGGATTGTATTTTTTCCCTAAACGACCAAGGCCGTAACAATGAACTTACTCTCAGTTGGGTCCCGGGCCATGGGGGGCACTTGGGCAACGAACGGGCAGACTGTTTGGCCAATTGTGGTGCAAGTCGCCCTTTTATCGGTTCGGAACCCTTCTGTAGTTTGTCCATTGGGCATATAAGGGAAAGTTTACGATCATGGAGAGAATCTGAATTTGCCAATCACTGGAACCACTGTTCTGGACAGCGTCAGGCAAAAAGATTTATCTCTCCATCCCCTGGGGTATCTAAACGACTACTAAATCTCGACAAAAGGGATCTAAGGATTCTAGCTGGTTACGTCACTGGACATTGTAATCTTCGCTATCAACTTAGGAAGAAAAATTTATTTATTTATTTATTTATTTATTTACATATTATACTTATAAGTAAATTATTAGTATAATAAGGAGAGAGGAGCTATGGCAACAATGGCCTTAAGCTCCATATTTTTGTTAGTTTTAAATGGAATTATAAAGGTTACAATTTTTTAAAAAGTTTAAAACAGTTTTGATATTGTCATTGGTCATAGTAGAGTTTATTAGTAGTTGCAAGCAGTCGTTATTACTGGGATTGGTATTTTTAAATTGATTAATGTGGGGACAGTTTAAAAAGAGATGATCAATGCTTATTGGGTTGAATCCACAGAATGGACACTGTTTTGATAGGTTCTTATCCATTATATGTGCATTTGAAATTCTGGTGTGACCAAGTCTTAGCCTTATTATTTTAATTTGGTCTCTTCTTGGTAGTAGATTGTGGTTTATATTTTTGAACAGTTGGTAGGCGTTAACTTTGTTGGGGTTAATTTTCCTGTACCAGTCAGTGGTTGTGTTCCAATTTTCGGTAACTGTTGTCCTAAAATAGTTCCTTATAAATTTTTTTATGTCGTCAAAAAATAGATTTGGTGTAGTTATAAGAGGGGCAGTTAAAGCTGCTTTTGCGGCTCCATCCGCTGCCTCATTTCCTTTTATTCCGGTATGTCCTGGGATCCAGATAAGTTTAATATCAGGTTGTCTTTCAATAATAAACTGTCTAATCATGTTTGGGTAGAATTGATCATTATTGCAGTTTCTTATGGCATCTAGTGCAGAGAGAGAGTCAGTACAAATTGCGAATTTACCCTTAAGTCCTCTAACATATTTAACTGATTCATGAATTGCTATCATTTCAGCAGAGAAGTTAGTGCTGTATTCGGGCAAAATTGAATTAATTAATGTTTTGTGTTTATCTACAATGCTATAGCTAGTGCCTTTTACGCTTTTAGAGCCATCTGTGTAGATGAATTCATGGTCGTTTAACTTGTATTGGATTTCTTGAAATCTTTGTTGATATATTTCGGTATTTGTTGAGGATTTTTTTAGTTCATTAAGAGATGTGTTAATTGTAATTGGGTTGATGTGCCAGTTAGGAAACTTATTCAGGAATTGTGTCTTGATGTTGTATGGTATGTTAAAGTTGTCACATAATTGTACTACGCGAGTAAGTGTTGATGGTATTTTGTGGAAGTATTTTTGATTAATAGATTTATTTAGAATATTGGATAGTGGATGTCGGTCGCTGAACATTATAGATTTAAAAAGTTTAGTTGTGGCAAAATCACGATATTGTTCTATTGGCATAACTTTTGCTTCATATAACATGTTTCTAATTGGAGTCGTCCTAAAGGCTCCTAGAGACATTCGTATGGCAGAGTTAAATATTGTTTTTATTTTATTTAAATCGCTTTTTGGAGAAAAACCAAACAAATAAATACCGTAGTTAATTTTGGAGATAAAGATAGAATTGAGGATATTTAAAAGGGATGCTGTGTTACAACCAAACTTACTGGACGAGAGGCATTTAATGATATTTAATCGTTTTGAAAGTGTTGAGTTAAGATTAGTGATATGAGAATTCCATCTGTATCGATTGTTGAAAGTAATTCCAAGTATTTTCAGTTCATTGATTGCTTCAATTGAAGTGTTGCCACCATGTAAATTAGGGGTGCAGTTTTGTTTTCTACATATATGGAGATGTTTACATTTGTTTATAGAAAGCTGTGCTCCTGAGAAAGTGCACCAGTTTGTTATATCTGAGATCAAATCATTTAAGTCAATGTCTTGGTTTTTGGTTTTGTTGAGTTTTTTTATTATAACGTAATCATCTGCGTATGCAACAAAGTCTAGTTCCTTGTGTAAAGATATAATATTCGAAAGTTTATTGTACGCTATTAAGAAAAGAATAACCGATAGCGGTGAACCCTGGGGAATGCCGTTTTCTAAAGGTTTAGTCTTTGAATGGAAGGAGTTATTCCTTACCAATATTTTTCTTTTGTTTAAATAGTTTTTTATATAATTATATATTTTTGGGCCTATTTGCCATTCCTCAAGTTGATTTAGGATTGTATGAATCCCTACTTTGTCAAAAGCTTTGGCAAAGTCTAATGAGATTATTGATAAATGATTTTTGTTTCGCAAAACTTGGCTGATTTTAAAATCTAAAAGGAGTAAGGGGTCAGAGATTGATTTTCCTTTTATGAAGCCATATTGATTACTATTGAGCAATTTGTTTGTGGTAACGAACCACCAGGGCCTGTTTGCTACTATTTTATCAAGAACTTTTGAGCAGCATGGATTCAGGGAAATGGGTCTATAAGACGGAATTTTGGTTTTGTCACTATTTGGTTTAAGTATTGGTATAATAAGGCTTGTTTTGTATATTTGGGGGACGTAGTTGTCTAGGATATTATTGTAAAGTAAAATTAGTCTTGTGTGTACTTGTTTTGATAGGTTTTTTATCATGGGGTACGATATACGATCTATACCAGGTGTTTTGCCAGTTAGTTTGTTTAGTGCAATGGAGAGCTCCATCAAGGTTATTTTTTCTTCTATATTGGCAGCGGTTTTACTTGGTGTGAGGTGCTTTTTATTAGAAGTTACAGATTGTTTGAATTGTTGAAAAGTATCAGAAAATTTATTATCCCCAGATTCGGTTGACCAGTATTCACAAAAAATGTTGGCAATTAGACTTGGGTCAGTGGTTGTATTGCTAGTATTATAACCATTTTGAATGCAATGTATTGGGGTTTTTGGTTTTAGACCACAAAATCTTCGAATATTTGACCATATTTTTTCTGAGGGTGTTTGAGGGTTAATTTCTGATGTGAAGTCATTAATGGACTTTCTTTTTGCAATTTTTATTTCTCTTTTGTACAGTGCGTTTGCTTTTTTAAATTTTAATTCATTTTCAGTTGAAATATTTCTTCTAAATTTGTAAAATAACTGATTTTTATTTGTCTTTAGTTTTTCTAATGTTTTTGACCACCAGGGGACTGAGGGGGTGTGGGCAAATATTTTGTGCTGAGGTATACTTTCGTTGGCACTTTGCAATATTATTTTGTGTATATTAGCAGTTTCTTTATTAATGTTGTGGCTTATTGGTCGGATACTACTGTATCTGTCTGATAGATTGTTATAGTTAGTCCAATTAGCACGTTTGAGATTGAAGCGAGGTCTACATATTGGGTTCATTTGGTTTTTGTCGTTTGGAAAAAGTGTTGTGATTATTGGGAAGTGGTCACTGCCAGACAAGTCTGATTCAATTGACCATTGTGCGTAAATGGTAAGAGTTGAAGAAACAATTGAAAGATCTATATTAGTAAATGTTTTGTGTGTAGATAGATGTGTTGGAGCACCGTTATTTAAAATAGTAAGTCTTGATTGATTTATATATTTTGCTAATGTTTTGCCTCTTTTATTATTTACCCTTGAACCCCAGTTAGTGTGCCAGCTGTTAAAGTCGCCCGTAATTAATACTGGGTGTCTAGTATCATAAAGGTGTAAAAGGTTGTTATAATTGAATGATTTTGTAGGGGGAATGTATGTGGAGAAGATCACAAAAGATTTTTTTGAGTGAATTAGTATTGCTATGGAGTCGAAATTACTTTGTATGTCTATTGTTTCGTGATGGATTGAATTATGTATCAGAAGGGCTGAGCCTCCAAAGGTATTATGTATTGAGTTCGATATATACATTTTAAAGGAAATTGGTACTATGATATTATTTATACTTTGTAAGTGTGTTTCCTGTAAGGAAATTATTTTAGGATTGTATTTTTTTATGAGAATTTGTAGTTCGCTGTAATTATTTATGTAACCTTTTATATTCCACTGTAGGATTTTTAGTGACATATTAATAATATATAAAAATGGATATTAATATTGTAAGTGTTTTTGAGTTACTTAATATATTAGGAGCTACAAGATTAGTGTTGTTAGCAAAAAAAAATATTTACAAAATGTTTACAATAAATGGGTGTTTTACCACGCCCACTAGTACTAATCCCGGACAACGAAGCGCCCCCAGGAGCCACCAGAGCAACCGCGTAAAGATTATAGATATAATCCATAACCTTCACGCGCGCACCCCAGAAGGCTCCAATGAGTTACATCCCGCCACCCAGCATCACGCACGTATGAGCGTGGCATTATAATAGTTTTAATTGGAAGGCCGTTGATAAGGAGAAACGATCCGCTATTTAAACCAGACTCCTGCCCAATATTGACAGCGGAGGCAACCACTCCAATGCATTGTACATTAGAGTAGTACGTTATTCCCCCCGCGTATCAATTCAAGGCTTTTGTCTGGCTCGAACGGTCGGGTCGCTCTCCCCACCAACGGCCCCCAAAGTGTTAATTTAATGTTTATTCTTCCATTGCATTACTATCATCACTCTGTTGGCTCTCCTGGCTCTCCTTTGAAATTTTTTGTTTTTTTATGGTAGCTTGAATTTGGCTTCTAGTACGACGTGATGATTTTATAGGTAGAATTTTTACTTTTGTTGTAGTATTTGCGGAGTTAGTTGTTGTTTTTACGATTGTAGTTTTAGTGTTTTCTTTCAGTTTGTTATTTGTTATCAAGTTCGGTACAGGATTTGTTGTTATTGTAGTATTACTATCGTTAGTTGTTGTTTTGGGTATTATGTTGTTTGTTGTGGATGATGTTACAGTTGTTGGTGTTTCGTAGATTATGGTTGATCTTACTGCATTTGAGTAGTTAACTTGTGAGTGTCTCTCATTGTATTTTTTGACAGCAGTTTTGTTGTCTACTTTTTCTAGTGTTTTTATTGCTTGGATTTCTTTGTGTTTTATGAAAATTGGGCAAGTTTTGCTAATTACTAAATGATTAGTGTCGCTTATTTTGTTTTCTTCGCAGTTATTGCATGTTGTTGTTTTTTCACATATTTCATTTTCAGCTAAGTGATCAATGTTTCCACAGTTTATACATAGTTTGTCGTTTTGGCAAAATTTAGACATGTGACCAAATCGGAAACAATTGTGGCATCTAAGTGGAAGTGGGATGTAGGGTCTTACACGAGTTATTTGGTAACCAATATTGATAGATTCTGGGAGTTCTATTGAGGCGAAGGTTAATATAACTAGACCTGTTTCAAGCAGTTTATCGTTTTCTTTTTTTAGTATTTTTTTAACTTCAGTGACTTTTTGAGATTTTAGTTCCTCTAGAATTTCATTTTCTGTAATATTTCTCAAATCATTACAGTAAATAACCCCTTTGGAGTAATTGAGTGTGTTGTGTTCCTTTACTTCTACGTTAATGGTGGGGGAGAGGGATACAAGTTTTATTAGTTTGTTTGCTTGAGCGAAGGTTTTTGTTTTCATCAAGATAGTTCCGGATTGTAGTTTTTTGCACATATCAATTTCTCCACAGACATTATCGATAACTTTTTTAATCAAAAAGGGTGATACATTAGTTAAACTTTCGGCACATTTAGTTTCATTTTCATCGTTTTTGGTTATTTTTGAGTCAGTATTTTCGGTAGGGTTTGTACTGGTTCTGGTCATTAGTAGGTATTTTGGTCCAATTGTTGCGTTTTTTAGATATCTTTCCTTATCCAGCTTAAAGCTGGGTTGTGGAAGAGAAATTTTGTTCCCTATATTGGGAGGTTCGTTCATTGTTGTTGATTTTATTCAGCAGTCGGTATTTTTATTTTTTCAAGAATTATCACGAAAGAAGAATACGTATTAAATTAAGAGAATTCTTAATTGTTTTGAGTTTTGTTGTTTTTAACTGTTTTTTTTTTTTGTATAGTTTTACTACGTAAATGCACTATGGATTTTACTTTTAAGAAAAAGAAAAAAACACGCGAATAGAGATGTTGTCGCTTTGATTGCTCAATTCAGACTGAGGAAGAAAAATTTATCGGACACTGAAATATGTAGATTCTGTGAAATTGATGTCGAAACGGCGGAACACATCCTTTGTGAGTGCCCAAGACTCAACATCAGACGAATTCGACATCTAGGGCGACATTCATTAACTCCAAGTGACATATGGAAATCCATGCCGAATAGGATACTTGGCTTTATCAAAAGCCTTAACTTATAGGGCAACTGCTAGGCTGCACAAAAGATCATATTGGTCGCAGTGCATAGGGCCTTTTCTAATTTAATCTAATCTTTCATCCTTCTTTACAGATATATGTAAAGGTGGGATGTTTGGCATGGCATAAGTTGGACAGAATTTTCCTGCTCCTGTTATGCGTATGCAGGCCAGCAATATACCTTGTCCAGTATAAATGTGGCCGTACTTTGTTCCACCTTTGGCCACCAAATCAGACCTGTATAAGTGATCATTGGTCTTACGATCGTAAGAAATTACCAATTTATTCTTCCAAGTGTCCCTCCAAATAGCCTTTGGCAGGCGTAAATTAAACTTTTCTGGTTGTTTTGTTCAGATGACGAGTTCATATCAGAGACTTGCCAGGAGTGATCCCTAAATATTTCACTTCATCCGAAAAAGCTACTGTGACGCCATTTATTTTAGGCATGGACAAGTTAACAATCCTTCTTCTAGTAAAAGGTATCAGTGTTGTTTTAAATGAATTAGAAGTCAATCCCCTTTTCTAACACCATTTTAAGGTCATGTTGCATCCGATCAGAAATGGTTGGCGCATGCTACCCACTGACCGATATCATGTGATCATTCGCATAACTGTAGGTTCTAAAACCACCACCCCCCTCCTCCCCCCCCTGAGGGGGTTTTTCTATTACCACATTTATGCGTTGATCGTCACAGATGTGTCACCAAGACTGAGCGTTATGACCCTGGAGATGAGAATCTTCAGGATCCAATTTATGATAAGTAAAGGAACGTCTTTTTTAACATAGCCTTCTCAATAGAATCGTTAGATGTATTGCCAAAGGCTCTCTGTATATCAATGCTTTGCCTACAGTACCTTCTCTTTTGATGTGACAACATGATAGACTGCAGTTTCAGTAGATTTACCTTGCTGATAACGAAACTGATACTTATGTTTCGGTCTGCGAGTCAAATAGGATTTAGCCAGTTGTTCAGATTTCTTTTCTAGTTTTGGTATGAAAACCACATTTACCTCCCTCCATCGATGTGAGACATAGCAAATAGAAGGCTTGATCTAAATAAGCTGGTCAGTTGTGGGATAATATGATTATCCCTTTTTTGAAGCAAACATGAATAGATGCCGTCCAGTCCAGGTGATTTGAAAGAGGAAAATTTATCTATAGGCCATTGAACCCGTTCTTTCCAAATGGAATGGGGCGTTAGATGGATGTTTCTGTCTCTTAAGGAAGGGTTTCTTAAAACAGACATAGAATCATCTCCGGCCGTACATCCAGGAAAGTGAGTTTCTAAGAGAAGCTCACAGGTTTCAGTGGACGATGTAGTGTAAGAACCATCCGGTATTTTCAAAGTGCAAAGACCATTCGTGTGCTCCTGTGAAAGATCTTTCTAAAGCCGCACAACCTCTGGGAGATCGTCAATTATCTCACAGAAGTTGTGCCACGTAGCCCTTTTGGACATTCGAATTTCCCTATTGTCGCCTTTTTGTTTCACTCTATTGAATAATCTCCTAGCTTCCTGTCTAAGTTACTCAAGACCATCGTTCCACCATGGATCCCTTTTTACCGCTGAGGTAACAGAAATGTCCTTGTAACTCATAATATGTTATTGTTTAATCTAAATTTTGGTTGATACAACTGAAAATTCGGTCAGCACAACCGAATCATTCGGTTGTCACAAGGAATCTGTTTTTTTCTGTGTACTTAGACTTTTTCCAGAAAAGTGAGGCATATTTTTTTAAAGAACAAAAAGAGTGACACTTTTTTCTGTGTCATTAACATTTTTCTTTAATTTTCAACAACATATTTTCCTTTAACAACTTAAAACTAATCTCACATTTAATTCCTTAATTAATCATACATTTCTACCATCCATGTTCTTTTTGCATAACATGTTTATAAATTGTATACGGCACTGGATATGGTTTCGGTACTGAAATTCTAATTTGCTTTATTATCTCCACTGGATAAGGTTTCTCTACCTCTACAGGATAGGGTTTTTCCACTGTATAAGGTATACGTTTTTCGGTAATTTCAGGAACAATACGATATGTGGGCACCATAATTTCCTGTTGTACAGGAACATGAACAGCATATGGTTCAGGAATTTGTATGCGTATAACATTGGGTACCTTAACAGCCACTGGATGTGGTATGGGCAAAGGTACTTTCTCTATGACTTGTACAGGAACATGTTTGGAAATTTCCGAATATGATTCATGGGTTTGATGATGTTGATGACCCGAAGAGGATAGAGATTGATGAGGATCAGATAATTGATAATCCTCGTTATCAATATGAGAACAGGATGTTATTGAAAATAATAAGAAAACGGAAGCCATACACAATACCTAAGGAGATAATAAATTATAGTAAATATTTTATAGTATTTGCAATAAATTCCAATTAATAACTTACATTTATTCTAACCATTTTATTGATTTCCCTTCAATTTTTCTGTAGTTGTTTTTGCTAAAGACTTTATTTGCTGCTTTGTTAGTCGTATGACTGACTTAATACTGTACCAATTTTCCACGATGGCATTGGCTTTTATTCAAAATCATTTCTTCCGTTTTCTTTCATCTTCATGCAACAACAACAACAAAAAAGTGAAAGATAGTTTAACTTATTCATTGTGTTGTAATTTGTAGTGATTTTTTCTGGCTTTTTTTTCTATCTGCCACACTATTGCCTAAAGCAAAAGTACTTACCTTCTTACTTTGTTTGGTCAGTCAGTCAGTCACCCAGTAATTATTATGACTCTCATATTGTGCAATGCCACAGCCAGCAAGTGCAATATTGCAAGTGCAATCAGGCAATATTATATCATATTAAAATGAAAGTACCCTTATTTTGTTTTATACATTAGTTAGCATTAAGGAAATGCAATTTTCTAAATTTTTGTGGCAACTACAGTAGTTTCTGATTATATGCAAACTGCCTATGAGCGCACCTGACTTTCAAGAATACAATGTTCTATTGGTAAATAAATATTACGCAATAACATATGGAACTTTCTGTTTAGTTAGCCTTTTGTAAACTTAGTGTTGTAGTTACGAGGAGACTACTGTAGTTCATATTTTTTTGCATTTCGGAAAAACAGATCAAATAACAAGTTGAAGTAAAAATTTTCATTCAACGATAATCACAGGCAAAGTGCGCCCTCTCACCAAAACAATAGAAATTGAAACTTTAAAAGTTGATTGGATTACATTTATAAACAAGTAAAAAAGTTAAATTCGGCCGTGCCGAATGTATTGATACCCTCCACAATATCAAAAAGATTATTGCAAAAAATTTAAAAAAAAAATTTGAAAAAAATTTTGGAAAAAAAAATCCGCGATTTTTTTTCTTTTTTTGACAAAAAATGTGTTGGTACTTGTTTAAGTATCTTTCGGTGTTCAATTATGTTCACATATGTCAACCAGCAGCCGAATTAAAGCATTTTGTATTATTAGGTTATGTTGAATGTAAAACATTTTTGAGGTGTCCTTACATTTTCGATCATAACTTTTGAACCGCTCAACCGATATCGCTCAAATGCAAACTGCTCAGGAGAACTTCCAATAAATATGTTAAGTTTCAGTCATTTCCGTGTTATATTTTGGTCGTGATCACCATTTCCACAGACAGACTGACATCACTAGAATGTCTTAAAATCGATCACTGATCAATAATATATATACTTTATAGGGTCCTATACCGATATTTCGATGAGTTACAAACGGAATGACAAACTTATATATACCCTCTATCACTAAGTGGAGGGTATAAAAAATATTTTGTACTTGAAAATAAAAAGGTTGCCAAATGTTATTAACTTATCTAAGGCTACGTTCACACTACAAGAACTTACCATGGTAAGTTGAGATGATTTTATGATTTTTCTTTATGCTAGTACAATTTGAGATGATTTTGTAAATCACTATGTGATTTTGTTTAATGGAAAATCACATAGTGATTTTAAAATCACGCAAGACTGTATGCAGTATAAAACCAGCATGCCCGTCCAAAACTTTTATACACAGAAAGCATTTAAAACGAATTTCAATCACGAAAATCTTAGTTTAAATCAATTTTTTGATTGAAGTTCCTCCAATGAAAAAAATTGTTATACCAATCACCAAATTAATAGGAGACTACACTCTACACTCAAAGAAAAATGCTTCATAATATTTATGACATGGTTTCATAAATATTTTTGTCATAAAATTTATTTTATTTATGAAGCCTTCATAAATATAATGAAGTGTAATGAAAAAAGTCTATGAAATGCACTTCATAAAATTTCATGATTTCATAAAAAGAAATTATAAACGTGTCATATGATCTTATGCAATATAATTAAGAAATTGGGGCAAAACAATTATAGCTCCTGAAAACGATTTAAAAAATTTTTATTCCTTTTTTTAGTTTTTCCAGTGGTAATATCATAAATTTTATTTCTAAAAAAAATAATGCATTTGCTTTATTAATGAAACATTCTATAAATACTATGAAACTTTTTCATTAATATAATGAAAATTGTCAGTAAAGTTTGTCCAATGTAACCCAGCAAAAAAAGTGCGGAGTACTTCTATTTGGAGTGCTTTAAAACTATAACAAATGTAATGAAATACAACAAAAATAACAAAAAACACAAGAAAAAAACACACAAACAGTTTTTTCTACTCCATAAAAAGTTGTTATTCAGCACTTAACTCATTACCTTCCGCGACACTCCCATACAAAATTAAGTAGATATTCAGTAGATAAGAAGTACTCCGAGCTTTCAAACAACTTCCAACTACTTCCACGGAGTAGTTTTTATCTACTGAATATCTACTTACATTTGTATGGAGGTGTCGCGATAGGTAATGAGTTAAGTGCTGAATATCTATGTATTCTGGAGTAGAAAAAACTGTTTGTGTGTTTTTGTCTTGTGTTTTTTGTTATTTTTGTTGTATTTCATTACATTTGTTATAGTTTTAAAGCACTCCACTGAGAAGTGGTAATGACTTTTTTTGCAGGGCCTGTTTCATAAATACTATTATGAAATATTTAATAAATACTTTAAAATATTTCATAAAAATAATATTATTTTTTTAAGTATTTCATTATAAATATGGAACTATTCCATAGTGCCAATGAAGTGGTTCAAAAATAATATGAAATAGTTTTCAAATATTATCAAATATTTAAGAAAAAATAAATTAAATTTTTCTTCGTATTTATGAAGCATTCATAATATTTATGAAGAGTTTCATAAAAGTTTAAAAAAATTTCGTAAATATTGTCTGTATGAACAATTATAATTGTTCATAATAATGAAACTGTATCATTGTATTTATGAAACTGTTACATTGGACGAACTTTAATGAAGATTTTCATTATATATATGACAGTTTTCATAAATATAATGAAGCTTTTTCTTTGAGTGCAAAAATTTCTTGTAAAATCACTACCATAATGGTTGTAAGCATTTGCTTAAAATTAAGAACAATACGTAAGTTTACGCATAAAATATGTATTTTCATATGTATTTTACACACTTTTTTCTTAAAGTGTGTGAAAGAAACCAAATTCGAAAGAAGAAAAAAGGATAAAGGAAAAAAGAAAAATGAAAGTGAAATGGAAAATAATCTGAAAAAGTTTTTCTATAAAAAATTTCTTAAGACTCTACAATTTTTCTAAAGGAAAAATATCTCAAATGTTAAATTTTTCTACAATCAAAAAAAAAATTGTCAAATTACTAGAAAAAGCCTCGTAATCCCATTTTACCAATATTTGACAGTTTTTCTTGTTTTTTAACCAATATTTTTACAGTTTTTCTTGTAATTTTACAAATTTCCATGGTTTTTTACAAAAAAAAATCGAGTAAATTTACGAGAATTTATTGTAAGTCTTATTTCGCCAAAAAAGTTGTAAATTTACAATTTTATTGGTAAAAATCTTGTAAAATTACAAACATGCTCGTAATTTTTACCAGGAATTCTCGTAAAATAGGAGGAAACCTCCTTGTAAGTTTTATCGCGTCAAAAAAATTTTAAATTTACAATTTTTTGGTAAAAACCTGTAAAATTACAAAATTATTGGCAAAAAGCCTGTAAAATAACAAGGATTCTTGTCAATAGGAGGTAGCAAAAAAAAATACAAACTTTTCTTGTAATTTTACGAGGTTTGTTTTTGAGTGTATATGAAAAAATTGGAGAATTTTTACAGGAAAAATTTTTAAATTTTTTACAGGAAAATTTGGTAACTTTTCTTTTGGAAAAAATTGAGAACTTTCTATTTGCAAAATTTTTCTATAGGAAAAACTTTAATTTTTTTTTTTGGAAAAATCGTAGAATGTTTCTATTGAAGAAATGAAAAATGTTTCGGGATGATAGAATCTAAGACATTCTCTATGAAAAATGTGTCAGAATCTGAGACTTCTATACGAAAAATGTCTCAAAATCTAAGACTTTTACACGAAAAATGTGTTAGAATCTGAGACTTCTATACAAAAAATTTCTCAGAATATGAGACTTATATTCGAAAAATGTCCCAAATTCTAAAACATTTTCTATACGAAAAATTGCTAAGAATCACAGTCTTTTTTCATACGAAAAATGTTTCAGAATCTGAGACTTCTATACGAAAAATGTCTCAGAATCAAAGACTTCTTTACAAAAAATGTCTTAGAATATGAGAATTCTATACGAAAAATGTCCCAAAATCTAAAACTTTTTTTAGGAAAAATTGCTTAAAATCAGAGCCTCTTTTTATACGAACTTTCTAAACACAAAAGTAGCAGAATCTGAGACTTTTTCTAAACGAAAAAGAATCTGAGAATTTTTCTATACGAAAAATGTGTCAGAATCTGAGGCTTTTTTATACGAAAAATGTTTCAGAATCCGAAACATTTTCTATATTAAAAATGTTTCAGAATCTGAAACGGAAAATGTCTCAGAATCTGGGACTTTTTTATACAAAAAATGTCTCAGAATCTAAATAAATATCAGAATCGAATAAATATCTCAGAATCTGAGATATTATATTTCTTTCTTAAGTTGGCAACTTTCAATATTTAATACATCTTAATGTGCTGACTTTAAAACACTTGCCAACTTTCAACATGTTTGTTGCACTTGTTTTTTTTTAAGTTTCATTTCAAACAACTGCTTGCGCTTGTCTTCGGTAGCTTTAAAAAAAAAGTCTCAGTAATTTGATATAAAAACGTGCCTCATAAACAATTTAAATCTTATTTTGTTAAAATAAAAAAATGCAGTGTAATTAAGATGATAAACAATTGTAGTTAAGTTCAATCAATAAATTGCAAGTTTTTAAATTTTACCATAAGCTCTAAGGCATTACGTACTGCTTGCATTTTAGTAGTTCATCGTATTGAGATTGTGGCATTATGACCTAGATAATATTTGCTCTGAAATTAAAGAAAATAAAACTACACTCTAAAGCAACATTTTCTATAGAAAAATTGCTTTAGCAACATTTTTCTATAGAAAAATTGCTTTAGTAACATTTTTCTGTAGAAAAATTGCTTTAGTAACATTTTTCTGTAGAAAAATTGCTTTAGTAACATTTTTCTGTAGAAAAATTGCTTTAGCAACATTTTTCTATAGAAAAATTGCTTTAGCAACATTTTTCTATAGAAAAATTGCTTTAGCAACATTTTTCTATAGAAAAATTGCTTTAGCAACATTTTTCTATAGAAAAATTGCTTTAGCAACATTTTTCTATAGAAAAATTGCTTTAGCAACATTTTTCTATAGAAAAATTGCTTTAGCAACATTTTTCTATAGAAAAATTGCTTTAGCAACATTTTTCTATAGAAAAATTGCTTTAGCAACATTTTTCTATAGAAAAATTGCTTTAGCAACATTTTTCTATAGAAAAATTGCTTTAGCAACATTTTTCTATAGAAAAATTGCTTTAGCAACATTTTTCTATAGAAAAATTGCTTTAGCAACATTTTTCTATAGAAAAATTGCTTTAGCAACATTTTTCTATAGAAAAATTGCTTTAGCAACATTTTTCTATAGAAAAATTGCTTTAGCAACATTTTTCTATAGAAAAATTGCTTTAGCAACATTTTTCTATAGAAAAATTGCTTTAGCAACATTTTTCTATAGAAAAATTGCTTTAGCAACATTTTTCTATAGAAAAATTGCTTTAGCAACATTTTTCTATAGAAAAATTGCTTTAGCAACATTTTTCTATAGAAAAATTGCTTTAGCAACATTTTTCTATAGAAAAATTGCTTTAGCAACATTTTTCTATAGAAAAATTGCTTTAGCAACATTTTTCTATAGAAAAATTGCTTTAGCAACATTTTTCTATAGAAAAATTGCTTTAGCAACATTTTTCTATAGAAAAATTGCTTTAGCAACATTTTTCTATAGAAAAATTGCTTTAGCAACATTTTTCTATAGAAAAATTGCTTTAGCAACATTTTTCTATAGAAAAATTGCTTTAGCAACATTTTTCTATAGAAAAATTGCTTTAGCAACATTTTTCTATAGAAAAATTGCTTTAGCAACATTTTTCTATAGAAAAATTGCTTTAGCAACATTTTTCTATACAAAAATTGCTTTAGCAACATTTTTCTATAGAAAAATTGCTTAAGCAACATTTTTCTATAGAAAAATTGGTTTAGCAACATTTTTCTATAGAAAAATTGGTTTAGCAACATTTTTCTATAGAAAAATTGCTTTAGCAACATTTTTCTATAGAAAAATTGCTTTAGCAACATTTAATTGCTTTAGCAACATTTTTCTATAGAAAAATTGCTTTAGCAACATTTTTCTATAGAAAAATTGCTTTAGCAACATTTTTCTATAGAAAAATTGCTTTAGCAACATTTTTCTATAGAAAAATTGCTTTAGCAACATTTTTCTATAGAAAAATTGCTTTAGCAACATTTTTCTATAGAAAAATTGCTTTAGCAACATTTTTCTATAGAAAAATTGCTTTAGCAACATTTTTCTATAGAAAAATTGCTTTAGCAACATTTTTCTATAGAAAAATTGCTTTAGCAACATTTTTCTATAGAAAAATTGCTTTAGCAACATTTTTCTATAGAAAAATTGCTTTAGCAACATTTTTCTATAGAAAAATTGCTTTAGCAACATTTTTCTATAGAAAAATTGCTTTAGCAACATTTTTCTATAGAAAAATTGCTTTAGCAACATTTTTCTATAGAAATACTGCTTTGTTTTATAGAAAAAAATACTTTAGCAACATTGTTTTATAGAAAAATGATTTTGCAACATTATAAAAACAATTTTTCTATAAAAATGTTGCTTAAACAGTTTTTCTATAGAAAAATATTTGCTTAAACAGTTTTTCTATAGAAAAATATTTGCTAAAACAGTTTTTCTCTAGAAAAATGTTGCTAAAACATTTTTTCTATAGAGAAATGTTGCTATAACAGTTTTTCTATAGAAAAATGTTGCTAAAACAGTTTTTCTATAGAAAATGTTGCTAAAACAGTTTTTCTATAGAAAAATGTTGCTAAAACAGTTTTTCTATAGAAAAATGTTGCTAAAACTGTTTTTCTATAGAGAAATGTTGCTATAACAGTTTTTCTATATAAAAATGTTGCTAAAGCAGTTTTTCTGTAGAAAATGTTTCTAAAACAAGTTTTAGCAACATTTTTATAGAAAAATTGCTTTAGCAACATTTTTCTACAAAAAAAGTGCTTAAGTAACATTTTTCTATAGAAAAACTCCTTTTGCAACATTTTTATAGAAAAATGGCTTATAATATTGATATACATAATTGTTCATCATTATGAAAAAACAATTGTTACAAATAGATGCATGAACTTCTACCAATCAAATTTTGAATTACGAATAGTTATCATTAGTATTCGCATAAATTTGAATAAATTCGCTGGAAATTCTGTTCATTGAGTCATTGATATTTTTCATATAAAATGCTCAATGAAATCAATTTCATTGAATCATTATTCCATAAAAATTTTTATCATTGCCCAACTATGATTTCAAAGTACATATTATTATAAAGATTGCATGATTTGAAATATTAATAAATATTTATGATTTTTTTTCAAAAAAAAATAAAAAAAAACTTATCACGATTTCTCTCAAATTTTAGAAATTTTCTTTAATTCTTTATATTCCAAATCAACATCATTAAAAGTAGTTTTTCCCGCAACAAAAAAAATGTAATAAACTAAATTTGCATATCTTTATTTTAATATTGTTACCGATAAAGAAACAGCAAAAACAAAACCTTCTCATATAAATTTATTGCTTCAATACAAATATTAAAGTCACATTTCAATCACATGCAAATAAACTAAAAACTCATGAACTCTTATGAAGTCTGACAGAGCTACTGATGCTGTTAGTTGCTGCTGCAGCTTCCTTCAACTCTATATATTGGAAAGCTTTACCTTTTTGTTAAATCGCATTTATCTTTAAGCTAAAAATCTAAGCCGCCCCATCATTTTGCAGTTAAAATACAATACATCTTGCCACAAAACACAAAAACAACTGAAAGATGGAAAAGGCTACTGTTACGAAAGGAACAAAAAAAAATACTAAACATCTTGTACTTTTTTATAGTTAGTGGAAGTGGATGGGTTGATCTTCAAATGATGCAGTATGTACGGGAAAAACAATGACAAAGAAGGACACGTTTCAGAAATGAAAATTTATGAAAATCATGAAGTTAAACCATAAATTTTGAATTTGGCAATTTAACGCTGTATGATATTGTTCAGTTTAGTTGTGCTTAAAACCAAACCGATGAACATGGATGAATGTTAAATATTTGAATGTTGTTTGAGTTTTTTTTTTTTCAAGTTTTTTTTTGGGGGCTTTTTGACTGCCTGCCGACCTGGCATGAATCGATCGATCGATTTGAAAAGAACGAACGAACTTGTCTGTTTTATACATGTAGTAGCAGAAACAATGGTAGAAAAAAAGCCAAACAAACAGCTACTTTAAACGATCACAGATAAACTTTTTTTTTGTTTTTAGTTTTCTGCAAATTTACCCAAAATGTATTTAAAAAAGCTCAACTTTAAATCCTTAAGATGACTATGCAGATGATGACGGCGATGATGATGCTATTCTTTCTACTGATGGTTTTGAAGATGTACCTCAATGTCTTTTGGTAACAATTTTCTTTGTTGTTTAAGGTTTAAGCTTTGGACACTATGGTTAGGAATTTAGTAGCATTTTCTATAAAAAAAGTTGCTTTAGCAACATTTTCTATAAAAAAAGTTGCTATAGCAACATTTTTTATAAAAAAGTAGATTAGAAACATTTTCTATAAAAAAAGTGGCTTAGCAACATTTAATAAAATGGCTTTAGTAACATTTTCTATAAAAAATTTCTTTAGCAACATTTTCAATAATAAATGGCTTTT